>CM060919.1:501552158-502152158 GCA_030737875.1 Allium sativum | reverse complement strand
AGATAATCGTAAGACCGATCCACATATAAACACGGACGGTTTTTACCTTACGATAACCCAAACCACTTTTTGGAAAACAATATTCCTCTGATATTATAATAGTGTCTAATCACAAGTAATCACAATCTAGCAGGATGCTTACATCTCACGTTCCATATATATAGTATACAAACAAAGGCGCTGGCGCTTATTGGAGATTGGGTTCCAACTATGACAAGGTATGGGACCACTTGCCGATAGTGTGTCTCTAGAAGCGAATACACTGGGTTCAACAAGAACGCCTTGCAACCCGGCCCACACATGACCCACCACTCATTTTTCTTGAGTGTATCAAATGTATATCACCTACGATTGGGAGCTACCCACCGTTTCCCAAAAAGGGACAACATCGATAATAGATAAAAGAATGAAATGGATTTTCTCTAGATAGGTGATATGCACCCTAATGGGAGCGACCCACTTAGCCATGCTGCCTGCCCGATTTCTGTCATTTCCCGGTTGATGAGGCTTGAGGTCACAACTTATCTTTTGGAATATCTGACCACAATTCACTTTGAATGCCACATCGTCATACCCGTCAAATCACGAATTGATTTCCCCAAAAATACCATGGGTATAAGCTAAGAGAAACGAATTCTTCCGCCACCAAACGTAAGTACGTTTAAAGAGATCAAATTACGCGACCTGTTAGATATACTCTATCAGATATTCGTCCATTCACGTTTGTCCCGGACTGGACAAACCGAAGGCACTATTCTTTCAACAGGATAGCCCTTGCATAACTCCGTCTTTAATATTTGATCGCAACGCCAATGTCCATACAGAGTGGTTATCAGATAATGAATCTGAACCCGGTCTCCCCGTATTGACGACGGAAAAATGGTCAAAAACTTCGATAGTCGGTGATTTAACTATCAAAGAAAAACAGGTGTGCAAACAACGATATTATATCTAGGTGGAAATTCCATCAATCAAACATCATTCAACATTTATCTCTTTTTAGATTAAATCATCCTTAATTTCTCCATCTTCCCATTTCTATATATTTGTAAATTCTTATTTTCTAAATTTAGAAAACGTTTCTGGTTCTTATTGGGAAAACATTTCAAAACTTCTTTATCGGATTTAAACTAATGTTTAAATAAAAACATCGCTTGGCCCATTCAAGCCATTTTACTTACTAACTAAATTCATTTAACCAATCTTCACGATCGAACCTTAACTACCCCTTAGTTAAAAACGAAGTCAATCAAGTTGGGGTATTATTACCTCTCAGACCTTAACTGAACGACATTTCTAACCTCGAAATAGAAAAAGTTCATCTTATAACCCTTCAACAAACTTCCTTACGTAAACTCTCGGATTCTATTTACGAATCCACTTCAAAAATCATTTGATTATAACGCTACTGTTATAATTTCATGCTTTCGAAATATGTATTAACTTAAATATTAATTTTCATTATTAATTTGGATAATTAAACAAACAACTAATTTATTAACAAATAAGTAAAAATTTAATTTGAAACGGAAAGTAAATGTCACCTTCTTTAATTCGATATAATCGAATTCCAATGTATAATTCACTCTCGAATAATCACTATTTGATAATTCTCTTTCGAATAAACTATATTTGATAACTCTTTCTTCGAATAACTATATTCGATAATCTTCCTTCGAATGACTTACATTCGATTAATCCTCTTCGAATTATCTACATTCAATTAATTCACTTCGAATGATTTGCATTCGATTAATCTCTTTTCGAATAAACTCTATTCGATTAACTCCCTTAATTTTATTCGAATAAGTTATTTTGAATAACTGCTTTGATTTAACTCATTTTAATTAACTCGGTTTGATTAACTCATTTTGACTAACTCAACTCGATTAAATTACTTGATTAACTTAACTTATTTAACTCCTATCTAATAACTAATATTTGATTAATTTATATTCGAATAACTATGTCTGTTTTAACTTTATTTCGAATGGCTAATATTCGATTTAACTCCATTTGACTCTAGATCGCAGCAATCACAATGGTTACGCCTGATTCCCTCAGGAAACATCCGACTGCCGTAGGCTGTCTGCAGCCCTGCGAATTACGCTAGTAGTCATACGAAATGGCGACTCATCCTAAATAACTATGTTTGACTAACACTATCTCAAATAACTACATTCGATCAACTCTAACTGAATAACTAATATTCAAATAATTCTAATTCGATTAACTCTATCTAATTAACTCTAACTGATTAACTCTAACTGAATAACTCTTTTGATTAACTCTACGTTTATTCAGTTTCAAATATCGATGTTGAAATCGATTCTTACTTCTCTATGTAAGTCCTGACTTATATATTCTATTTATATAATGATAAACATTTCATTTAATTTGTAAAATATTATTTATAAATTCATCTTCTCAATCTATTGGTCCAAATGATTCTATTTAATCTTTGCTTTAAATCCATATCATGTCGTACCTGTGTGCGAAGCACGGGTCTAGACCTTTCAAATATAAAATCCTCTTTTATACTATTCTACTCACTTTTCAAGTATTTCCTTTTTATGATCTAATTATTTACAAAATAAATCCCTTTTTGATAATTCTATTTATTTAAAAAAAAATCTATTTATAAAATCTATTGATTTTATAAGTAATTCCTTTGATAATCTAACTATTCCCTTTCTATTTATTTTACACATATTTTCTCTTTCTATTCTATTTATTTTCATATAAATATCCTTTTCAATTCTATTTGTATATAGTTTACAAATATTTCCTTTTCAATTCTATTTGTAAATGTTTTACAAATATTTCCCTTCAATTCTACCTGTTTGATTAATAAATAAGTATTCCTTTTTAATCTATTTATTTTCTAACTAAATAGTTTTCTTTTTATAAAATCTTTTGATTTTATAAATATTTTCTTTTTCAATATAACATTGAAAATTTCCTTTTCTAACATTCCAGTATTCCTTATGGTATTTAACGTACCATATAACAATGATCGGTATCATTCAACCATACAAAATCAACAACAGATTTCATATCACATCATATAACATAATATATGAAAACAGTAAAATAAATGTTGGGGAACCCAGTTGGGTCCCTCCGACCTGTTTCCCTGCATCCACAGACGTTAAACAATAAAGTTAACATTAATTTCATTTCACTATGAAGTATTCTGCTAAACAGAATAAATATTTGATTAACGATTTACATCAATATAGTTATCTATATTTCAAATCAACTGACTAGAAGTTCGACCAAACAGCCAACACACAGCAAACAACCATTATTTATGAATTCTAAAAATACTTTACGAAAATATAAATTAAGCAGAGTTAGTGAGATTTACTCACATTAAACGTGTAACACCCCACGTCCATTAATGTCACTCACAAAGGGAATGCATTAACTTCCATGGAGGTTTTAAGTGAATATAGAACAGAAAAATTACAACAAGACAGATAATAAGTAGTACTTGGAAATCTAAAACTTTATTTCATTGCGGCGGAAATTAAACATGTTTGTTACATCATAAAACCATAAATCAGAGTCAAGTACAATATCCATCTTGATAAAACAAAATACATAATCCCATTACATAAATAGCCATTAAATAAGATAACAAGCTGGACTTTACTTCAACGGTCCAAGCTTTCCAAAAGAGAGATAAAGCAATCCAATCAAGCTCCCCTCGAGCTGGGCCCACCCTGAGGACCTGGAGGGGGAAAAAGATAGGAATAGAGGGGGTCAGACATAAAGTCTGGCAAGTATGATAATTCTAACAATACTATTATCAAAATAACTAGAATAAGGCATAAGCTGGAAAATAAGGAAATGTCTATGAACTATTGGGTATGGAAGAGCAGATAAAGATAACGTTAAAGGCACACCTAATTACTAACGAATAATTAATACACTGCACCACACCAGTCACCCTAAAGGTTGATCCCACTAACCGAACTTAGAAATTATATAAATAGCTTTGTGTACCCTTAGCTGACTACTAGGTGCCGCCTGCCCCTATCTCCGCTAGGTGTACCCCACTACCCACTTTCGATCGGCTCCCTACTCGTAGATACCTGTGCTAACCCCACAGTGGGGTGTATCACTCCCCTAAAGTGGCAACCCGATACAACTTGAGGATGCACGGCTTATACCTACACGATGCAACAACGTCTTACCTACCAGCCCGGGTCCACACACGCATATGAAACCCGTTGGACTTGCGTTGCCACCGCTAACCCGTTTGGCCTCTTATAGTCAAGCCCAGTATGCGTGTCCCGTCCTCGACTTGGATCGAGCCCACAAAGATACGTTTAGGTTACTGGTTGAAATGGGCCACTTTACTTACCACAAGCTATCCACCTAAGCTTGTCCCCACTAGTACATCCCACTTAACCCTCTTAGTCATGTTCATTTACATGTGTGTTTGGTTAAGTCTTACTAATCGTATTTCAAATGCCACTAAAGGAACTCACTAGATTCCTCATGCCACCCAAGGCACCTACTTAACCTCCATGTCCCACCTCACATGTTTATCTGGTTAAGTATTTCTTAATTCATTAAGGCCATAACCTTACAAAGACCTCTCACATTAGACTGGCATTTATGGCAGCTGGATTTGCCGGGCGGGTCCGGGCAGTCTTACACCACAAAAGACTCTAACCTCATGTCTTTACAATTGTTATGATTTAATTTGGGCCTAGGACCTCTCACATTGGGCTGACATTTATGACTACTGGATTTGCCGGTCGGGTCCGGGCAGGTTTACGTCACAAACGAGTCCAACCTCGTGTCCTAAGCATTGATTAACACTTATAATCTTTTACACCAGTTTTAAATGTATCCCTATTCAAATCATTAATTAATTCCAATTTTAATGATGTCCATAATTGACTCAATTATGGCCATCCACTTATGGTATGCAAAATCATATCAATTGCACCCCAATTTCTTAATATTAAATCCTTAATATTACCCCTACCCCACGTTATACGTTCGCTTATTCAACGCAAAATATACGTTAGACTCGAATAGTCTAACTCATAGCACAAAGATAAATTATTACAACATATAGACAAATAAAATAGATCTAATCATAATAGGGCTGAAACTTGCATAAAACTACACATGTCATGGATCTAAAGGCGTCAACTTGTTTGGTTAAATGTCACAACTTACATAATATGATCATAACCAAGTTCATGTATATACTTGCATATGTGGTTTATACAACATAATGATCGTGTGAACTAGCATCTAACACATAGAACTCACACATGTCATAGCATAATTCTAGAACTAAATAGAGGTCATACAATATGTGAGATTATACATACTAATAAATCTAAACTTGCATAGGTACGTGTGATTTATCATGTGAATCATCATAGCCCAAAATATATAATCAACATCATGATTCATAAGCTAACTACAACATAATAAACATCGCAACTTTGCATAGAAACTTGCAACATATATAATATCATCATAGCATGATTTACAACATATAGGATATCATCATCACATAACATAGGATTTACAACATACATGATAGCATAAGGTTTATAACAACATATATGGCAATTCACATCATTTTCTTATGATCCATATCACATCTTAATCTAATTAATTTGCTAATAATCTTATTAAGATCATCATACTCACAATTAGAAAAGAA
Source organism: Allium sativum (assembly GCA_030737875.1). Taxonomy (NCBI): domain Eukaryota; kingdom Viridiplantae; phylum Streptophyta; class Magnoliopsida; order Asparagales; family Amaryllidaceae; genus Allium; species Allium sativum. Next base: position 502,146,457 of record CM060919.1, on the reverse strand, counting down.
AGAGAGTCTTGATTTGCTTTAGAGTTGAGTAAAATTAGAGTTTTGATTAGCTTTCTTCCTTCTTAGTTGGCGGCGGCTACACTGAGTTCCATGGCGATGGCATGACGGCGGCTATTCTATTTTTCATGTGAATTTAGAGTGAGAGACTACCTAGGTATATATAGAGTTTAGGATTAATTTAGACCGTCAGATCAACTCAGAACTAACCTGAACCGTTAAATTAGCCAACTCAGCCCTAAAGACACATCAGCAGCTCAAGATTGGGCTCTGCCAAAACCTGGCCGACTGGACCAGGTCGACACCCAGGTCGACTGCGCAGTCGACCTGGTCCTGGCGGTGTCGACTGCCCAGTCGACTCCCCAGTCGACCTAGGGTGCTGGACGGGAAATTTCCCGCCTGGCATGTTTGACTTCGAATTTTGAATTTTGAATTTTCTAAAACTTCCGATGGCCATATCTCCTTCATACGAAGTCCAAATCACGCAAACTCGGACTCTATCTCAACCAGAATTCCGAGACGAACACAATGGTGCAACGCGTTTCCCACAATCCTCCCGTCTGAGATTAGTTATTCTTTAATTTGTGAATATTAATATTAACAGAATTACGGGGTGTTACATTCTCCCCTCCTTAAAGGATTTCAACCCTGAAATCTTCAAGTCAAGAAGAATGTATATCCTAACGTCCAATTGTCCATCTACTCAACCGTCAAACACATGCATCCATTGTCCTTATAGACTTCTAATGCTCTCATGTTTAAATGCACAGTGTGTGTGTATGTCTACATCTAATGCAAAATCAGGCGGTCCACTGATTCAGTTGACCTCCTTAATGCAAATCATGATAGTGCCATGCGTCCATTATGTATGCAAAAGTTCCTTAATGCTACATATTATCTCTATATGCGTGCACAGTCATCACCTGAATGCAGCATCCATATGATAATACAATCATCATACATCCATTTTACTAAATACATCCATTAATATGCAATATGCAATATGAAGTGACTGAGCCGATCTAGTGACAAATAGTGTGTGTATATGCGTCCACGAGCAACCACTAGCAAACACTTGCATCCGCTTTGCATCCATCATACATAACAGGTCTCAAACACTTGTTTCAACCATAGGACTATCCTAACTAAAAAAAAGGTCAAAGGTACTAGCGAGAGGACATACTAAAGATAAGATAAGTACAAGCTAAGCGATATAGGAGAAATTAAAAGACATACCCTCAAAAAGAAAAGGGCAAAATGAACGCATCTTCTCTTCTGTCTCCCAAGTAGCGTTGATCTCATCATCTCCCCATTGCACTTTGACTAGTCTGACCTCTCCATTTCTCAGCTTCTTGATCTCCGACCCAAGAATGCGCGTAGGAGCTCATCGAATCGTCGCATCACGCTCTATCTCCACCTCTCTAAGCAAGTTCGGCTCAACCACCTCTGCGGTCTCGTGTAGGCACTTCCTCAAATGTGATACATGGAATACGTCGTGTACACCACTAAGTCTCTCAGGAAACTCCACTCTATACGCCATCTGTCCAATCTTCTCCTTAATAGGAAACGACCCTACGAACCTTGGTGCTAATTTCCCAACGGACCCAAAGCGAACAACGTTCCGTAATGGAGACACTTTGATAAAGATCATGTCCCCAACATCAAACTCAAGATTTGTCCTCCTCTTATCCGCATAAGATTTCTGCCAATCTTGCGCTGTCTTCATCCTCCTTCGAATCAAGTCGATCTTTTCTGAAGTCTCTCTAATCATATCGGGCCCAAGTAAGATCTTATCCGTAGAATCCCACCAACATGTAGGTGAATGACATGGTCGTCCATAAAGAGCTTCGAAAGATGTCATGCCAATGCTGGACTGAAAGCTATTATTATATGTGAATTCCACCAATGGAAGATGCTCTTCCCATGTACCCCCAAGTCTAGAATACATAGCCTCAAATGGTCCTCTAGAATACGATTCACCCTCTCGGTTTTGTCGTCCGTCTCAGGATGATATGCGGTGCTCAAACATAACTGAGTCCCTACCGCTTCTTGTAAGCTCCTCCAAAATTCGCTAGTGAAGATAGGATCGCAGTCGCTTACTATGCTAGAAGGAACACCATGCAAACGAACTATCTCTCGGACGTATACAGAAGCTAACCATGGAGCAGTCCTCTTACTCTTTACGAGAATAAAATGGGCGCTTTTAGTAAGTCTATCTACTATAACCCAAATCCCCATATTACCCTTCCTTGATCTTGGTAATCCATCCACAAAGTCCATCGAGACACTTTCTCATTTCCATAGTGGAACCTCCAATGGGTGAAGCAACCCACCGGGTTTCTTTTGCTCTGCTTTTACTTGTTGGCACACCAAGCATCTAGCAACATGCTCGGCAACATCCCTCTTCATACCGACCCAAAAGAAAACTCGCTTCATGTCTTTGTACATCTTGTCCCCGCCAGGATGAATGGTCATCTTCGAACGATGTGCATCATCAAGAATAGTCTTCCTCAAGTCCTCGTCTCGTGGTACACAAAGTCTACAATCCCTACGTAACCAAACCTTATCATCTAGGGTATACCTATGGAAATGGCTTGATGACTCCTCTCTTTTGAGCTTCTCCACTAACTCAACCAACTGTGGGTCGTCTCGCTATGCCTCACCGATCCGTCCTAAAAGCGTAGGTCTGACCTCCAAGGATGCTGGCAAACCGGGTACAAAGTCAACGGAAGGTCTAAAATCAAACATAGAGATGAATTCTAAGTTTCGTCGTTCAACAAACAACGGACTCAAGGACAGCCTTTTCCTACTTAAGGCTTATGCCACCATGTTACCCTTGCCAGGGGTATATGCTATTTCGAAGTCGTAGGACGCTAAGAATTCCATCCACCTTTGCTGCCTTAAATTCAAGTCCTTCTGAGGGAATAAGTATTTTAAAGATTTGTGGTCAGTGAATAATTCGAATTTCTTGCCAAGAAGATAATGGCGCCAAGACTTAAGCGCAAAAACAATTGCGGCCAACTCTAGGTCATGTGTTTGGTAATTTTTCTCATGCACCCTTAACTGCCTTCCCCCATAGGCTATTACCCTACCCTCTTGCATTAAGACTGCGCCTAGACCTGTCCCACAAGCATCGGTATAAACAGTAAACGGCTTACTCCCATCTGGCAGCACTAAGACTGGGGCTGAAGTCAAAGCTCTATTCAAACGTTGGAACGCATCATCACAATCTACGTCCCACGCGAAGACTAGGTTCTTCTTCATCAGGCGTGTTAATGGAGCTGATATCTTTGCGAAGTCTTTGATAAACTTCCTATAGCAGCCAGCCCACCCCAAGAAACTTCTCACTTCGGTAGCATTTTTAGGGACCTTCCAATCTTGGATGGCCGCCACCTTCGCCGGATCCACAGCTATCCCTTCTTTGGAAACCACGTGCCCTAAGAACCGTACTTCCTTCCTCCAGAAGTGACACTTAGAAAATTTAGCTTTAAGATTATGCGCTCGTAGAGTCTCCAACACTTCCCAAAGATTTAGGGCATGCTCTTCTTCGTCCATAGAAAAGATCAAGATGTCATCTATAAAGAACACCATGAATTTATTAAGGTACTCCCTAAACACCCTACTCATCAAATCAACAAAGTATGCGGGGGCATTTGTCAAACCGAAGGGCATCACTAGCCATTCATAGAAACCGTACGGAATCCAAAAGGCTGTCTTGTCAATGCTATCCTCAGCCACTCTCAACTGATGGAAACCAGTGGCTAATTCCAACTGCGAAAACACTGAGGCGCCAACTAACTGAGCGAAGAGATCGTCAATCCTCGGCAGTGGTTGTATGTTCTTCTTAGTAAGCTTATTAAGTTCTCTATAGTCCACACAAAGTCTAAGGGACCCATCCTCCTTCGTGGCAAATACCACTGGAGCACCCCACTCTGATATACTTCGTCTTATGAACCCCTTCTCAAGCAACTCCTTCACTTGCTTATTGAGTTCCCTCCTTTCACGAGGAGCCATGTGGCGTACTGGCAAAGATACTGGTTTTGCATTATCCACAAGATATATTCGAAAATCTATCTCCCGCTTCGGAGTCAAGCCATTCACCTCCTCAAACACATCCGAGTATTCCCGGACCACTCTAACAGAATGTAGATTCTCAACCGACGCGTCAAGGGATTCTAGATAACTTAGCATAACGGAATTTATGGGATTACAAAAAATTTCGAGAGTGTTACCAAGGCGAGTCATGAGCCTAACTACTCTCCTTTCACAATCAAGAACGGCCCCATTTCTGTATAACCAATCCATTCCTAAAATTAGTCCATAGCCCGTGAAGGCCAAAACATAAGCATCACATCTAAACTCAACACTAAGTATAGAAATTTTCAAATACAAACACATCATGGACAAATAAGCTGAGCCCCCAATTGGATTCGAAACAACTAAGGGATCCTCTACTAAACTAGTGTTTAAGCGCAGTGATTCAACTAATGATGTAGAGATAAACGAATACGATGCGCCCGAATCGAATAAGGTAAGGACATGATGATCAAAAAGAAAAACTAAGCTTTCAACAGAAATGGTTCTACCTCGTTCTTGCAGCGGTGGGACCGCGAGAGCCTGAACTTGTCCCCTTGCCTGCCCTGGTGCCATAAGAGCCTGCACCTGTCCTCCCGAGGTAGACCCTGCCCTCTGCCCCTTCTTTGGGCAGTCCTTCACTAGATGTCTCGCTTCACCACAGTGAAAACAGTCAGTCTTCTTTTTCTTTTTGCAATCCTTGCTGAGATGGCCTGGTGTCCCATAGTTAAAGCATCTTTTCTTTCCTTTGCCATTATTGTCTTTACCATCCTTCTTTTTTTGCTGTTGTGGTTTCTTCTGATCCCCTTTCTTCTCGGGTGCCATAATAGCATTAGTGCCTTTCTCCTCGTGCATGAGTTCCATGTCTACTAGCTTCTCAAAGGTGGCCGGCATAGGGATGTGGGTCATAGCCAACCCCTGCAATGGCTCATTTAACCCTTTAACGAACCTCAGAGCCTTCTTCTCCTGCGTGCTCACCAGATCTAAGCCAAACCTTGCCAATTGGTTAAATTTGTTAACGTACTCTTTCACTAATAGATTTCCCAGCTTCAATGTCAAGAACCTTTCCATGTATAGATTCTCTTCTGCCCTTGAGAAAAACTTTGCCTTAAACCTACGTCTGAAATCCGCCCAAGAATCAACAGGACGCTCCCCATTAGTGACCTCCCACCAAAACGAGGCCTCTCCCTTCATTAACCAAGCTGCTAATTTGACTTTCCTCCCTTCTTCTACTTCAAAGATTTCTAGCAATTCTTCCACCTCCTTAAGCCAATCTCTAGCATCCACAAACGTTTCTGACCCTTGAAAAGGTTTTCCACCCATAGCCTTAAATTCCTTGCATGTCTTTGCAAAAGTATCAGCGTGAGGAGGAGGAGGAGGTGGAGCGGGTGCAACTGGTGGAGGAGGAACATTGGCTGGACCTGCAGCGTCCCTAGCCTCTAATAACCTCCTATACCATCCTGGTATTGTTACACCCTTCGGAAGGTTAAGATCTTCAGCCATGCTGAAACGAAAAAGGAAAGATTCAAAATGGAGAATTTGAAAGATAAAGATATATGGCTATTGGGGATTATGTTTTTCCTAAAAACGTTCCTCTTTAAATTACTCATCTAGACATGTTTTTGAAAACACTTCTTCCAAAAATACTTTAGAAAAATAGTTTTTCTAAAAATTTTATCTGTTCTGGTAACCTTAAGCTCTGATACCACGTGTAACAACCCACGTCCATTAATGTCACTCACAAAGGGAATGCATTAACTTCCATGGAGGTTTTAAGTGAATATAGAACAGAAATATTACAACAAGATAGACAATAAGCAGTACTTGGAAATCTAAAACTTTATTTCATTGCAGCGGAAATTAAACATGTTTGCTACATCATAAAACCATAAATTAGAGTCAAGTACAATATCCATCTTAATAAAAAAAATACATAATCCCATTACATAAATAGCCCTTAAAGAAGATAACAAGCTGGACTTTACTTCAAAGGTCCAAGCTTTCCAAAAGAGAGATAAAGCAATCCAATCAAGCTCCACTCGAGCTGGGCCCACCCTAAGGAACTGGAGGGGGAAAAAGATAGGAATAGAGGGGGTCAGACATAAAGTCTGGTGAGTATGATAATTCTAACAATACTATTATCAAAATAACTAGAATAAGGCATAAGCTGGAAAATAAGGAAATGTCTATGAACTATTGGGTATGGAAGAGCAGATAAAGATAACGTTAAAGGCACACCTAATTACTAACGAATAATTAATACACTGCACCACATCAGTCACCCTAAAGGTTGATCCCACTAACCGAACTTAAAAATTATATAAATAGCTTTGTGTACCCTTAGCTGACTACTAGGTGCCGCCTGCCCCTATCTCCGCTAGGTGTACCCCACTACCCACCTTCGATCGGCTCCCTACTTGTAGATACCTGTGCTGGCCCCACAGTGGGGTGTATCACTCCCCTAAAGTGGCAACCCGATACAACTTGAGGATGCACGGCTTATACCTACACGATGCAACAACGTCTTACCTACCAGCCCGGGTCCACACACGCATATGAAACCCGTTGGACTTGCGTTGCCACCGCTAACCTGTTTGGCCTCTTATAGTCAAACCCAGTATGCGTGTCCCGTCCTCGACTTGGGTCGAGCCCACAAAGTTACATTTGGGTTACTGGTTGAAATGGGCCCCCTTTACTTACCACAAGCTATCCACCTAAGCTTGTCCCTACTAGTACATCCCACTTAACCCTCTTAGTCATGTTCATTTACATGTGTGTTTGGTTAAGTCTTACTAATCGTATTTCAAATGCCACTAAAGGCACTCACTAGATTCCTCATGCCACCCAAGGCACCTACTTAACCCCCATGTCCCTCCTTACATGTTTATCTTGTTAAGTATTTCTTAATTCATTAAGGCCATAACCTTACAAAGACCTCTCACATTAGACTGGCATTTATGGCAGCTGGATTTGTCGGGCGGGTCCGGGCAGTCTTACACCATAAAAGAGTCTAACCTCGTGTCTTTACAACTGTTATGCTTTAAATTGGGCCTAGGACCTCTCACATTGGGCTTTCATTTGTGACTACTGGATTTGCCGGTCGGGTCCGGGCAGGTTTACGTCACAAACGAGTCCAACCTCATGTCCTAAGCACTGATTAACACTTATAATCTTTTACCCCAGTTTTAAATACATCCCTATTCAAATCATTAATTAATTCCAATTTTAATGATGTCCATAATTGACTCAATTATGGCGATCCACTTATGGTATGCAAAATCATATCAATTGCACCCCAATTTCTTAATATTAAATCCTTAATATTTCCCCTACCCCACGTTATACGTTCGCTTATTCAACGCAAAATATACGTTAGACTCGAATAGTCTAACTCATAGCACAAAGATAAATTATCACAACATATAGACAAATAAAATAGATCTAATCATAATAGGGCTGAAACTTGCATAAAACTACACATGTCATGGATCTAAAGGTGTCAACTTGTTCGGTTAAATGTCACAACTTACATAATATGATCATAACCCAAGTTCATGTATAAACTTGCATATGTGGTTTATACAACATAATGATGGTTTGAACTAGCATCTAACACATAGAACTCACCCATGTCATAGCATAATTCTAGATCTAAATAGATGTCATACAATATGTGAGATTATACATACTAATAAATCTAAACTTGCATAGGTACATGTGATTTATCATGTGAATCTTCATAGCCCAAATATATATAATCAACATCATGATTCATAAGCTAACTACAACATAATAACATCATGGCTTTGTAACATCGCAACTTAGCATAGAAACTTGCAACATATATAATATCATCATAGCATGATTTACAGCATATAGGATATCATCATCACATAACATAGGATTTACAACATACATGATAGCATAAGGTTTATAACAACATATATGACAATTCACATCATTTTCTTATGATCCATATCACATCTTAATCTAATTAGTTTGTTAATAATCTTATTAAGATCATCATACTCACAATTAGAAAAGAAAGAGAGTCTTGATTTGCTTTAGAGTTGAGTAGAATTAGAGTTTTGATTAGCTTTCTTCCTTCTTAGTTGGCGGCGGCTACACTGAGTTCCATGGCGATGGCATGACGGCGGCTATTCTACTTTTAATGTGAATTTAGAGTGAGAGACTACCTAGGTATATATAGAGTTTAGGATTTATTTAGACCGTCAGATCAACTCAGAACTAACCTGAACCATTAAATTAGCTAACCCAGCCTTAAAGACACATCAGCAGCTCAAGATTGGGCTCTGCCAAAACCTGGCTGTTTGCGAACAAATCAAACAGTTGTAAACAACTGTAAAATCCGTTCGGTTTTCCTAAACAACAAGGACTGTTGTAGAGGTTGTCGAACTCTGGGACCAAAAATATTTTAATTAATAAATCCACTCAAGTTATTCCAGAATTTTGATTGAATTGCAAATTGATAGAAAATAAACAAAAAGCGAGTTTTTAACAATAAAGAAAGTAATTAGGGAGTAATGACATAGATTAGATTAATATTCATCGATAGCCAATCGAATAAATGCAGATCTAATTCATGTTTCTGTCACAAACATGGATCAACGATAATTAGATTTCTAGAAACAAATATGTAAATAACAACAAGTATAGCCTATGCAGGAGCTCAGCTCTTAAACAACTATAGGCTATCAGGACAGATTCACTATTTTATTTCTAAAACCTTAAATATTAAATCTAAATCTGATAAGTGTTAGATCGAACTCGAATATACCATGTGAAGGAGCACAGCTCTTAAACGACACAGGGTATGAAGGTTTAGATCTAACCCTTAGTTCATATCTAGATCTGCATAAATGAAGTTCAAATATTTTGGCTATGCGATTCATATTGAATCATATCTATCAGCGTCATCACCCCCCAATTAAAGAGGATTAGCTAGACATAGCTAAAAGAAAAGAAAATAAAAAGAAACTAAATAACATCAACATAAATAAAATAAAATAACAACTAAGAGAAATGGAGAAGAAGCGTTTTATTCCAAGAAGAGAATTACAGAATAAAACTAAGTGTGTTTTACAATGAATGAGATAAAGTGTATTTGTAGCTGATATGACAAAGGCTACTTGGCAAATTCCATAAAGTGGGACTAAAGAATTAGCCCAACTAACAAATAAGCTAGTGTGAACGCAGTTGTAGAGTGAGAGGCCTTGCAAATGAGCTAATGTGAACGCAAGATGAGTGAGATGGTCTGCAAATGAGCCAATGTGAACGCAACATGAGTCTTTAGTGAGCCAAATCTACCCAATTGAACTCTATTTGCAACCGTTCTTCAAGCTTTAAACTCTTCAAGCTTTAGTAATTTCAACTTCACTCTTTTTAAGCAAATTCTTCATGCTTTATCCATCAAATGCTCTAAACCAAGCTTTTTATCAACAATCTGAAAACACTGCTATAAATACACAATATTAATTACTTTAAATAGAAAACTAGATAAATAAGTGGATAAAATATACACGTTTACGTGTATATCAAATACCCCCACACTTATCTTTTTATTCGTCCTCGAATAAACTAAACTAAGATATGTCACACTTTCGTAGGAAACACGATTGCATTTAGCGTATGCAACAAGCCGTTAAACCCCTAGGTGTCCCTAGTAGGACGAGTGTTGTCTCGTGAGGGTTTTCAGCGGATACTACCCACAAAATCCAAAGCGTCTTTTGTACGCGGATTAATCAAACAATATATTTAAGGTCTTTCATATTCCAAGGATTTCACCTAACTTCAATAATAACGGTTTACCCCCAAATTGTCCATCCTGTAATTAGTGCAAAAATGAATATTAATTTTCAAGCTGAATCGTAATTCCTTGATAACACTGTAATTGTCTTGAAGGTTAAGAGCGTGGTGTCAACCAAAGTTCTACACATCGACAATGTGCACCCAATCATTTCTTTATTCTTTTTTTTTTGAATAATTTTGCACCAATGTAACTGTAATGTATTGGATATGAATTATGCATAGATGAAGGAAAATTTTGTAAGTTCTAAAAATATTCTAGATAAGAGGGCAAGTGTATTAGTTGAACTTTAGGCCACAAAAGATAAAGTAATACTAAAGCACATATGAACATTTTTGTTTCCTTTCATCTCTTCTACTATAATCCTCACTTCCAAGTACAGTATAATGGATGTGGATGGAATGGAAATGGATGCTTCATAGTCAAGAATGATGAAGACTATTTTATTCAGAGAGACTCTCTCTTTATTTCATTTTTTTTCTTTTTCCCTTTTTTTTCTTTCTTTCTTATTCTTCTTCTTTTTTTTTTGCATGATGAATGATGAATGGAGATGGAATGATGCCATACATTATTTCATTTGATTCCTCCTCTACTAAACCAATACTTCATGAAAGGAAAGTTTTGTGCCCTAGTTACTCTGTTTCTATAACCCTAATTCAACACACAAGTCTGGATTGATGTTATATAAAAAGCTAAAAGGAATGATAAACAAAGTTTCGTAAGATAGATAACCCATATAAAATAAGATGTGGTATATGGTTATCCTACCTTAAAACAAGTACGGAGTGGGTAGTGTAATATTGGTATAAAAAGTGACGTTTCTGAACCTTTGAAAATAAATCAGTACAAGGTTCTTAAGTATACCAATATAGGAAACTTGTCGAAACATGGATGTAATTCGACTAAAACTTGGGTTTGAATAATGTGGGGTATCGAAGAAGAACGCTATAATGAGTCATTTCTCCTTAATTGGGCCAAGTGGATTTTAGAACTTACGATTTTGAAAATTTGAGTGGAAAAGAAAATATTATGCATGAAAACGAACTCAGAAAATCCAACGAATGTAGGTGCAAAATCATTTTTATTTTTTGAATTTTTTTTGATTATTTTTACTTGCACATTCTAACACGTATAACAAGGGTTGACACGCTTACTCCAGAACACGACTAACGTCTGCACAGTCTCAAGCTAGCATCTTAAAAAGACACATTACAATTCAATGAATAAATAATGTTCATTCCCATCATCCAAAAATTCAACTTATCAAACAAGAACCAAGGTGTTATTTATGAGTTTAAGTTAATCCTTGTTCAATGAATGACCTAGTTCATAAAATTTGATTGCTGATGTAATGTAAATTCCCCCCCCCCCCCCCACACTCGATTGTGACTGTGTCCTCACAGTCGTTAATCAGACATATCTTAGTGAAAGGGAAAAACAATTAAGAATTTTTTTACATATGTACAAAAGAGGGTTAGTGCGTCTTACCGAATGTAATGTGGCTCATGGAGGACTATGAGCTCTTCCTCTTGGTTGGGTATTGGTTCCAAGTAAGGTTTAAGGCGTTGACCATTGACCTTATAGGACGATCCATCAGTTGGATTCTCAATTTCAACTGCACCATATGGAAAAACAGTCTGCACAGTGTAAGGTCCTGTCCATCTAGATTTTAACTTACCCATAAATAAATGCAGTATTGAGTCATACAACAGAACTTTTTGACCTGGCATGAAACTTTTACATAAAATTGATTTATCATGAAAAACTTTTGTTCTGTCCTTGTAAATTAGTTCATTTTCGTAGGCATCATTTCGAATTTAATCAAGTTCATTAAGTTGAAGCTTCCTGTGTTCACCTGCTTGCTCTAAATCAAGATTCAAAGTTTTTATTGCCCATAACGCCCTATGTTCTAGTTCAACTGGCAAGTGACATGGCTTACCAAAAATCAACCGATAAGGGGACATACCCAAGTTTGTTTTGAAAGCAGTGCGGTAAGCCCAAAGAGCATCGGTTAATTTTTGAGACCAATCTTTACGATTTCGATTCACAGTTTTCTCAAGGATTTGTTTAATCTGCCTATTCAAAACTTCAACCTGCCCACAAGTTTGAGGATGGTACGGAGTGGATAACTTGTGGGTTATCGAATACTTTCTCATGAGAGCTTCAAAAGAACGATTACAGAAGTGTGTTCCATAATCACTGATTATTGTGCGAGGTGTGCCAAACCTAGAGAAGATATTTTCTTTCAAGAAGCGCACAACAACCTTGTTATCGTTTGTTTTGCATGGAATAGCTTCGACCCATTTGGAAACATAATCGACAACTAAGAGGATGTACAGGTTCCCAAAAGAATTAGGGAAGGGTCCCATGAAGTCTATACCCCACACATCAAAAATTTCGACCTCTAGAATGGGGTTTAGGGGCATCATATTCCGTTTAGAAATTTTCCCTAAGAATTGACATCGATCACAAGTTTTGCAAAATTCGTACGTGTCTTTGAAAAGATTGGGCCAGTAGAAACCCGATTGGAGAACCTTTTCAGCTATCTTTTTGGGACCGAAGTGACCACCACAGGCTTGGTCATGACAGAAAGAGAGGACACTGTGAGTTTCAGTGTCGGTAACACACCTTCGAATGATTTGGTCGGGACAATACTTGAAAAGATAGGGGTCGTCCCAATAAAAATGCTTCACTTTGGAAAAGAATTTGTGTTTATCCTGCTTAGAGCAAAAAGAAGGGGTCTACTTGGTGACTAAGTAGTTGACAACGTCAGCGAACCAAGGATCAGTGGGTAGAGAAAATAGTTGTTCATCAGGGAAATTCTCGTTGATCGGAAGAGGAGAAGACGGGGCATTTGGAAGACGAGACAAGTGGTCTGCAACAACATTGTCAGATCCCTTTTTTCCTTAATGGTAAGGTCAAATTCTTGAAGTAGAAGGATCCAACGAATGAGACGAGCCTTAGCATCCTTTTTAGAGAAAGGATACCTAAGTGCGTAATGATCGGTATAAACAATGATGTGTGAGCCAACTAGATAAGGCCTGAATTTTTCTAGAGCAAAAACAACTGCCAAAAGTTCTTTTTCAGTGGTCGTATAATTGATTTGAGCATCGTTCAAAGTCTTACTCGCATAGTAAATGACATGAAGAAATTTATCGATGCGTTGTCCTAAGACAGCGCCAACAGAGAAATTCGAGGCATCACACATGATTTCAAAAGGCAGCTTCCAGTTGGGAGAGCAGATGATCGGAGCCGAGACAAGTTCATTTTTAAGATGCTCAAAAGATGAAATGCAATCAGAATTGAAGTCGAAAGGAACATCCTTACCAAGAAGATTGGTCAAAGATCGAGTGATTTTGCTGAAATCTTTTATAAAGCGACAGTAAAAACCAGCATGACCTAAAAAGGATCGGATGTCCTTAACGGATTTGGGAATGGGAAGATTCGAGATAACCTCAATTTTGTCTTTGTCTAATTCAATTCCTTTATTAGAGATGACATGTCCTAAAACAATGCCATGTTTGACCATGAAGTGACACTTTTCCCAATTAAGAGTTAAGTGTTTATCTTTGCAACGGTTAAGAACAAGATCAAGATGATGTAAACACTCAGAGTAAGAATCACCAAATATGGAAAAATCATCCATGAACACTTCCAAAAATCACTCGATCATATCCGAAAAAATGCTAATCATGAACCTCTGAAAGGTTGCAGGTGCATTACAGAGACCAAAAGGCATACGTCGGTACACAAATGTACCAAACGGACAAGTGAAAGTGGTTTTCTCTTGGTCCTCAAGAGCGATAGGGATTTGATTATAGCCCGAGTACCCATCAAAGAAACAATAGTACTCATGACCAGCTAGTCGTTCTAACATTTGATCGATAAATGGCAGAGGGAAATGATCCTTACGTATTGCAGCGTTAAGTTTCCTATAGTCAATGCAAACACGCCAACCGGTCTGGGTGCGGGTTGGGATAAGCTCGTTAGCTTCATTTTGGATCACGGTAATCCTTGATTTCTTAGGTACGACATGAATCGGACTAACCCATTGACTATCAGAAATCGAGTAGACGATTCCATTGTCAAGGCATTTAAGGATTTCAGCACGAACTGCTTCTTTCATGATAGGGTTTAGTCGACGCTGGGGATCCCGAGTGGGTTTGGCATCATCTATAAGGTGGATTCGATGTTGGACAATCGAAGGACTAATCCCCTTAATATCAGCCATGGACCAACCAAGTGCTTCCTTATTTTTCTTAAGGATGGGAAGGAGCAATTGTTCCTGCTCTAAAGTAAGGTCAGAAGCGATAATGATAGGAAAAGTTTCATTATCTCCTAAGTAAGCGTACTTAAGATGACTGGGAAATACTTTGAGTTCAGATTTTGGGGACAACTCAACCGAAGAAATTGGTTGAGGGATAGACTCGTTTGTGAGAGGCTCGACAGGAATCAAATCAGAGACATTTTCGGGAGTATCTTGAAAAAAGTTTCGTAATTTGATTCAATTTCGTTATTCAAATGGTCAAGCTAAGATTCGTTATCGTTGACAGCATGGATTTCAGAAAACTGGTCCATATAAGAGTTAGGATAGTTTTCAGTTCTAAAGATGTTTAGCTCGACAGTCATGTTACCGAAAGAAAGTTTCATAGACCCATTTCTACAGTTGATGAGAGCATTAGAGGTTGCTAAGAAGGGTCGTCCTAGAATCAAAGGGATATGGTTTGCAGGATTGCTAACCTGTTGAGTTTCTAAGACAATGAAATCAACTGGAAAGATGAATTCGCCAATTTTGATCAACACATCCTCGATTTCTCCCACAGGTTTCTTAATTGAACGGTCAGCAAGCTGAAGGGTAACCTTGGTGGGTTTCAGTTCTCCTAGGCCTAATTGGCGATAGACGGAATATGGAAGCAAGTTAAAACTAGCACCAAAGTCTAGCAGGCATCTATCGATTTTCTTGTCCCCAATAGTACATGATATTGTGGGGCAACCAAGATCTTTGTATTTCACTGGCATCGATTGGAACAAGACTTCGCTTAGAGTTGCCGCAAGAAACACTTTCTTAGGTACATGTGTATGACGTTTTTGAGTGCACGTATCTTTTAGAAATTTTGCGTATTGTGGAACTTGTTGTATAATATCTAAAAGAGGAATGTTCACTTTAACTTGCTTAAATATTTCAAGGGTCTTTTCTAACTGATCCGTCTTTTTCCTAGGTCGGAGTCAATGAGGAAATGGAGCAGACAACTCAGTAGGTTGGGCTACTTGAGTTTGGGAATGGTACTTATCAGAAATTGGCTCAATGTTTTGATCTGAGTTGATCAAATTTTCGAGAGGGTTTGAAAGATCGTCTGGTAAAGCATTCGAGTTGACCACATGGTTGTCAATCTTTTTGCCGGATCTAAGAGTCGTGACAGCATTCAATTGACTAACGTTTGAATCTTGAATGATGTGAATTTGGTTGGGGTTTGAATTTTGTCCTCTAGGGTTTTGAATGGGTTGACTTGGAAAAGTACCCTTTTCCCGTTCACTTAATCTAGCGTTAAGCTGAGACATTTGTTTTTGGAGTTCACTCATTTGTTGATTCGTGTTTTGCATATATGAGTGTAACGTGTTGTCTAACTTGTTTTGATTCTCAACACTTTGCTTAGTCATCTGCGCCAACAGGTTACTCACCTTGGATAAATTCCCCTCAATTGTAGAAAGGTATTTCTCATGTTGAGGTGCAACCGTTTGATTGTTGAAAGGCGCCTGGTTCGAAGTGTACTGATTTTACCTAAGAGGAGGGTTCGAAGCATTGTTCGGAAATGCTCGATTCGAGGGTCTGTTCAACAGAGTGTTATTTGGACCATAAGAATGATTTGGGTGGTTGTAGGGTCTATTGAAAGCATTTACTTGCTCAACTGACTGGGGACAGTCATCAGCCATATGATTGGAGTCAAGACAGATGTGACACATGGCTTGGGAAGCGTTATTAGACTGAGTGCGTGTTCTAACAAAGTTCAGTATGGCATCAACAAGAGTATTAGAAGAAGAAGATGATGATTCAATAGAATTACTACTGGATCGCGAATAGAGAGATTTTTCATTGTTTTGTTCCCATTGTTTCGATTTTTCCGCTAACTCGTCCAGAAATTCCCAAGCTTCTACGTCAGTCTGTTTTAGAAAATTGCCTTGACACATGGATTCTAACATTTGTCTAGAACTATTATCCAGTCCATCGTAAACAGTTTGACACAATGACCATGTTTCATAACCATGATGAAAACAAATCAACAGTTGTTCTTTAAATCTTTCGAAGTATTGCCAAAAAGATTCACCCCCTTTTTGGTGGAAATTGGTGATTTCATTTCTGACTCTAGCTGTTTTTTCTGGGGGGTATAATTTTTTAAGGAAAAATGCTGTAAATTCATCCCATTTTTTAATCGAATTTGGGGGCAAGCTGCGAAACCATTTTTCTGTGGAGTCAGTTAGTGCGAATGGAATCAAATGAAGTTTAATACTGTCCTCACATAACTGTTGTAATTTAAAGGTTGCACAAGCATATTCAAATTTCGTTAAGAAACTATATGGTTCATCATGAGAAAAATTTCCGAATTTGGGAAGGATGTTTATCTGACTTGATTGGATTTCAAAGTGATTACCCACAGGATTGGGTAATTGAATGCAAGAAGGGACAGAAACTCTATCGGGAAGAATTCTGTCCATCAGGGTACGAGGTGCGGGTTCATTACCCATTTCTAAAGGTTGTTCGGGAAAATTGGTTTTCGAGGAAAGAGAAGTTGGTTTGATACTAACTAAATGACGAGATTCTTGGTCACGGGTCCAAGTTTGCATGCACTAGAAAGAAGAAAAAGAGAGTTTGTCAAGGAAATTTAGACAATGGGAGTTCTTTTTTTGGAAAAGTACGACTTATAGACTAGAGAGGTTTAAAAGAAGAAAAAATGTTAATTTTTTTTATTTGTTTTTGTTTTTCAAATTTTTATTTGTTTTTGAGGAGTTTTGATTTTTTTTTTTTTTACAAACCAATCACACACAGAAATTAGCTATAATGAAATTTTCTATCCTTAATGGCTCCTAACTCAAAATTGTACAGTGACACGTTTGATTACTTAGACCAAAACATTTCTCAGCTAGTTAACGGACAGGAGTTATCGGTGCACTAAGAATCACCCTAGCAATGCAGCCGAAGGTTTAAGTACCTTCAGAGTAACAACCGATATAATTTTTACGAATCACCATAATATTTATAAACGGTTATTTCTCTGCTATAGTCTAGACACCAAGAAATAATTCGTTCCAAATAAATCAACTATCACAATACAATTAAGCCCAATATGAGCCCGTGACACCCTTGGGTCCAACGTCTAACCGTTATTATTAGTCAGATTCTACAATGAATGCAGTATGTGGGCTAAGGAAAGGGTGATGAAATCCCTCACCTTATGTGAATTGGGGTATTGCATTTAACAGAATGAATACAGATGCAGAAATAATAATCACAGAAATTAAAATATTTTACAAGAAAGCCACTGCCCCTACAGAAGATTTTTACAAGCAATGTCTATATATTTTTGTTTATTTGCAACATCAGTCCCTGTAGAGTTTAGAAAAAACTCACCTCGATCGGCAGTCCGTCCAATGCAGTTGAGTAGCGCGTTCACACCCCACTTTGTGTGCAACCGCTCCAATCAAATCTGTTTGCAAATCACTTGGCTGAACTCTTCACTTCTCATTGGCCTTTGAATTGATTTCTTTGCTTGACTTCGATTCCTTGATTTGTTTGCTTGAGCCTTGAATTCTTTCTGCTTTGGCCTTTGTTTGAGTTCTCTCTCTCTTTTTTGACTTTTTTTTGGAAGGAAAACTAAAATGGCACTAAAACAAAAAAAAACTAAGGCTAATAAAAAAATTTAACAAAGAGATGAAATCTCTTTCTTCCTTTTTTTAAAGAAACACAAGAAAATATATAACAAACAAAGAAAACAATTTTTTTTATTTAAAAAAAAAGGATTTGGGAAAAGAAAGCTAGAACCAACTTAAAAAATTCAAAGAAGAGAAAAGGATATTTTTTTAAAAGGGAACAGGGACAACTATAAACTATGAGAAGAAGAAAAACCAAAGGAAGAGGATGGGGTATATGTAGAACAGATGAAAGAAAATTGGAAAGAATTGAAAAAGGATTTTTTTCATTTTGGGAAAAGGAATGTATTTATACAAGGAATATTGGAAAGTAGAGAAGTTTGGAAAGAAATTAAAGAAAAGAAAGGAAAGGAATTGTAATAAAAGCAATTTTTTTTCCTTTTTAGAGAATTGCTGAAAAATAGAAAGAGATTGTAGAAATTTGGAAAGAAATAATGGAAAAGAGGGGAAAGAAATTGGAAAAAGTTGGAACGAAATTAATGAAAGAAAGGGAAAGAAATAAATGAAGAAAGAATGGTAATGAATAGAAAAGAAAGTAAAAAAGGAAAGAGATCAAACTAAATTTGCAAGTTTTTTTTTGTTTAATTAGAATTGTTGTAAAAGTAGAGGTGTGGAAAGGTGGAAAGAAATTTGAAAGAAAAAGAAAAGAATTAAAAGAAAGGAATTGTTAGAAAAGTTGAAATTTTTTATATGGAAATGTTGAAAGGAGGAAGCAAGATGCAAATAAAAGTGGAAAGAAATAAATAAATAAAATGCAATTATTTTTTTATTGTTGCCAAAATAGAAGAGAGAGAAGAGATTGTGTAGAAGAAAAATCGGAAAGAAGTAAATGAAAGATTAGGATAGAAATAGATGGAAATAAATTGAATGGACATTAATTAGAAAATTTGGCAAAACTTTATTTTTTAGAAACTTGGAAAGAAATCAATTTGTCAAACAATTGCAAGGAGGAAGAGAAATAGAAGAGAAGGAAAGAAAATCACAAAAGGATTTGTTTTTTTTTAATTTATAAAAATTGTAAAAAGGAAAAAAAATTATGGAGAGATGTCAAGAAAGAAGGAAAGCAACCAAGAAAGGAAACAAACCAAAAGGCAAGAATTTTTTTCTCTTATTTGGTAGATATACGGTATCACAAATCAAATACCAAATCAACCAACGAGTTTTTTTTTATCTATGCTAGAAAACAAAAGGGAACAAAATAAAATAAAAATATTTTTTGTTGTTTAGGAAAACCGAACGGATTTTACAGTTGTTTACAACTGTTTGATTTGTTCGCAAACAAATTTTGGCACCGTTGTAGAGGGTGTCGAACTCTGGGACCAAAAATATTTTAATTAATAAATCCACTCAAGTTATTCCAGAATTTTGATTGAATTGCAAATTGACAGAAAATAAACAAAAAGCGAGTTTTTAACAATAAAGAAAGTAATTAGGGAGTAATGACATAGATTAGATTAATATTCATCAATAGCCAATCGAATAAATACAGATCTAATTCATGTTTCTGTCACAAACATGAACCAACGATAATTAGATTTCTAGAAACAAATATGTAAATAACAACAAGTATAGCCTATGCAGGAGCTCAGCTCTTAAACAACCATAGGCTATCAGGACAGATTCACTATTTTATTTATAAAACCCTAAATATTAAATCTAAATCTGATAAGTGCTAGATCGAACTCGAATATACCCTGTGAAGGAGCACAGCTCTAAAACGACACAGGGTATGAAGGTTCAGATCTAACCCTTTGTTCATATCTAGATCTACATACATGAAGTTCAAATCTTTTGGCTATGCGATTCATATTGAATCATATCTATCAGCGTCATCACCCCCTAATTAAAGAGGATTAGCTAGATGTAGCAAAAAGAAAGGAAATAAAAAGAAACTAAATAACATGAACATAAATAAAATAAAATAACAACTAAGAGAAATGGAGAAGAAGAGTTTTATTCCAATAAGAGAATTACAGAATAAAACTAAGTGTGTTTTACAATGAATGAGATAAAGTGTATTTATAGCTGATATGACAAAGGCTACTTGGAAAATTCCATAATGTGGGACTAAAGAATTAGCCCAACTAACACATAAGCTAGTGTGAACGCAGCTGTAGAGTGAGAGGCCTTGCAAATGAGCTAATGTGAACGCAACATGAGTGAGATGGTCTGCAAATGAGCCAATGTGAACGCAACATGAGTCTTTAGTGAGCCAAATCTACCCAATTGAACTCTATTTGCAACCGTTCTTCAAGCTTTAAACTCTTCAAGCTTTAGTAATTTCAACTTCACTCTTTTTAAGCAAATTCTTCATGCTTTATCCATCGAATGCTCTAAACCAAGCTTTTTATCAACAATCTGAAAACACAGCTATA
Source organism: Allium sativum (assembly GCA_030737875.1). Taxonomy (NCBI): domain Eukaryota; kingdom Viridiplantae; phylum Streptophyta; class Magnoliopsida; order Asparagales; family Amaryllidaceae; genus Allium; species Allium sativum. The sequence continues at coordinate 502,126,261 of CM060919.1, read as the reverse complement.
AATACACAATATTAATTATTATAAATAGAAAACTAGATAAATAAGCGGATAAAATATACACATTTACGTGTATATCACTGGCCGACTAAACCAGGTCGACACCCAAGTCGACTGCGCAGTCGACCTGGTCTTGGGGGTGTCGACTGCCCAGTCGACTCCCCAGTCGACCTGGGGTGCTGGGCGGGAAATTTCCCACCTGGCTTGTTTGACTTTGAATTTTGAATTTTGAATTTTCTGAAACTTCCGATGGCCATATCTCCTTCATACGAAGTCCAAATCACGCAAACTCGGACTCTATCTCAACCAGAATTCCAAGACGAAAACAATGGCACAACTCGTTTCCCACAATTCTCACGTCTGAGATTAGTTATTCTTTAATTTGTGAATATTAAAATAAATAGAATTACGGGGTGTTACAAGACGATCATCGTTAATTACGATAACCATCGCTTGATTCAGACGGACAATTTATATCGCTATAAATTGTAACGAGCTTCGATTCACTCCCATTCAGTTCCATGGGGTAACCACCTTCCATACGATCCCAACGGATCTTGTTTCGCTGAATTTCGGTATCGTATGTTGAAGTTATTTCTCTAACAAGTTTGTATACATTTTTAAAACCAAGTTATATAATTAGAATTAAATTTTGGCCCAAACCTTAAGAACCCGGCCCAAACCCATCAGATCGAACCCAAGCCCGCTTTCCACCCCTTCTTCCCCAAACGAGGTATCGTGGCTCCAGACCATTCACACAACTTTATCTCCTCCACGAAACTCCTCCTCTACTCATAGGAAATCCAACCGAACACCTCCAATCCCCCTCTCTTGACTCCCTCTACACCTTGATATCTTTTCCACCCTGTTCGAATCCTCCTATCAGAACGTGACTCGCACTCACGCACGATCCCAGGTTGCGACTTCAATTACCACCGAATCGAACAGAAATTGGAAGCGAGGTGCGAAACCACCTCACCAACTCAGAAATGACATTGATTTCGCAAACAAAACCCTACAATTCCCAAGAATTCGAACCCTAGTTTACTGCTCAAATCTGAGCAACTCAAAAAAGGCATCGCATTGAGCAAACCTACCACAGAAATAAAGAGGAGTACCTCATTAACTCATACATACCAGTTATACAAATTACAGAATTTTATTTGAATTGTTTTGATGATTCATTCCTCGGGTTTTTTGTTAAAAGAAGTGAAAGGAGTGGCGGCCGAAGTTTTTGACCAAATGAAGATGTGAGTTAGGTTTAGAAATAGTTTAGTGTAATATATAAGAGGATTTTAAAATTTTAAAATTTGAATATTATATTGATTTTTAAGCGAACGTTGTTTTGTTTATCCTCTAAAATTCCTGAAATCACACATGACACCCAAAAATCACGAAACTGGACATGCAGCTACAGTTCATCATTGCTGAACCAACGAAACAGGTTTCGTCGAATTCCGACTCCGTTTGCTCACACAACATATTTTTAACCGTTAGAATATCGAGTGTTTTTCGCATTAAAATTGCCCACGGCCACACACTGACTTCAAAAATCATGAAACTTGACATCTAATAATAATTTAATATTGCGGATCCCACAAAATTAGTTTCGTCAAATTTCAACTTTATTCGCAAAACTGGCTATTTTTAAAGCTCTAATTATCCCTTTTAAATATATAAATATATTTAAAAACATTTAAATTTAATATTTAAAAATAAATATTATCGTATATATTCACAACAGAATATCATAAAGCTCCAATGAGATTTATAACTCGATATTTCAAAGTTCCCAGTTGTATCGATATTCGATTTATATAAAAATCCTTTTATAATATAAATAAATCGTTATAAATTATAAAGGAAGTCCACAGCGACTTTTCTAAAATTTGATTTGGACATAAATCAAAATCTACACAATGAAATCCCGATTTTTCTCTTCCAATAGAAAAATATACTTCACCAGCTCCGAACGTTTCTTGTTTCACAGAAATCCGATTTAAAACGAACCCTGCATATTCAATTGAAATTCAAATCGCCAAATAGCGAACTACCTCGCCATTTCGAGCTCGATTTTAATTATAATATAATTATATGTTCAACTGTCATTCAAATAATATATTTATTATTCTAATTCAATTCTAAACTGAATTAAATATCACCGATGATCCAATTCACACCATTTTGTGAATTCCACTATTTCTGACTATTTCAGAAATTAAATATATTGTTATATTATTTATTTTAATTAAATATTCAATATTATTTAATTCTTGTCATTTTAAATAACCAAACCATTATTTAAATAATTAAATAAATTATTTATATACCGTAAAAATACGGGTCGTTACATTCTTCCCCCTTAAAATAATTTCGTCCTCGAAATTGCTAAGTTAGAAAACAAACCATATTGACTAGTACAAATTTATTTGTTTACTTATAGACTTTAATTTTAACCAAGCCAATTTAATTTCAATTAAAATATTAATTAATTTTTATCAACGAAAATTTTCTAAACTCCTAACAATTTTCTAACCCTCTGCATTTTTGGAAAATTTCATCAGCACCTCCTTTGTACCGATCAATAGTTCAAACCCCAACTCGCCTCTCTAGACCTTCTCCAATCCAAAAGAAAATCAAACAGCCAAGTGGCTTGCCAAATCGGCCCATGAATCAACAAATCCACAAAAATAAATATGTACCTTTTTGTCGGGCATATCATTAAATCCTTTCACTTGCTTCTACTCAATACCTGCTAATCATATATCAATCTATAACAATCAATTTCAATCAATCAAATCTCAACACAATTTATTCGCTTATCCAAAACCAAATTCCATTTCAAACTCGAGTTTCATTCTCGATTCCAAACTCCTAACTCACCAATCCAATACCATTTCAGATTCCTATCTCACAATTCAAATTCTGGTTCCACTTGATATATTGTATTCAAATTCAATTTCCAGTTAATTGATTTTAATTCAATTCATATTTGCTTTCCCAAATTTCTTTAAATTTGTTTTTAATTCATACTATCTTCCTGGGGATTTTAAACAGTTTAGCTTTTCTAAATTAAATTATTCCCTTTCGTGATTCAAAACAACTTCCTTTTCCCAAAATAATTCGAAAACAAAATCTTTGGTAGAATCCTTCACTTACAACTCGAAAATGAACACTAATGATGTGGTCAGTATCATCAGAGTTATTTCCCAGCTATCGAAGTGAGTTCAATACTATATCACTTCAAAACTGAAATTTTTAAACACTTTCATTTTGAAATTTTTTGTTTCTTCAAAATATCATTCACGATACTTGTAAAAAATTTAAAATCTCCTAGGATCTTAAAATTTTCTTAAACTTAACTCAATTCCATTTATGAGCACTTTTCCCAATTTCAGAATTTTAATTCCAATTCGGTTTTAATTCAGATTTAATTAATCTGTTTTTATATTATACGTACTCAAATTGGTTATTTATATAACCATTTCCATTATAATCAACCAACACGTTCAATATAATATAATATTCCAAATATTGATCATTCTTTTATAGTAAAATATAATTTGGGTAAAATTATTTCATTTGCCCTTTTTCAAAACATACTTTGTCGGTTTATCGTACTTGAGTGTTTAGAAACTCCTATCAATACAGTAGATCAAACCAATCAACCAAAATTCATAAACAACTCAACCAATAAATCTACATAATATAAAACAATTTTATATCAAATCTACAAATACGTTCACTCGTATATATATATATACACACACTCAACTCAATCTAGGGTATTACTAATCCTATCTCTACTGAGTCACGCCACAGAGCCAAGGTAATTAGTTAACCTTAAGCTATGATACCACTGTAACGAACTGGGATTTTCGACTCCGAAAATCAACACAAAACTAACATGTTGACTATTCAGACATCGGAAATACCTGATCATTAATAGAAAGAAATTAGAGGGTGAGAGTAGATAAGATAGAAAATTAGAATAGAAAAAGATGAAAATCACCACAGAACAAAATCAGAGTAATACGAATCTCACAGCGGAATGAACGAAATATATTATAACATAACTTTGAAATAAAAAAGTATATGTATACAATAACATTATCAGAGTACAACACTTACAAAACAGCGGAAATAACACAGCTATATAATTCTGAAGCCTCCTGCTTCAAGCTCCTCCAAGTATATCTGTAAAGACCTGAACTACTTGACTTCCCGTACAAATTTGGGCACCCAAGAGTTTAGGGAAAACAAAAACAAAATAAACTCTGGGTCAGTCATGGGACTGGTGTGAGTAAACTCAAATCATTTAATTTAACTTTTCAAAATCCTTTTCGAAAGAAAAGATAATAGTAAGACCGATCCACACATAAACACGGATGGTTTTTACCTTACGATAACCCAAACCACTTTTTGGACAACAATATTCTTCTGTGTTATAATAGTGTCTAATCACAAGTAATCACAATCTAGCAGAACGCTTGCATCTCATGTTCCGCATATATAGTATACAAAGAAGCTGCGGGTGCTTATTGGAGATTGGGTTCTAACTATGACAAAGTATGTGACCACCTGCCGATAGTGTATCTCTAGAGGGAAATACACTGGGTTCAACAAGAACGTCTTGCAACCCGGCCCACACATGACCGACCACTCATTTTGCTTAAGTGTATCGAATGTATATCACCAACGGTTGGAAGCTACCCACCGTTTCCCGAAAAGGGACAGCATCGATAGTAGATAAAAGAATGAAATGGATTTTGTAACTACCTAGAAATTTTGAGCCAATTTAAATTTTTTATTTTGGCAATTTTGAAGAATTTTGATAATTTAAAATGAATCTTTTAGATAATTACGACGAGAAATTTATTTTGGAATAGAGTTAGAACGTAAATATTTATATAGATCATCATTAGAATGGAAATATTTTATTTTAATTATAAAAGGAATTGAAAATGGTGCGGTAGTTTGAAAATTCGATTTCAAATTTCAAATGAATGTACAGGATTCAAAACACACCGGATTTTAGTAAAACCAAAAATTTTTGAATCTAATTGAGAATATCTTTCTAACGAATTTGAAAATTTGAAACTTCATAGAGGGGATAAAAAGTTATGCCCAGTTGAAATTTCAGAATAGTGGCTATGGAATTCTAGCCCTTAAAAATGGAAATTTTGCAAACGACCTCGGTTTTTGACGAAACCACTTTTGTTTGATCCGCGATGTCAAGTTATTTCTAGATTCCAAAATTCGTAATTTTTCGAATCAATATGTGAGCGTGGCAAAGGAAAACGTGTTTGACTAGTTTCAGTTGATTTTAATCGACTGGAAAATGGCCATTTTTCAAACGGTCTCGGAATTTGACGAAATTAGTTTTGTTAGGACTGTTTCGTCAATACGAAGCTAGAAAATATTTTTCGTGAATTTTTAGGGCCCGTATGTGGTCCCAGTAAATTGAAATACGCGTTCAAATTCAATATATAGATTTATATTTTGATTTTGATAGAAACTGATCGAAACAATCGAATCAGCTTACGATACTTATCCCATTGTGTTCGGAATGGGGGTAATTAGCTAGGGACGATAGGCGGTGGGTCTCGTTTTGAGGTCAAAAAAAAAAGGTACCTTTTTGAATTTAAATAAAATAAAATAAAATAAAAACCTCCCTCCCTATACCTAGTCAACGCCCCTCCCTTGTTTGACTTCAACATAAATCGAAAGAAAAAAAGGAAAAAATAGAAGTAGAAGCCGTAGCCACGATTCCCCTCCGCCAAGGCCCCCCTATCGATGACACGCCACCACCAGCTTCTCCGACCAGCGAGCCACTTCCCCCCTCCGCCCTCATTTCTCTCTCCTCCTTTCGATGACGACAACCATGCCCTATTTCCCCAAACCAAACACACCTCCGCCACCGCAGTTCAGCCTCGGACCCTCCACCGGCTGTAGCCCACTTCCGCCACCTTCTGAACCCCACTCCAACCTCGCAGCAACAAACCCCCCTCCGATCTAAAACACTGTAAGTTTATGTTTATATTTATTTTATATTTTTTCTTTTCTTTTTATGATTTTATTTTTATAATGAAGAAGTATATAATTTTTATAACTAGATAAGTTAAGATTTTTAATGAACAAAAGTTAAGATTTTTAATGAACGAAAGGTTTGATTTTTAAGGAACGAGAGGTTGGATTTTTATAAAGAAGAAAGGTCGGATTTTTATAGAAGAAAGGTCGGATTTTTATACACGAAAGGTTGGATTTTTATACATGAAAGGTCGGATTTCTTTACATGAAAAGATATGATTTTAAAAAAGTAAAAAAGATGCGACTTTTAGAAAATAAAAAGCTTAGATTTTTAGAAAAGAATTTAATTTTTATATAGTGATAACGATAAAAATAGAATTTTTACCTATATAGTAGTGGTATAAAAATGTGATTATTATATTTACATGGTAACAAAATAAAAATGTGATTTTTATAAATGTAGTGGCTACCGACAATGAAATAGACAAAAGGGCGAGCACGACAAAGATTTCTACATAAGAAGAGTCGTGGTGTTTGGTTTAGCTAGTCGGTGAGAACTTCTCACTTTAAATCTTGTTTTCTAGTTTAAATATATACTACGATGCAGACGTTGCTTAGCAGCACCCGACCCCGTCGTCCACAGACCATGGACGACTTGTATGATTGTTTGATGTGTTGTGAAGTTTGTTTGTGATGTTGATGTGAAATGGATAATAAAATATTCATGTGTTGAAATAAATTTATTATCGTTAAAAATATAATTTTTAATGGGAATGTGAATAAATAAATATTCATTTACAAACCGGACGGTTTGTTTATGTACACATTGTTGGATCTAGATTAACCCTAGAGGGGGGGTGAATAGGGTTTTTCACAGTTTTTAACTGAATTAAAAACTTAACGAGATATATAATAATAAACTGATCACAGAAAATAGCAGAAACTGAAATGCAGAAAGTAAATCACACACAGATATACCCAGCTTCGGCAAAAACCTGCCTACTGCTGCATTTCTAAGGTTTCTACTAGGTGATAGAACAGTTCCCGCATACAAGACCATGTACACTCGCAAACCCCTGCACCTGTTCTAACCCTACGCTCAAAACCCTAGACTGATCTAAACCCCTAGATCAGATTTCCCGAATTACAAACCCTGTAACTCGTAACTCAGATTTACAGACTCTGAAACTGACAGTCACCACCCTGACTGTTTTACCTAGACTTTACAGATCTAGATACCTATTTGATTGTTTACAGAAGAACTTGAAGAACAAACAATACACAAATAAAAAACAAAAAAAAAAACGAGAAAGAACTAAAATAAAAAACCCTAGGTTATAACTTAAGGGGTCATCCCCTTTTAAAAACTTGGCCGGCCCTTATGTAATTCATTTAGCCCGATCTCTTTCCTTTTTGCTCTGGGAAAATAAATGGCGGCTCTGGCAATTGCTAGGGTTTCTGAAATCGATTCCCAAATCGAAATCGATGCTTCTGGAAATTTGATCTCTGATGGCTCTTGTCTTTGTAGCTTGCGTGCTGATGTCGATTTGCTGGAGTTCTCACTTGAACGAAACCCTAAAAATTGTGAGTAATTCGGATTTTATTGTTTGCTTTGATTTTGTGGGTTTTCGATGTCTGCCTGTGATGAAGTAGGTGTAAATATATAGGATTTAAAATCCTTATAATACTCTGATTTCACGTGAACTTGGCCGATCTGTAAATCTAGGGTTTCCCCTTTTGCTTTCTTTGATTTTCCTGAAATTTCTCTCGACTTTGAAAAAATACTCCGATTGCTGAGATGTCCCCTTTTGGTTTTTGTAATTCTCGGCTTGAATTGATTTGCCCCTTTTGTTTCTCTGATTAATTTCCCTGATCCTTGCGCATTTTTACGTCATTCTGGAAATTAATGTATGTATATGATTTTGTGGCCCCTCTTGAATTCGATTGAATCATTTCTGGTAAAAATTAATAATGCTTGCCAAAAAATGATTTTAGTAAAACTGGAAACAGTTTGTGGGTTTTTCTTTGTCCAAAAATGGATTCTGATTTCAGAAATATATTTCACACGAGTGTTTCAATTCTTGCCAAAATAAATTCTTCTGATTGAATAATTTTATTTCTGGAAAAAAATTGCAATCCCAAACCTGATTTGTAAAATAGTTTTCTTGCCAAATATTTCATCAGTGTACATTCAAAAATGTTACCATACTTAAAAAAAGACTGTCTTGAAATCACACTTCCATTTCTGGAAGTAAACTGTGGTTTTGAAAAAAAAATGAAAACAGTTTTAAAAACTTGTTTTTTTTTTCTTTCCAAAAAAAAATGTTTACTTAAAAAAAACTATAAACACGGTTTGATTTCTTGTATTGGTTCCTGTTGACATGCACATTGATTTTCCATACTTGTATCATATATGCCATTATATGCTGTTTGCTTCATTCATGTTGCATCACCTATGCTCGACCATCTTAAAGGCTGTAGAACCATTGTGTTGATGAAATAGACTTGTCTTACTTTGATTCTCCTATACTTAAGCCTTCATGCTTGCTGAAACATTTTAGTTTGCACCTGCATCATCTTGGTTTAACCGTTCATTGCTGTTGCACCTTCTCGACCAATTCAATATCTTCCCATGCACCACTGTATTTTCTGGAAAAAATTGTATATAACTTGCCAAAAAACATGAGCACTATTTTTCCAGTGGAAATATGTGATTTTTGAAAAACAATCAAATACTTTCCCTTTTCCATAAACTGACTTCTTCTTGCACAAGATGCACGCTGAACAATTTGGAAGTTTTGCTGTTTTATATGTGCTGAACTAATGTTATAGCTGAATTGAGTTATGTCCTTGAATATGCATTGACTTGGTTCACCATGCTTGAGCTAGTTGTGTTGAACCAGTCCTGTAGCCTTTCTGTCTTGAAGACACTTTGAATTGAGCTATTTAAACAGTTGTGTACATGTTGATGCTCTTGTACTGCCTTGTGTTTTGCCTCGGCCACTTTGGTGTTGACTGTGAACATTCTATGTTCGGCCATTTATTTTGAGTTTTGCCATTGAATCGTTTGTTTGCTGTATGAACTTATTTGCTGCACCATGTTTATATGCGTCGAGCACATTTGCTTGCCATCTTTTCCACCCCATGCTGTGTTTCAGTTTGTGATACTTTGGCTATGCTGTTTATTGATTTTGCTTGACCAGCTCCACAATTTTGATTTGTTTGCCTCATGTCCATGTTGCAATTTATGTCTTGAACGTGACTGACTTTTTAATTACTTGCATCCATGCTCCTATGTTCACTTGCATTTTCACCACTGTTGCATCTGCCATCAACATACTACTCAGCCCCTTGCACATCTGCACCATTTTGTGAATTTACTGCGTAGCTATTTCTGACTTGCTTGACTCGACACTTGGCTTTGCTTTGATTTTGATGCCCTGTTCATATTTGTGTTGTTTCTTTTCATGTATTGAGCTTGACTATTTTGATTTTTAATGTTTGACATTTGTTTTTAAGATATATCAGCAGACTAGTCACACTATGTTGAGGCTGATCACAAATCAGCAAACTAGTGTGATTATGTCGAGGCTGATCAAATCAGATTGAGTCAGAAAAATGATGAGAAACACACCGAAATTCTGAGGCAAATAAATTTTCAAAAAAAAAATATATTTGCATGTATTCTATTTCATTTCTATTGCAGTGTACTGTGTGTGTGTTTCTATATATGACAGGTATGAAGACTGGACTGACTGTGAAGCATATAGAAGTCAGAAGACAATGAAACTGAAGAACAGAGAGAAGTGTATATGAGTGACTGTGTGACTGTAATAGAGTGTGAGAGTTGTAGTGAAGAGCAGTGTATGAATATGTGAATTGTACTGAATATTGTAATAAACAAGTTTAATCGAAATAAAATATTATTTTATTGTGTTCAAATAAACTTGTCTATTAAATTCTGTTTATTTACAAGTACAATGTTCTGTGAATGTATATCAGTGATGTGAATGTATATCAGTGATGTATTCAAATAGTGGAGTTATAAGAGATTGTATGATTGAAAGTTGAAATAGAATATTTAATTTAAATAAAATACTGTATAACTATATGAATGTGTATACAGTCGCATTCTATTTAAATATAAATATTATATTACAGCTGTGTTGTAATGAACAGTACAATAACAAACATATTTAAAATAATATTTATTTGTTTGTTATCATCAAACAAAAATCATATAATTGTGTATACAACACCGTTATATACAACAATCTCCCCCTTTTGATGATGACAAACAAATAAAAGATTTTGTATACAATAGATGTGTTTGGCAATAAATATTGAACTGTGTTTGGCAATAAATATTGAACTCCCCCTATTTGAAAGCTCCCCCTACAACAGAAACTCCCCCTATAACTATGCATGAGTGAAAAATGAAAATGAAATGAATTTTCAAAATTAAAAATATTTATAAAATATTCACTCATAAATCAAAATCTAATCCATTCTCCCCCTTTTGTTATCATCAAAAGGATATAGAACTTAAAATATAGATGAAAAATGATTTACAAATATTATATCAGCTTAAGAGGAAGAACAGTCATCATAAATCTCAATCAGTCAAACAAAAATCATAATAAACTAAGAACAGGTGGCATATTTCACATTGTAGAAAATGACGGATTTACGATGAATTTTATATATTATGGAGAGAGTTAAAAAATATTTTTTCAGATATTTTCCAAAAGAATTTTATAAAAGATAAAGCACAAAACATAGTGGTGGATTTGGACTATAATTATAAATTCAACTTAAGTGATAAAATCAGATAATTTCAAATCCCAGTAGCTATCAGTCAACAAAACATAATACGTCATAAAATTTTAACATATTTCACAGATTAGAAAGTGGATTGATAGGCTGGTTATTATACACCAAGAAGAATTTCACATAAAAATTTATTTATTGCAAATTATTTTCTTTTCTTTTTCTTTTGATTTAAGAGCACCCTGACCATGCATAACCAGAGCTTGGATTTTTAAATGAGGTCAGTCGCAGCTTAAATTATAAGTTGTCTCATAACCATACATGACCAGAGCTTGGATTTTTAAATGAGGTTAGAGACACACTTATGTATTAAATATTTATCGTTTTCAGCTTTAAATAGAAAAAATTCCTCGGTATATACAACCAATATGAATGATAGAAATGTGGTAGGTACAGAAATGGAATGTGAAATGAATTTCTAAATTAATAATATTATGAAATATGGCAAACTGTACCGGGATAATTGAAAAATTTTCAAATATCACTAATTCTGACTAAATAGTATAGTTCCATTTTTATCACAAATTTCCACTGTTTATTAAAAAAAAAGATTTTTTTTTATTTATTTAAAAATATTAACTCTCCACAAAAAAATTATCATGGATGGCAGAATGATGATAGATAATGAGTATGGTCGTGAATTAATTGCCAGTTCAAAGATATTATAATAAATATTCAACCATCATAAAAATCCAAATAAAATTTCCTCTTGTTGTGAAATATATTGCAGTCACAATTCATCACAATTTCAAAAACTGATAATAATTTTGATGCAGTTCAATTTGGATATTGATTTCAATTTCTGAATGAATAATCAATAAATAATTTTAAAATTGAAAATCAATTACAAGAGTAATATGCTGATCTATGCATGACAAGAGGGAAAAAAAATACATATATACAGTTAAAAAAAATATGCAGCACTTTTAAACTGATACCACATGGTGTCTCTACAAAATGAAAAATCAGAACAGATGGACGTGACAAATATAAGGCGCTTCTGATACCAAATGTTCTCGCTTTCTCAGGGATTTTAATGACACCCCGGTGGCAAATAATGGTACCTCAATCAACAGAAAATACTTAATTACAAAGCAAGCAACTCAAGTACACAAATTTCATTTATCAGAGCATGATAAACCTCTGATACCAAATCAAGCAGTCCTCAAAGAAATTTACAATTCAGTTTCTTATAATCAGTGCAGCATGATTCCAAAACAAACATTTTTCAAAAAACAGTATCAGAGCAGCACATAGAAATCAGTATCACAAAAGGCTTGTCAAGATGTTGGTCACATAAGGTGGTTCATGATCCAAGATTTGCAAATATACTCTATTTTAAATCATTTGAAGAAACGTGAAAGTATTAGGATTTAATGAATCAATCACACCAGGTCATATTTCAGATTCAAGATATGTGTGAGATCCAATAAATCAATAATTTCAAATGATTTTAAACAAACATATATTCAAATCAAATAATCATGAAATAACAATGATTTTCAAAAACCATTTTCAAAAAGAACATTTTCAAGAATTTCTCAAAACTATTTCCGACAAGCCCAAGAGAAATTTCAGGTCATTTACATCAAGTTTGAAAGTACTCATGATCGGGATAATTTATTTGAAATCACATGAATCAAAGTAAAGTTTTGGGATAATGAATCAGTCACACAAGGTTGATTATTTCAAATTTAAGAGGTGTGTGATATTCAAAATATCAAGAATTTCAGATGATTTCAAACAAACTAATTTCAACCATAATAATCATGAATAAAGATGAATTCTAAGATGTATCACTGAGATTCTAGACAATTTAAATTTTCAAAGCCAATCTGACAAATAATGAAAATATCACTACTAATAAATAATAGAATGCTGTAATGAGTGTAATATTTCAAGCATTTCCAAAATGATTTGGAAGGGACTCAAAACAGTATAAGTGTGTGAAATTTCATTAATTATTCAGATCTTCAAAAATTTAGAATTCTAGTTAACAGTGTTCAAGATATGATATGAATGCATCAACACTGTTATGAATTCAAAAATCAGAAAATAAACTTCAAAAACAATTGCAGATATATACAAGTTCAAATTCAGGATATGGAAATGATTAACACATGATGATTTTATACAAGTAAGGCAAATTTCCAGAAAATCATTAATTCTGCAACTGGAAGTTTAAGAAGTACAGACAGAGAAGAATATGGCAGTGTCAAATAAAAAAAAAGGAAAGGAGATAGAAGAAGGAATAAAAACAGAAAATAAAAAACAAACAAAGAGAATATACAAAGGTGAGTTTAGAGATCATACCAGAATCCAATGTAAAGCAGAATCTCTAACTCAACAAATGTGGCTAAGGAACTGTGAATGATTCTGTGATATGAAGCAGTTTGAATCCGTTTCTCTTTTCAGCACAGTTGTTCCTCAGCCTCCTTTGGTACCTAATGATTGAGATGATCAAGTGCTCGAACAAAATTAGTAAAACCACTCACAGTTGTATTCATTTGTTTTGGTACCCAAACCTGTTTATATAACAAACCATTCGAATCTACCTTTGTACCTTTCGGGACCCAAATCTGTTTGAATTCAGTCGAAGCCGTTTTATTTTTATTTGGGGTCCAAGATTGTTTAAATGACTTGTTATCAATCAAAATCACATCACGTTTTTGATTTAAGAATCCTTTGAGAATGTTACAGTTCAAATTTTCAAAACAAACATTTCCAAAATGATTTGAAGGATTTTTAACACCATTTGAATAGCGATTTTCAAAAACATTTGTTTTCGCAAATCCAAGACCATATTTATTTCTAATAGAATTTTGGTTTTGCAACAACATATTCAACGACTTTTCACTATTAGAAAATTTAGTCAAAGTTGACTCTAGTCGTTGAATTTTGAATTTAAGATCACCGTTCTCTTTTATTAAATCTGAACAGCGGTTATCAATGATCTTCCTTTCAGCATCATATTGTTTCAAAAACAAATTTTCAGATTCAAGTGATTTAATTTTGGTTTGGAATTCAGCAATTTCAAATTCAAAATGTTTTCGATTTTCAGATTCAAATTTCTTGAAATTTTCAATCTCGTTTTCAAATTCTTTCAAAATTAAATCACTTCTCACCAAATTTTCATTTTCAGCAATCTCAAATTTGGAACTTATATCAGTCTTAAAAGCTTCAAATTCCTTTTGTAGAAGTTTGTTCAAATTTGATAACTCAATCTTGTTTTCTTTTAAGATCAGAATTTCCTTTTCAAACTCTTGAATATTTTTATTGAGATGAACAAGATTGGTTTTCAATTTTAAACAATTTTTGCAATTAGAATTTGAAGAATTCTTAACGTTTTTGAGTTTTGATTCCAAAACATTATTTTTGCAGATCAACTCAAGCTTCTCAGATTTCAGAAGTTTATTTTTAGATTTTAACTTCTCAACAGATTCAGTTAAACCATTTAAACGGTGAATCAAAGAAATATTTCCTGTTGAGTCTCCATCTGGATTTCCATCTGTATAACCTGTCAAGCACAAATCTGAAGCCGAGTTATCTTTCTGGGATTTTGAGCATTTGTCAATTTTTCCATATAGCGCGTTGAGAGTCTGCCAGATTTCCTGCGCAGTCAAACAATGAGAAATAAGGCTATATTGAATATCATCAATATACGAATATAAAATATGAGTAGCATGTAAATTAAATTCAATATCAACCCTACTTACAATATCATACCCATTTTTAATACTATTCCAACATTTCATATCAACAGATTTTAAATAAGATTTCATTTCTGATTTCCAATTTAAAAAATCCGTACCATTGAAAATAGATGGAATATGACTGGACTGACTCTCTATGGACTGACAACTAGGATTCACCATTTCTCTAGAGTTAAAGAAAACCTTGCTCTGATACCACTTGTTGGATCTAGATTAACCCTAGAGGGGGGGTGAATAGGGTTTTTCACAGTTTTTAACTGAATTAAAAACATAACGAGATATATAATAATAAACTGATCACAGAAAATAGCAGAAACTGAAATGCAGAAAGTAAATCACACACAGATATACCCAGCTTCGGCAAAAACCTGCCTACTGCTGCATTTCTAAGGTTTCTACTAGGTGATAGAACAGTTCCCGCATACAAGACCATGTACACTCGCAAACCCCTGCTCCTGTTCTAACCCTACGCTCAAAACCCTAGACTGATCTAAACCCCTAGATCAGATTTCCCGAATTACAAACCCTGTAACTCGTTACTCAGATTTACAAACTCTGAAACTGACAGTCACCACCCTGACTGTTTTACCTAGACTTTACAGATCTAGATACCTATTTGATTGTTTACAGAAGAACTTGAAGAACAAACAATACACAAATAAAAAACAAAAAAAAAACAAGAAAGAACTAAAATAAAAAACCCTAGGTTATAACTTAAGGGGTCATCCCCTTTTAAAAACTTGGCCGGCCCTTATGTAATTCATTTAGCCCGATCTCTTTCCTTTTTGCTCTGGGAAAATAAATGGCGGCTCTGGCAATTGCTAGGGTTTCTGAAATCGATTCCCAAATCGAAATCGATGCTTCTGGAAATTTGATCTCTGATGGCTCTTGTCTTTGTAGCTTGCGTGCTGATGTCGATTTGCTGGAGTTCTCACTTGAACGAAACCCTAAAAATTGTGAGTAATTCGGATTTTATTGTTTGCTTTGATTTTGTGGGTTTTCGATGTCTGCCTATGATGAAGTAGGTGTAAAATATAGGATTTAAAATCCTTATAATACTCTGATTTCACGTGAACTTGGCCGATCTGTAAATCTAGGGTTTCCCCTTTTGCTTTCTTTGATTTTCCTGAAATTTCTCTCGACTTTGAAAAAATACTCCGATTGCTGAGATGTCCCCTTTTGGTTTTTGTAATTCTCGGCTTGAATTGATTTGCCCCTTTTGATTCTCTGATTAATTTCCCTGATCCTTGCGCATTTTTACGTCATTCTGGAAATTAATGTATGTATATGATTTTGTGGCCCCTCTTGAATTCGATTGAATCATTTCTGGTAAAAATTAATAATGCTTGCCAAAAAATGATTTTAGTAAAACTGGAAACAGTTTGTGGGTTTTTCTTTGTCCAAAAATGGATTCTGATTTCAGAAATATATTTCACACGAGTGTTTCAATTCTTGCCAAAATAAATTCTTCTGATTGAATAATTTTATTTCTGGAAAAAAATTGCAATCCCAAACCTGATTTGTAAAATAGTTTTCTTGCCAAATATTTCATCAGTGTACATTCAAAAATGTTACCATACTTAAAAAAAGACTGTCTTGAAATCACACTTCCATTTCTGGAAGTAAACTGTGGTTTTGAAAAAAAAATGAAAACAGTTTTAAAAACTTGTTTTTTTTTCTTTCCAAAAAAAAAATGTTTACTTAAAAAAAACTATAAACACAGTTTGATTTCTTGTATTGGTTCCTGTTGACATGCACATTGATTTTCCATACTTGTATCATATATGCCACTATATGCTGTTTGCTTCATTCATGTTGCATCACCTATGCTCGACCATCTTAAAGGCTGTAGAACCATTGTGTTGATGAAATAGACTTGTCTTACTTTGATTCTCCTATACTTAAGCCTTCATGCTTGCTGAAACATTTTAGTTTGCACCTGCATCATCTTGGTTTAACCGTTCATTGCTGTTGCACCTTCTCGACCAATTCAATATCTTCCCATGCACCACTGTATTTTCTGGAAAAAATTATATATAACTTGCCAAAAAACATGAGCACTATTTTTCTAGAGGAAATATGTGATTTTTGAAAAACAATCAAATACTTTCCCTTTTCCATAAACTGACTTCTTCTTGCACAAGATGCACGCTGAACAATTTGGAAGTTTTGCTGTTTTATATGTGCTGAACTAATGTTATAGCTGAATTGAGTTATGTCCTTGAATATGCATTGACTTGGTTCACCATGCTTGAGCTAGTTGTGTTGAACCAGTCCTGTAGCCTTTCTGTCTTGAAGACACTTTGAATTGAGCTATTTAAACAGTTGTGTACATGTTGATGCTCTTGTACTGCCTTGTGTTTTGCCTCGGCCACTTTGGTGTTGACTGTGAACATTCTATGTTCGGCCATTTATTTTGAGTTGTGCCATTGAATCGTTTGTTTGCTGTATGAACTTATTTGCTGCACCATGTTTATATGCGTCGAGCACATTTGCTTGCCATCTTTTCCACCCCATGCTGTGTTTCAGTTTGTGATACTTTGGCTATGCTGTTTATTGATTTTGCTTGACCAGCTCCACAATTTTGATTTGTTTGCCTCATGTCCATGTTGCAATTTATGTCTTGAACGTGACTGACTTTTTAATTACTTGCATCCATGCGCCTATGTTCACTTGCATTTTCACCACTGTTGCATCTGCCATCAACATACTGCTCAGCTCCTTGCACATCTGCACCATTTTGTGAATTTACTGCGTAGCTATTTCTGACTTGCTTGACTCGACACTTGGCTTTGCTTTGATTTTGATGCCCTGTTCATATTTGTGTTGTTTCTTTTCATGTATTGAGCTTGACTATTTTGATTTTTAATGTTTGACATTTGTTTTTAAGATATATCAGCAGACTAGTCACACTATGTTGAGGCTGATCAAAAATCAGCAAACTAGTGTGATTATGTCGAGGCTGATCAAATCAGATTGAGTCAGAAAAATGATGAGAAACACACCGAAATTCTGAGGCAAATAAATTTTCAAAAAAAAAAATATTTGCATGTATTCTATTTCATTTCTATTGCAGTGTACTGTGTGTGTGTTTCTATATATGACAGGTATGAAGACTGGACTGACTGTGCAGCATATAGAAGTCAGAAGACAATGAAACTGAAGAACAGAGAGAAGTGTATATGAGTGACTGTGTGACTGTAACAGAGTGTGAGAGTTGTAGTGAAGAGCAGTGTATGAATATGTGAATTGTACTGAATATTGTAATAAACAAGTTTAATCGAAATAAAATATTATTTTATTGTGTTCAAATAAACTTGTCTATTAAATTCTGTTTATTTACAAGTACAATGTTCTGTGAATGTATATCAGTGATGTGAATGTATATCAGTGATGTATTCAAATAGTGGAGTTATAAGAGATTGTATGATTGAAAGTTGAAATAGAATATTTAATTTAAATAAAATACTGTATAACTATATGAATGTGTATACAGTCGCATTCTATTTAAATATAAATATTATATTACAGCTGTGTTGTAATGAACAGTACAATAACAAACATATTTAAAATAATATTTATTTGTTTGTTATCATCAAACAAAAATCATATAATTGTGTATACAACACCGTTATATACAACACACATATCTGAAGGACATTGATTGGGATGATAAATTTTGCACGTCGCCCAACTACACAAATAATATTCAGTGTTTGTGGATTGAAACCCCACACGGGTGTTGGGATGATATTTGACATACACTAATCCCAATTGTTTAGTGGTATGTCGATCGTTTGATTGACAGACTGTATGAGCATTAATTAGTTATATTTAATGCTTATGCAGTTGTTTGGTGCACTTTGGATGATGGTTGATTATTTATCGTTGCTATTATATACATGTGTTGTATGGAATCCATATGATTAACATTATATGGTAATTGAATGGGCCTCATTCCAATTGTGAAAATAAAATATATATTCATGTGTTGAATAGAATAAATAAAGATTCATGTGTTGATTAAAATATATATTCATGTGTTGAAATGATTCATGTGTTGAAAGAAATAATTTATACAATAGAATACACATTTTTATTGTAAGTGAGAATTAATAAATATTCATGTGTTGAATAAAGTATATATTCATGTGTTGAATAGAATAAATATTCATTTGTTGAATAAAATAACGAAGTTATTGAAATATATAAACCCGTGATGATTAGAGATGCACCATTTTGACCCGAACGATGTTTATATCAATTATTTTCGTTTTTATAACGAATATTGAAAAGGAAGTGATTTCGAAATATAACATTTTGAAAATATTATCATTTGTATATCGATGATGTGGAATATTCAATTTTGATTTGAAATTGAATATGAAGTTGAAATCATTTCGAAAATGAATTTAAAACGATTTATAAAATACGTTTCAAAAAGGAAATCGACGAAATATATATATTATATATATTAAATGGCCCGAATAGAACGGGCCGCGCCGCGGTAGTTCGCGAATTTCGACCATTGACTTCGAATTAATGTTGCGAGAGATCCGACCATTGGATTCTCCAAAAACCGGAACTGTTGGGTTCGTATCGAAAAGAGCTTTCCAATGAATATTAGAGATTTGAAATCTAACGGTTGGATTTGGAATTATGTCCAAATCAAATTTGGAAAAGATTGCTGTAAGTGTAGTTCGATGGCCATTGATGGAAATCAACTGTACGGGCCTTGATACAATTATTAAAAATATTAATAATTTGTGTAAAATCATAATAATTGATTTAGAAAGAATTGAGGTGAAAAATTCCACATTTGAAAGTATAATTTTTTTTATCGAAATGACCTAGTTTCGAACTAGATTTGAAGTGGTTTGAAAAAAAAAATCAGAATTTCCAATATACGAATGGGAATGGATTTGAATCGAAATTATCTTCGGAATATTTCGATATTGGATTTCGTGATTATACAGATATGGTTGTTGAAATTTGAAAGATATATTTTGTATCGTTATTTCCAATACGATATTTGTTGGTTTCAGAATTTGATATTGAATATAAGCCGGTATATTTTCTATTCAGAGCGTTGTATTTAATATCAAATAGGATTTTGGGTTCATCGTGAATGGTGTCCTAAATAACACTGTTCTTGAACCCAGTTTAGAAAAGAATAAATCTTTTAATTAAGATTCTGTAAAATTGCATAGTTAATTAGTATTTAATTGGAATTGAATTTGAATTGAATTTTGGGGTTTATCGTGAGCGGTGTTTTGAATAACACCAATTCTTTAACCCGATTAACAGTGGAATATGATTTTGGGTTTATCGTGAACTGTGTTTTAGACGACGTTGGTTATTTAACCCAGTTAAAGACAGGATATTGATTTTTTGGAAGATTAAAACTAAGTGGAGTTTTAATGAATCTTTAATTAGATTAAAGTGATCGAGGATGGAGTATCACCAGTTTTGCTCCAAAGCGATAGTTAAATCCTTAATTAGATTTGAACGTGAAATGGTAATTAATATTTACTAATTACACCGTGGTGTTAGATATGGAGTATTACCAGTTTTTCTCCAAGGGATGAATAGGTGGGGATTGGGAAATAAAATAAATAATTACTTCGGTGTGGTTCGCTAATCCCGACTAGTCTGGAAAACCATAATATGGTTTGAAGTGATATCCAAAGGATGATTAAAAAATAAATTTAGAAGAATTTATCTTTGATAAAATTGTTGGGAACCTTTCCCATAGAATGTGAATATTGGAATAAAAGAATATTCTGAATTGGAATGAGGCGTATGTTGGGTTTGTGTAACATTTGTTTATTGTATATGCGGGTTATTCGGAAAGGCCCGGTTTATACCCATTCTGAATAACCGATTAGACGGTAAGTCGAGGATGAAGACGGTGGTTGAAGACCAGAATTATTCACATTATTTGGATGATAATTGATGATCTTGATTGGGCTGTACACCCAAGAGGAGGGAATCAGTTGGTGATCATCCAGACGTACTTGGAGATTGATGGTTATGCGAGGAAAGTGCCTCCGGTTTCGTTCATACCCAGAACGAACTTATAAATGGACTGTGTATCTGGCATTGGATTTTATTCTTTGTTGATTGATCTCTATTAAATGTACATCTGTTTGGCAGCGGAGAATTTATTCTCTTTCTTAACGCCCTTCTCTCAAACGTACGAGCTCAGAAGTTGTATATCGATGGACATCAGTCGCATGGAGTGAATTGCCTGTGTGGCTCACCTAAGTGGCAGATGATCAAGGCTTCTGTTGAAAAGCAAAGTCTTATGGTTGATGATCAAAGCACGGCCTGTGTGGCATAGCTTTGTCTATAGCGTTAATTCGCAAGCTTCACACCTCGGTATGAGTCAAAAACGGGATAAGGACCGTTGGGAGAACACGACGTTTCTTTTTACCTATGGGTGATGTTAGTGACCTACCAGCCCTGAAATTTATATACATTTTACCTGTGTGGTTGTTGGAATACGAGGCACCTCGAATATATGGCCGATAATTGGCACTATGTGAGCCGATGTACAGACCATTATATAGGTCCTATAGGACCGGGAAACATGTGTTCAGGAATAACTAATCCTCAAAAGTAAGAGAGGACCGGCCCAACCGATTCCTAGGATCGTTGTGTGTGGTCCTGAGGCATTTGCTAGAGTGTCTCGAACGGAGGGGAGCTTGCCCCTTGCCTCGACTCATGATGGAATCCAATTACCAATACGTGACTTTAGGTTTAATTTGTAGAGCCTAGTATGGCGACATAGTGGTATGGGTCATGTATGTCGTCTATGATTGATACTAATGATTGAAATTGTTTTGAAACTATACACTTATAATAATATCAAAATAATCTGTTTTTAAAGGTATCAAGCATTCTTTGGCTACTATAAGGTAAAACCCTATCCTGCGGGTTGCGTTGCATTGTGTGATCGGACCTGGGTCTTATAATAGCTTCATTTTTCTTTATTTAGCATTGCGCTGTTGTTTTATGCACTGGTATTCTTGGGAGGAACCCGTTCTGTGTTATACGGCGTGGTCCCTTGATTTATCTAACTTTAAAAATGAAGATTAATAACAGTTTTAGTTCTCACACCAGTCATATGACTGACCTGGAGTTTATTGTTTTAACCTAAACTCTGGGTGCCCCTATTTTCCACACGGGAAGCTAGTAGTTTTGGTTTTGCAGACTTGTATTCACAGGATCCTGGTTTACAGCTGGAACGATACTTGGAAAGCTCTGTGTCCGTGTATTTCTTTCAGTTGTGTGTTGTATTATTTTTCCACTGCTATGTATTTAAATGTAATTTAAATCTTTGACATATGTCAAATGTGTAATATTTATTCATACTCTATGTATGCTTGTGTTCTGATGGAATAGTTGTAATAAACAATGAAATGCTCTTCTGTTTGCATTCTGATTGGTCTTGTGCTCAAAATAATTCATTCTTACTCTTCTCCTCGGAGACCGGGGAAGTTCGGGTCGCTTCATTTGGTATCGGAGCTTTGGTTTACAGAGCTCGAGAACAAGACACATTAGAACCATACGAAAGAATTCATCAGATATTGGATTAGTAATATCCAATTAGAATGACTCATTAGAGATAGGATCAGTAGTATCCAAGAACGAGTGTGAAGAGTATATTTTTCAAATGAAAACAAACTTTTTTTTGAAAATTAAATTCAAGTATACGTATTTGAATATTTTATTTATATTGAATTTGGACAATCCAATATTTAAAGATTTTGCATATACGCGTCATGAACGTATACTCGAAATTTTAATATACTAGATAGATATAGAATCACACTCTAGTCGTCCGGATATGATTCTGATAATGGCGCGCCATCACCAGTATTTATTTTCGAGTTTCGAAAGTGGGATTTCTATATATTTCCATTAGACTGGTGTGAGAACCAAAACTAGATAGGTTTATTGTTGTGATTTGGCACCAAGAACATGATTTTTGGTATATATACCAAAATTATGAATTTGAAAAGCTAATCAACTAATTGATTGATGGTTGTGTTGTTTGGTTATTGGTTTGATATTTTGAACCATTTAGACTAATTGGACCGAATATTGAACTGTATTGAAAATGATGAGAATTGCATGCATATACACGTACATACATTGAATAGGTCATAGCAAGGAGGCTAGAGAAGAAGAATAAAATTGTTTGCCCGACAAATAGGTACATGTTTATTGTATTTCTTTTGGTTCGGATGATTTTATGAGCTGATTGGCTAGCCGCTTGGTTGTTTCTTTTTCTTTTTGGATTGGTGAGGGCCATGGGAGGATATATGAAATATCCCGAAGTCCCCGGTGCAGGGGAGGTTATGGCGAAAATTTTCGAAAATTTAGGGTGTTAGCCAAATTTTTGAAAAATTAGAAAAGTTCTTTGAAACTGAAAAGTTGAAGAACTTAAGCCGTAATGAAAATAATGGAAGTTGAGTTGATTTGTTAAACAACTTTCAGCTTCATTCCTTTTCGGGGACGAAAAGTTTTAAGTGAGGGAGATTGTAACAACCCAGAAATTTTGAGCCAATCCAAAATTTTATTTTGGCAATTTTGATGAATTTTGATTATTTAAAATGAATATTTTAAATAATGATGACAAGAAATTTATTTTTGAATAGAATTAGAACGTATATATTTATATAGATCGTCGTTAGAATGGAAATGTTTTATTTTAATTATAAAAGGAATTGAAAATGGCGCGGTAGTTTGAAAATTCGATTTCAAATTTCAAAGGAATGTACAGGATTCAAAATACACTGGATTTTAGTGAAACCAAAAATATTTGAATCTAACTAAGAATATATTTCCAACGAATCCGAAAAATTGAAATTTCATAACGGTGATAAAAAGTTATGCACGGTTGAAAATTCAGAATAGTCGCTATGGAATTCTGGCCCTTAAAAATGGAAAATTTGCAAATGACCTCGGTTTTCGACAAAACCACTTTTGTTGGATCCGTGATGTCAAGTTTTTGCTAGATTCCAAAATTCGTAATATTTTGAATCAATATGTGAGCGTGGCAAAGGAAAACGCATTTGACCAGTTTCAGTTGATTTTATTCGACTAGAAAATGACCATTTTTCAAACGGTCTCAGAATTTGACGAAATTAGTTTTGTTAGGACCATATCGTCAAAACGAAGCCAAAAAATATTTTACGAGAATTTTTAGGGCCCGTATGTGGTCCCATTAAATTGAAATACGCATTCAAATTCAATATATAAATTTATATTTTGATTTTGACGGAAACTGATCGAAATGATCGAACCAGCTTACGACATATACCCCATTATGTTCGGAGTAGGGGTAATTAGCTAGGGACGACAGGCGATGGGTCTCGTTTCGAGGTCAAAATAAAAAGGTACCTTTTTGAAATTAAATTAAATAAAGTAAAATAAAAACTTCCCTCCCTATACCTAGTCAACGCCCCTCCCCAGTTTGATTTCAACAGAAATCAAAAGAGAATAAAGAAAAAAAGAAGCCACCATAGCCGTGATTCCCCTCCGCCCAGCCCCCTTGGCGACGCCGTGCCACCACCAGCTTCTCCGACCGGCGAGCCACTTCCCACCTCCGCCCTCGTTTCTCTCTCCTCCCTCCGATGAAGACAACCGTGCCCTAATTCCCCAAATCGAACACACCTCTGCCACCGCAGTTCAGCCTCCGACCCTCCACCGCATGTTGCCTACTTCCGCCACCTTCTGAACCCCGCTCCAACCTCGCAGCAACAACCCCCCCTCCGATCTAAAACACTGTAAGTTTATGTTTATGTCTATTTTATATTTTTCTTTTCTTTTCTTTTTCTGATTTTATTTTTATAATGAAGAAGTATATAATTTTTATAACTAGAGAAGTTAAGATTTTTAATTAACGAAAGTTAAGATTTTCAATGAACGAAAGGTTTGATTTTTAAGGAACGAGAGGTTGGATTTTTATAAAGAAGAAAGGTCGGATTTTTATAGATGAAAGGTCGGATTTTTATACATGAAAGGTCGGATTTTTATACATGAAAGTTTGGATTTTTATACATGAAAAGTTATGATTTTTAAAAAAGTAAAAAGATGCGATTTTTAGAAAATAAAAAGCTTAGATTTTTAGAAAAGAAACGAATATAATTTTTATATAGTGATAAGGATAAAAATAGAAATTTTACCTATAAAGTAGCAGTATAAAAATATGATTTTTATATATACATGACAACAAAATAAAATTGTGATTTTTATATATGTAGTGGCTACGGATAATGAAATTGACAAAAGGGCGAGCATGACGAAGATTTATACATAAGAATAGTCGTGGTGTTTGGTTTAGCTAGTCGGTGATAACTTCTCACTTTAAATCTTGTTTTCTAGTTTAAATATAAACTAGGATGCAGATGGTGCTTAGCAGCACCCGATACCCGTCGTCCACATACCATGGACGACTTGTATGCTTGTATGATGTGTTGTGAAGTTTGTTTGTGATGTTGATGTGAAATGGATAATATAATATTCATGTGTTGAAATAAATCCATTATCGTTAAAAATATAATTTTTAATGGGAATGTGAATAAATAAATATTCATTTACAAACCAGACGGTTTATTTATGTACACCTATTTGAAGGACATTGATTGGGACGATAAATTTTACACGTCGCCCAAATGCACAAATAATATTCAATGTTTGTGGATTGAAACCCCACACGGGTGTTGGGATGATATTTGACGTACACTAATCCCAATTGTTTAGTGGTATGTCGATTGTTTGATTGACAGACTGTATGAGCGTTAATTAGTTATATTAATGCTTATGCAGTTGTGTGGTGCACTTTGGATAATGGTTGATTATTTATCGTTACTATTATATACATGTGTTGTATGGAATCCATATGATAAACATTATAGGGTAATTGATTGGGCCTCATTCCAATTGGGAAAATAAAATATATATTCATGTGTTGAATAAAATATATATTCATGTGTTGAATAAAATATATATTCATGTGTTGAATAGAATAAATAAACATTCATGTGTTGAATAAAATATATGTTCATGTGTTGAAATGATTCATGTGTTGGACGAAATATTTTATACAATAGAATACACATTTTTATTGTAAGTGAGAATTAATAAATATTCATGTGTTGAATAAAGTATATATTCATGTGTTGAATAGAATAAATATTCATTTGTTGAATAGAATAACGGAGTTATTGAAATATATAAACCCTTGTTGATTAGAGATGCGCCATTTTGACGCGAACGATATTTATATCAATTATATTCGTTTTTATAATGAATATAGAAAAGGAAGTAATTTCAAAATATAACGTTTTGAAAATATTATCATTTGTATATCGATGATGTGGAATATTCAATTTCGATTTGAAATTGAATGTGAAGTTGAAATCGTTTCAAAAATGAATTTAAAACGATTTATAAAAATACGTTTTAAAAAAGGAAATCGATGAAATATACATTATTTATAATAAATGGCCTGAATAGAACGCGCTGCACCGCGGTAATTTGCGAATTTCGACTATTGACTTCGAATTGACGTTGCGGGAGATCCGACCGTCGGATTCTTGTTAAACCAGAACCGTTAGGTTCTTATCGAAAAGAGCTTTCCAACAAATATTAGAGATTTGAAATATAAAGGTTGGATTTGGAATTATGTCCAAATCAAATTTGGAAAAGGTCGCTGCAAGTGCAGTTCGATGGCCGTTGATGGAAATCGACTGTACGAGCCATGATAAAATAATTAAAAATATTAGTAATTTGTGCAAAATCATTATAAATGATTTAGAAAGAATTAAGGTGAAAATTTCCACATTTGAAAGGATAAAAATATATATTTTTATAGAAAATAACTAGTTTTGAACTAAATTTGAAGTGGTTTTAAAAAAAAAATCTGAATTTCCAATATATGAATGGGAATGGATTTGAATCAAAATTATCTTTGGAGTATTTCGATATTTGATTTCGTGATTATACAGATATGATTGTGGAAATTTGAAAGATATATTTTATTTCGTTATTTTCAATACGATATTTGTTGGTTTCAGAATTTGATATTGAATATAAGCCGGTATATTTTCTATTCAGAGCCTTGTATTTAATATCTAATGGGATTTTGGGTTCGTCGTGAATGGTGTCTTAAATAACACTATTCTTGAACCCAGTTTAGAAAAGAATAAATCTTTTAATTAAGATTCAGTGAAATTTTCCAATTAATTGGTATTTAATTGGAATTGAATTTCAATTGGTTTTTGGGGTTTATCGTGAGCGGTGTTTTGAATAACACCTGTTCTTTAACCCGATTAACAATGGAATATGATTTTGGGCTTATCGTGAAATGTGTTTTAGATGACATTGGTTCTTTAACCCAGTTAAAGACAGGATACTGATTTTTGGGAAGATTAAAACTAAGTGGAGTTTTAATGAATATTTAATTAGATTAAAGTGATCGAAGACGGAGTATCACCAGTTTTGCTCCAAAGCGATAGTTAAATCCTTAATTAGACTTGAACGCGAAATGGTAATTAATATTTATCGATAACACTGTGGTGTTAGATATGGAGTATTACCAGTTTTGCTCCATGGGATGAATATGCGGGGATTGGGAAATAAAATAAATAATTACTTCGGTGTGATTCGCTAATCCCGACTAGTTTGGAAAACCATAATATGGTTAGAAGTGATATCCAAAGGAAGATTAAAGAATAAATTTAGAAGAATTTATCTTTTATAAAATTAATGGGAACCTTTCTCTTAGAATATGAATATTGGAATAAAAGAATATTCTGAATTGGAATGAGGCGTATATTGTGTTTGTGTAACATTTGTTTATTATATACGCAGGTTATTCGGAAAGGCCGGATTTATACCCATTCTGAATAACCGATTCGACGATAAGTCGAAGATGAAGACGGTGGTTAAAGACCGGAAGTATTCACATCGTTTGGATGATTATTGATGATCTTGATTGGGCTGTACACCCAAGAGAAGGGAATCAGTTGATGATCGTCCAGACGTACTTGGAGATCGATGGATATGCGAGGAAAATGCCTCCGGTTTCGTTCAGACCTAGAACGAACTTGTAAATGGATTATGTGTCTAACATTGGATTTTATTTTGTGTTGATTGATCTCTATTAAATATACATCTGTTTGGCGGCAGAGAATTTATTCTCTTGCTTAACGCCCTACTCTGAGACGTACGAACTCAGAGGTTGTATATCGATGGACGTCAATCGCATGGAGTGAATTGCCTGTGTGGCACGCATAAGTGGCAGATGATCAAGGCTTCTGTTGAAAAGCAAAGCCTTGTGGTTGATGATCAAAGCATGGCCTGTGTGGCATATCTTTGTGTATAGCGTTAATTCGCGAGCCTCACACCTCAGTATGAGTCAAAAACGGGATAAGGACCGTTAGGAGAACACGATGTTTCTTTCTAGCTGTGGGTGATGTCAGCGACCAACCAGCCCTGACATTTGTATACTTTTTACCTGTGTGGTCGTTGGAATGCGAGGCGCCTCGAATATATGGTCGATAACTGGCACTATATGAGCCGATGTACAAACCATTATATAGGTCGTATAGGACCGGGAAACATGTGTTTAGAAATAACTAATCCTTAAAAGTAAGAGAGGACCGGCCCAACCGATTCCAAGGATCGCTGTGTGTGGTCCTGAGACATTTTCTAGAGTGTCTCGAACGGAGAGGAGCTTGCCCCTTGCCTCGACTCATGATGGAATCCAATTTCCAATACATGACTTTCAGTTTTATTTGTAGAGCCTAGTATGGAGACATAGTGGTATGGGTCACTTATGCCGTCTATGATTGATACTTATGATTGAAATTGTTTTGAAACTGTACTCTTATAGTAATATCAAAATAATCTTTTTTTAAACGTATCAAGAATTCTTTGGCTATTATAAGGTAAAACCCAATCCTCCGGCTTGCTATGCATTGTGTGATGGGACCTGGGTCTTATAATAGCTTGATTTTTCTTTATTTAGCATTGCGCTGTTGTTTTATGCACTGGTATTCTTGGGAGGAAACTTGTTCCGTGTTATACGGCGTGGTCCCTTGATTTATCTAACTTTAAAAATAAAGATTAATAGCTGTTTTAGTGTTCACACCAGTCACATGACTGACCTGGAGTTTATTGTTTTAACCTAAACTCTGGGTGGCCCTATATTCCATGTGGGCAGCTAGTAGTTTTGGTTTTGCAGATTTATACTCACAAGATCCTGGTTTACAGCTGGAACGATACTCGGAAAGCTCTGTGTTCATGTATTTCTTTCTGTTGTGTGTTGTATTATTTTTCCGCTGCTATGTACTTAAATATAATTTAAATCTCTAATATCTGTCAAATGTTTAATATTTATTCATACTCTATGTATGCTTGTGTTCTGATGGAATTGTTTTATAAAAAATGAAATGTTCTTCTGTTTGCGTTCTGATTGGTCTTGTGCTCAAAGTAATTCATTCTTTCTCTTCTCTTTGGAGACCGGGGAAGTTCGGGTCGCTTTAGATTTTCTAGATAGGTGATATGCACCCTAATGGGAGCGACCCACTTAGACATGCTACCTGCCCGATTTTTGTCATTTCCCGGTGATGAGGCTTGAGGTCATAACCTATCTTTTGGAATATCTAACCACAATTCACTTTGAATGCCATATCGTCATACCCGTCAAATCACATATTGATTTCCCCAAAAATACCACGGGTATAAGCTAAGAGAAACGAATTCCTCTACCACCAAACGTAAGTATGTTTGAAGAGATCAACTTACGCGATCCGTTAGATATACTCTGTCAGACATTCGTCCATTCACCTTTGTCCCGGGACTAGACAAACCGAAGGCACTATTCTATAAACAGGATAGCCCTTGCATAACTCCGTCTTTAATATTTGATCGGAACGCCAACGTCCATACAGAGTAGTTTTTAGATAATGAATCTGATCCCGGTCTCTCCGTATTGATGATGGAAAAATGGTCAAAAACTTCGATAGTCAGTGATTTAACTATCAAAGAAAAACAGGTGTGCAAATAACGATATTATTTCCAGGTGGAAATTCCATCAATCAAGCATCATTCAACATTTATCTCATTTTAGATTAAATTATCCTTAATTTCTCCCACTTCCCATTTCTATATATTTGTAAATTCTTATTTCCTAAATTTATAAAACGTTTCTGGTTCTTATTGGGAAAACATTTCCAAACTTCATTATTGGATTTAAACTGATGTTTAAATAAAAACATCGCTTGGCCCATTCAAGCCATTTTACTTACTAACTAAATTCATTTAACCAATCTTCACTATCAAAACTTAACTACCCCTTAGTTAAAAACAAAGTCAATCAAGTTGGGGTATTATTACCTCTCAGACCTTAACTGAACAACATTTCTAACCTCGAAATAGACAAAGTTCATCCTATAACCCTTCAACAAACATCCTTACGCAAACTCTCAGATTCTATTTACGAATCCACTTCAAAAATCATTTGATTATAACACTAGTGTTATAATTTCATGCTTTCTAAATATGTATTAACTTAAAAATAACTTCTCATTATTAATTTGGATAATTAAACAAACAACTAATTTATTAACAGATAAGTAAAAACTTGATTTGAAATGGAAAGTAAATATCTCCTTCTTTAATTCGATATAATCGAATTCCAATGTATAATTCACTCTCGAATAATCACTATTTGATAATTCTCTTTCGAATAAACTATTTTTGATAACTCTTTCTTCGAATAATTATATTCGATAATCTTTCTTCGAATGATTTACATTCAATTAATCCTCTTCGATGATTTACGTTCAATTAATTCTCTTCGAATGATTTACATTCGATTAATCTCTTTTCGAATAAACTATATTCGATTAATTCCCTTAATTTTATTTCAATAATTTATTTTGATTAACTCCTTTGATTTAACTCATTTGAATTAAACTCAGTTTGATTAACTCATTTTGACTAACTCGACTCGATTAACTTACTTGATTAACTTAATTTATTTAACTCCTATCTAATAACTAATATTCGATTAATTTATATTCGAATAACTATGTCTACTTTAACTTTATTTCGAATGGCTAATATTCGATTTAACTCCATTCGCTTGACTCTAGATCACAGCGATCACAATGGTTACGCCTGATTCCCTCAGGAAATATCCGACCGCCATAGGCTATCTGCAGCCCTACGAATTACGTTAGCAGTCGTACGAAATGGCGACTCATCCTAAATAACTATGTTTTATTAACTCTATCTCAAATAACGTACATTCGATCAACTCTAACTAAATAACTAATATTCAATTAATTCTAATTTGATTAACTCTATTTAATTAACTCTAACTGATTAACTACTTTGATTAACTCTACGTTTATTCAGTTTCAAATATTGATGTTGAAATCGATTCTTACTTCTCTATATAAGTCCTGACTAATATATTATATTTATACAATGATAAACATTCCATTTAATTTATAAAATATAATTTATAAATTCATCTTCTCAATCTATCGGTCAAAATAATTCTATTTAAAAAAATTTCTTTAAATCCATCTCATGTCGTACCCGTGTGCAAAGCACGGGTCTAAACCTTTCAAATATAAAATCCTCTTTTATACTATTCTATTTATAAAATCTATTTATTTTATAAGTAATTCCTTTGATAATCTTACTATTCCCTTTCTATTTATTTTACACATATTTTCTCTTTCTATTCTATTTATTTTCAAACAAATATCCCTTTTCAATTCTATTTGTATATAGTTTACAAATATTTCTTTTTCAATTCTATTTGTAAATGTTTTACAAATATTTCCCTTCAATTCTGTCTATTTGATTAACAAATAACTATTCCTTTTTAATCTATTTATTTTCTAAATAAATATTTTTCTTTTTATAAAATCTTTTGATTTTACAAATATTTTCTTTAACAATATAACATTGAAAATTTCCTTTTCTAACATTCCAGTATTCCTTATGGTATTTAACATACCATATAACAATGATTGGTATCATTCAACCATACAAAATCAACAACATATTTCATATCACATCATATAACATAATATATGAAAAACAATAAAATAAATGTTGAGGAACCCAGTTGGGTCCCTCTGACCTGTTTCCCTGTATCCACAGGTGTTAAACAATAAAACTAACATCAATTTCATTTCACTATGAAGTATTCTGCTAAATAGAATCAATATTTGATTAATGATTTATATCTATATCGTTATCTATATTTTAAATCAACTGACTAGTAGTTCAACCAAACAGCTAACACACAACAAATAACCATTATTGATGAATTCTAAAAATAATTAATGGAAATATAAATTGAGCAGAGTTAGTGAGATTTACTCACATTGGACGATCATCGTTAATAACGATTACCATCGCTTGATTCAGATAGACAATTTATTTTGCTATAAATTGTAATGAGCTTTGATTCACTCCCAGTCAGTTCCATGGTGTAGCCACCGTCCATACGATCTCGAGAGATCTTGTTTCGCTGAATTTCGATATCGTATGTAGAAGTTATTTCACTAACAAGTTTGTATACATTTTTAAAACTAAGTTATATAATTAGAATTAAAGTTTTGGCCCAAACCTTAAGAACCCGGCCCAAACCCATCAGATCGAACCCAAGCCCGCTTTCCACCCCATCTACCCCAAATGAGGTATTGTGGCTCCAGTCCAAATAAACACCATTCACGCAACTTTATCTCCTCCACGAAACTCCTCCTCTACTCATAGAAAATCCAACCGAACACCTCCAATCCACCTCTCATCGCTTCCTCTACACCTTGATACCTTTTCCACCCTGTTCGAATCCTCCTATCAGAACGTGACACGTACTCATGCCCGATCCCAGGTTGCAACTTCAATTACCACCGAATCGAACAGAACTTGGAAGTGAGGTGCGAAACCACCTCATCAACTCAGAAATGACATTGATTTCGCAAAAAAAAAAACCTGCAATTCCCAAGAATTCAAACCCTAGTTTACTGCTCAAAACTGAGCAACTCAAAAACGACATCGCACTAAGCAAACCTACCATAGAAATGAAGAGGAGTACCTCACTAACTCATACATACCAGTTATACGATTTATAGAATTTTATTTTAATTGTTTTGATTTTTCATTCCTCACTTTTTTTGTTAAAAGAAGAGAAAGGAGTGGTGGCCGATGTTTTCGACCAATTGAAGATGTGAGTTAGGTTTAGAAAGAGTTTAGGGTAATATATAGGAGGATTTTAATATTTGAATATTATACTAATTTTTAAGCGAACGCTGTTTTTGTTTGTCCTCTAAAATTCCTGAAATCGCACATGACACCCAAAA
Organism: Allium sativum; assembly: GCA_030737875.1. Lineage (NCBI taxonomy): Eukaryota > Viridiplantae > Streptophyta > Magnoliopsida > Asparagales > Amaryllidaceae > Allium > Allium sativum. The sequence goes on along the minus strand of CM060919.1, from coordinate 502,093,287 downwards.
ATCACGAAACTGGACATGCAGCTACAGTTCGTCATTGCGGACCCAAAGAAACTTGTTTCGTCGAATTCCGACTCTGTTTGCTCACACAGCATATTTTTAGCCGTCAGAATATCGACTGGTTTTCACATTAAAATCGCCCACGGCCACATACTGACTTCAAAAATCATGAAACTTGACATCTAACAATAATTTAATATGCGGATCCAACAAAATTAGTTTCATCAAATTTCGACTTTGTCCGCAAAACTGGCAATTTTTAAAGCCCTAATTACCCCTTTTAAATATATAAATATATTTGAAAACATCTAAATTTAATATTTAAAAATAAATATTATCGTATATATTCACAACCGAATATCATACAGCTCCAATGGGATTTATAACTCGATATTTCAAAATTCCCAGTTATGTCGATATTCGATTTATATAAAAATTCTTTTATAATATAAATAAATCATTATAAATTATATAAGAATTCCACAACGACTTTTCTAAAATTTGATTTGGACATAAATCAAAATCTACACAATGAAATCCCGATTTTTCTCTTCCACTAGAAAACTATACTTCACTAGCTCTGAACGTTTCTTGTTTCACAGAAATCCGAGTTAAAATGAACCCTGCATATTCAGTTGAAGTTCAAATCGCCAAATAGCGAACTAATGCGGCATTTCGAGCTCGATTTTAATTATAATACAATTATACGTTCAACTGTCGTTCAAATAATATATTTGTTTTTCTAATTCAATTCTAAACTGAGTTAAATATCACCGATGATCCAATTCACACCATTTTGTGACTTCCACTATTTCTGACTATTTCAGAAATTAAATATATTATTATATTATTTATTTTAATTAAATATTAATTATTATTTAATTCTGGTCATTTTAAATAACCAAACCATTATTTAAATAATTAAATAAATTATTTATATACCGTTAAAATACGGGTTGTTACAGAAGAATTCATGCTTCAATTGTGGAGAGGTCGGACACTTTGCTGGGGAGTTTCCGAAGAAACAGGGACAAGGTCAAAGGGCACGAACTTCTGGAGGGCAGGTGCATGCTCTCGCGATCAGTGGTCCTGATAGAGGTAGAAAAATTTCTTTGGAAGGTTTAATGTCTCTTTCGAATCATCCTGTTAGAAAACTTTTTGATTCTAGCACTTCACATTCATTTATATCTAGTTCTATGATTGAGTCTCTGCACTTAATTACTAGTATAGTAGTGGATCCCGTAGTTGTCTCAAACCCTATTGGTGGTTCGGCTCATTTATCTATGATTTGTCGGGGTTTGAGAATATTTGTGTTAGGCACCGAGTTTGAATACGATGTGTATGTGCTCGGTTTTATGGGCTATTGTTTGATTCTCGGGATGGATTGGTTAAACACATATGGTGCCATTCTAGATTGTGAGAGGAGGCTCGTTAGACTTTTGACTTACCATGGGAGGACCCTCGAGATTTCTTGCGACCCGCAAGGGTCAGTTAAGCTTAGTTTCCTAGAGTCTATTGATGCATCTATCGATGATTTGCAATCTGTTCTAGTAGTCCGAGATTGTTCTGATGTTTTTGATGAGGTACAAGGTTTACCTCTGAAGCGTGAGATCTATTTCCGTATATATCTGGTGGACAATGCAAAGCTAGTTGCATTGCAAGTGCGTCATATGGCTCCGGGGGAAAGGAGGGAGTTGAGTAAGCAAGTAAGGGAGCTACTTGAGAAAGGATTTTTCATGTGAAGCATATCCGAATTGGGTGCTCTAGTTGTATTCGCAACTAAGGCGGATGGTACGCTTCGTTTATGTGTGGACTATAGAGAATTGAATAAACTCACAAAGAAGAACAGGCACCTACTTCCGATGATAGATGACTTGTTTGACCAGCTTGTTGGTGCCTTGGTTTTCTCTCAATTAGACTTGGCCATGGGATTTCATCAGTAGAGTATGGCTGAGTACAGTATAGACAAGACTGCTTTTAGAACTCCGGATGGTTTCTTTGAATGTCTAGTTATGCCTATTGGGTAGACAAATGCACCCGCTTATTTCTTTGATCTGATAAGTATTGTGTTTCGAGAGTTTCTAAATAAATTTGTCATAGTCTTTGTTGATGATATCTTGATCTGCGCCAAAAGCGAAGAAGAGCATGTCCAACATTTGAGAGAAGTCTCGAAAACTCTCCGTGCGAATCAGCTTAAGCCAAAGTTCTCCAGATGCCATTTTTGGAGAAAAGAGGTAAGATTCTTAGGGAATGTTGTCTCCAAAGAAGGGGTAGCTGTAAATCTCGTAGAGGTAGTTATAGTGCAAGATTGGCAAATTCCGAAAAATGCAACAGAGGTGAGAGGCTGTCTTGGATTGGCAGGTTATTATAGGAAGTTCATTAACGACTTTGCAAGGATTTCAGCCCCACCGACCTGGCTGACAAAGAAGAACTTGGCATTTTCATGGGACGTAGATTGTGATGTTGCTTTCCAATTTTTGTAGAGGGATCTGATAACAGCCCCAGTCTTGACCTTGCCTGATGGGAGCAAAGTATTTACGGTTTACACTGATGCATGTGGTATTGGGCTTGGTGTGGTTCTGATGCAAGAAGGAAAGGCAGTGTGTTATGTTGGCAGATAGTTGAGAGTTCATGAGAAGAACTTTCCTACCCATGATTTAGAGCTAGCTGCCTTAGTATTCGCACTTAAGATGTGGTGACATTATTTACTTGGAGAGAAGTTCGATTTATACACCGATCATAAATCTCTCAACTACCTGTTCTCACAGAAGGATCTTAACTTAAGGCAACAAAGGTGGATGGAATTCCTAACTTCTTATGATTTTGAAATTGCATATACCTTGGCAAGGTTAATGTGGTGGCTGACGCACTAAATTGGTAGAGGATGGCTTTAGGTCCTGTATTTGTGGAGAGGAAGATCTTAGAGTTCATATCAACTTTTGACTTTGGATCCTCCATCGAGATTTTGCATGATTTCTTTGCATCATTAGAGATACGACCTACTCTTATGGATCAGATAGGAGCTTCACAGCGAAATGATCCATAGATTTTAGACATCATGGATAAGCACAGAAAAGGGGAGACCTCTAGTCACCTCAGTAGGTATTCCATAGATCGAAGAAAGGAAATGCCAGTATCTGTGTTGTGGTGGATAGACTCACTAAGAGCTCTCATTTCATTCCAATTAAGCGTAAGAGGATGACATCATGGTTGACAACAATTTATGTTCGTGAGATAGTCCGTCTTCATGGAGTACCTTCTAGCATTGTAAGCAATCGTGACCCCATCTTCACCATTGAATTTTGGAGGGGCTTGCAAGAAGCATTTGGTACACAGTTGTGTTTGAGCACCGCTTATCATCCTCAGACTGATGGGCAGACGGAGAGGGTGAAAAAAATTCTTGAGAATCTTTTAAGGTTGTGTATCTTAGACTTTGAAGAGACTTGGGAAGAGCATCTGTGTTTAGTAGAGTTTGCCTACAACAACAAATATCAAGCTAACATTGGTACGGCACCCTTCGAAGCATTGTACGGACGACCCTGCAGATCACCAACTTGTTGGTGGGAAACTGCAGAAAAATTATTACTTGGACCAGATATGACTAGAAAAACATCCGAGAAGATTGACCTTATTCGACGGCGGATGAAGACAGCCCAAGGTAGGAAAAAGTCTTATGCAGACAAGAGAAGGACAAACATCGAATTTGAAGTAGGAGACTTAGTTTTTATTAAAGTATCGCCTCTGAGAAATGTGGTTCACTTCGGATCTGTAGGGAAGTTGGCACCTAGATTTGTGGGACCATTTCCCATAACCGAAAGGATATGCCAAATTGCTTATAGACTAAAGCTCCCAGAAAATCTTCCGGCATTCGTGATGTTTTCTGCGTTTCTCATCGGCGGAAGTGCTTGCACGACACCGTTGAAGTTTTTGAGCAAAGTATATTAGAGGGAGTAGAAGTGGAGCGGGAGGCGACAGTCAAATTAGTCCCTACCCGTATTCTTGGATCAGAATTTAAGAAGCTATGCAATAAAGAAATCAAGCTGATAAAGGTTTAATGGGTAGATAACCTAGAGGATGCGACTTGGGGGACTGAAGACAAGATTCGTGCTTCGTACCCATTCTTTTTCGGGTGTGTGTCCTTAACTCCTTTTTCCAAACTTTTATCTATGCTTGTTTCTATCATATGATTATGTCCTATCGATAGTATTTTCGACCTTTAGATAGGAATACTATGGATGTAAACATATGTTTGAGACATGTTACGTTTGATGGATGCAAGTGGATGGAAGTGTTTGCTAGTGGTTGCCTGTGGATGCATATACACACACATTAAGCACTAGATCGGCTCAATCACTCTCATACTGCATATGGATGTATATGCATTTTCTTTTCTTTTAGTGGGTGAAAATGGATGTATTTGCAAATGGATGTTGCATTTGGACGAATGAGTGTGCACACATATAGAACATACATGTTTTAATATGATTATTTGCATACAAATTGGATTCATGACAATAACATACATTGCATTGAGGGGGGCGACTGAATTAGTAGGCCGCCTAATCTTCGCATTAGTATTGGGACATATACACACACCTTTGCATATGTTCATCCAAGCATTAGAAGCTTTTAGGGACAATGGATTCTTGTTATTAATGAATGAGTAGATGGACGATGGATGGTAGGACATTCTTTTCAACATAGAGATTTCGAGGACGAAATCCTTTAAGTAGGGGGAAATGTAACACCCCATAATTTTAACAACACTAAAGAGAAAAAATTAAATAATAATTAATTTAATAATCAGAATAAAAGGAAATTTACTATGCCATTGCGTCCGTCTCAAAATTCTGGTCAATATAGACATTTGGTTTGCGTAAAACGAACACTGTATGAAGAAGTTATGAAGATTTGTAGTATGTATATGCGCAAGATAATTATATGTATACATAACAGTTCAAACCTATCCAGAAAACCAAATTTTAGTTCAAGTTTCGAAAATCCAGTAGGCGGTAAAATTCCCGCCCGGGGTCTTGACCCCATAGTAGGGGTGTCAACCCCATTGACCCCATAAGGGGGGTCGACCCCTGTAGGGCTGCGGTAGTAGTTGATTTCTGGGGCTAGCAGCTATAAATAAAGGTCCATTTCCCTTTTTTTCTTCACCGGAAATCAATGGAGGCCAAATTTTGCTGATGCCTAAACTGAATCGAATCCTTTTGTTCAACAACAATCAACTATATCTAAATAGTTAGAGATTCACGTATAGATCTGAGTTTCAACACCAACAATTCCCCTTTTATCTTCTTATCCAAACACTGTGAGTTTAGTCACTTTTAGATTTAAATGATTAAAAGTAAAATGTGATATGATTGTGATTTGGATCTGTTATAAATTATGAATCTATGATACTTTTGGATCTTAAACTTTATCATGCTAGATCGACCTTTATAGATCTAATTCACTTGTGGTTAATTTATCATGTCATATTTGTGGATCTTGACCTTTATCTATGTCTGTCGTTAATTCGGATCTGTCATTATTTGGATAGTTAAATAATTATTTAGATCTAATTCTCCAACTAGATCATCTAGTACCTATCATGTTGTGGTTAATTTACATCTATCATTAATTGGACATGTGAATACTTATTTAAATGTATTCATTCCTATTATGACATCCTTAGTATGCTAGATCTAGTTTTATTATCACACGTTCACTATATCCATTTTTATATGTCCACCTTATTACTATGTCTATTACATGTCTATGTCAGTATATATATGTATATATTTATGCCAGTTTTGTTGGAATAATTATTAGTGTCCTCTTCCCATCGCCTTTCACTTTTATTGTTTATGGCCAGGCTCCTTCTTAGCCTGGGCATGCCACCAAATATATGCGAATGCATTAGTTAGGGAGTGGGGGAAAGCATTAGAATGTGCATAACCTGAATAATGAATATGAATTTGGGCATATAATCCATTATGAATATAATTGGGTAAATGGGCATGAACACCTATAAAGGCATAGGTAAAATTAATTGGTTAATAATTAAAATGCCTAGGATTACAGTAATTAGAAACGATGACTGCACTTATGACATGAGGTTAGATTGCATTTGTGGTGGAAGTCTACTAGGAACCAACCGGCATATCCAGCCACAGCAAAAGTTGAATCTAATGTGAGGGGTCTAAGTGAACAAATACGAGACGGGCTAAGACACGAGGTTAGGCCCAACTTGTGAAAGAAGTCTACCCGGACCCGACCGACACACCCAGCATCCACAAGCTATAGGCCCAATGTGGGAGGTCTAGCCCATTATAAACCATAAATGGACACGAAAAGGAATTGAAATACTTAACCTAGTTGAATCCATATGGATTAGGGGAACATGAACATGAATAGGGGTTAAGTAAATTTGGTTGAACAATGGGAGGGTTAAGTTAATTACATCTAAGATGGGTGGGTAATATTTAAATATAGGCAGATAAGATTTATCCAATTAGGGGTTATGTATTAAAGACACCTATAGGTAGGTATAACCGGTAGAAAGTTTGGGGTTAAAAAATTAAAGACACCTTTAGGGTAAATATAATCTGTGGAAAACCTAGTGGGTCATACAAGACAAAGGGAATACCTTGTATCATATTGTGTGGGACCCCTTTTAGTTCGTAACCCGGAGTAGGTATCAAACAAAATACCCCGAACTAGGTCGGAGAAGGGGCACGCTTACTAGACTGATTGTAAGAGACCCAAACATGGAGGACGGTTTGGGCGGCGCAAACCGACAGGGTCATGTGTGTGAATGAGTAGGGCAGAGGGGGATAAGACGACCGTGATACTTGTAGATATGGGGCTGTGCATATCAGTTAAGGGTTTCCAATTTAGGACGTGATACATCCTACAATGGGCAGGCAGTGAGTATCTGCGCGGGCTAGGGAGCCGATTGATTAGGGTTGTAGTTAGGGTACAATTGGATGTATGCCTAAGTCTACCACCTTATAATGGAACGGATCATCTCATTCTAGTTATAATAGTAATGGTAAAGAGTAATTATTAGAGCAACATGTACACCCTATCCTATTTACCTTGTCGTACATGCATTTTATGTAGTTATCTCTCTCTTATCCACTTTATATACCTATCATGCTATTTTTATTTATTTACTTGCTAAAAGTAACTGGACTCGCCAGACTTTGTGTCTGACCCTTTTTGTTTCCTCTTCTTTCTTCTGTCCCCCTCCCCCCCCCCCCCCCCTCCGGTTCTCAGGACGAGAACACTCAAGCTTGGCTGTGATTCTGCTTTTATCTTGCTAGGAGCTGCTCTTAAAGTATTACTCATTTTCTTATCTCTACTATGGCTTTGTCTCTTTTTGGGGAACTATGATTTTTATGTACTATGATGGAATAAGAAATAAAGTTTAATATTTTTGTAATGTCTTTTAAGTAGTTCCAGACTTGTGATATTTTGGACCACGATGTTATCATTTATGTTTGAAATAAAAATTTGAATTTTGTTGTTGCTTTTATATTTGTCTTGTAATGTTTATGTTTCTTTTTACCTATAACGCTTCACGAGACTTAATGCATTCTCTTAATGAGTGACATTAATGAACGTGGGGTGTCACATTATTATCTTTAAGCATGGTTATAGTATATTATATTTCGGGTGTTACATTCCCCCTTACTTAATGGATTTCGTCCCCGAAATCTTCAAGTCAAGAAGAATGTTATTATCCTATCATCCACCTACAATCATCTACTCATCCATCATCCACGGTAATCCATTGTCCTAGAAAAATTCTAATGCTTGTATGAACATAAGAAAATATTGTTGTGTGTATTTGTCCTTACACTAATGTGAAAATCAGTCGGTCGACTGATTCAGTTAACCTCCTTCATGCAATTTATGTTTGTGCCATGCGTCCAGCATGTATGCAAATAATCCAAGTGTAACTTAATCTCTATATGTGTGAATAATCAATCGTCCAAATGCAACTCCATATAATAATACATACATCTCCATCCATAAAAAAACTAAAATGCACACACATCCATATTCAATATGTAAGTGATTTGAGCCGATCTAGCGCCTAGTGTGTATACATGCATCCACGAGCAATCACTAGAAAACACTTGCAACCATCAATCATAACATGTTTCAAATACATGTTTCCAAACATTGGATTCTGCCTAAGGATCGAAAGGTTCGAACGATATGATAAATAAATTCGAATGGTAGAAGAAAATGCAAAGTAAAAACTTGGGAAAGAAGTCAAGAATGTAGTCTCAAAAAGAAAAGCATATATAGCGCGAATCTTATCTTCGGGTTTCGTCCGTTGCATCTTCGCAGTCATCTCCTCATTCCACTTTAACTAATCTGATTTCCTTGTTTCATAGCTTCTAGATTTCTGATCCTAGAATATGAGTAGGAACAAATTTCACTGATGCTTCCTTATCAACTTCCATGTCCTCAAGAGTGCTAGGCTCTATTATCTCTACCATATCATGGAGACATTTCCTCAAATGGGAAATGTGAAACACATCGTGTACGCCCGTCTTTCTTTCTGGTAGCTTGATCATATAGGCTTTCTGGCCTATCCTCTCCACTATAAGGAATGGTCCTATAAAACTCGGTGCCAACTTCCATACTAATCCAAAGCGGACTACATTCCTTAACTGTGATACTTTAATGAAGACCATATCTCGCACTTCGAATTCTGTATCGATCCTCCTTTTATTGGCATAGGATTTTTTTCTGTCTTTGGTGACTTCCATTCTTCGGTGAATAAGATCAATCTTCCTGGAAGTGCCTCGAATCATTTCCGATCCGAGAAGATGTCTATCCGTAGACTCCCACCAACAAGTCGGCGATCTAACATGTCGTTCATATAATGCTTTGAAGGGTGTCATATCTATGCTTGATTGGTATCTGTTGTTGTAGGTGAACTCCAACAAAGGATGGTGCTCTTCCCAAGTCCTTCCAAAGTCTAGGAAACACAGTCTTAGAAGATCCTCAAAAACTCTACTCACCCTCTTAGTGTGCCCATTTATCTGAGTGTGGTATGTTGTGCTCAAACGTAGCTGTGTAACTAATGCCTCTTATAAGCTCTTCAAAAACTTACTAGTAAAGATTGGGTCGCAGTCGCTTACTATAGTGGAAGGAACCCCTATGCAACTGAACTATCTCTCGGAGATATACTCATGCCAGCCAAGACATCGTCCTCCTTATCTTCACAGGAATAAAATGAGTGCTCTTTGTAAGTCAATCCATTATCACCCAAATTCTCGTATTGCCCTTCCATGATCGAGGCAATCTATCAATGAAGCCCATAGAGACGCTCTCCCACTTCTACTGTGGGACATCCAAGGGCTGATGCAATCCGCCTAGTTTCTTTTGTTTAGCCTTTACTCCTTGGCAAGTCATGCATCGAGCAACAAATTCTGCCGCACCTTTCTTTAGGCCGGTGCAAGAGAATACTCACTTCATGTCATAATGCATATTATCGCTGCTAGGATGGATAGTCATCCGAGAATGATGGGCTTCCTCTAGCACTTCCCCAATAAATTCCCCTATGTTAGGGACACATAGCCTTCCATCACGCCTTCGCCACCCTTTTTCGTCCACATAATATCTAGCTAGGACGCTAGAAGCCGCTCCTATACCAAGCCTATCCTAGATGTCTGATATCTGCAGTTCCTCCGTTTGCATAGATCCAACTCGCTCTAGTGGAGTAGGCCGCACTTCTAACGATGCCAACAGTCCAACAGGGAAATCCGTAGAAGTCTTAAAATCAAAGGTGGAGGTATACTCCAACCTTCACCTTTCTATGAATAGAGGACTCAAAGTCATCTTCTGCGAACTTAGTGCGTCCGCCACTACATATTCTTCCCTGGTGTATAAGCTATCTTGAAGTTGTAGGACACTAGGAATCCATCCATCGTTGTTGTCTTAGGTTGAGATCATTTTGTGAAAACAAGTACTTGAGTGACTTGTGACCCGTATGTAGCTCAAATCTTTCTCCAAGAAGATAGTGTCGGAAAGACTTTAATACAAACACTATAGCGGCTAACCCTTGATCGTCGGTTGGGCAGTTCTTCTCGTGAACCCTTACCTGTCTGCTTCCGTAGCACACTATCATTCCCTCTTGTATAAGAACGACACTAAGCCATGTGCCACAAGCATCCGTGTAAACCTTTACCATCTTGCTTCCGTCTGGAAAAGTTAGAACTAGGGATGTTGTCGAAGACCGCTTCATTCTCTGAAAGGCATCCTCATAATCAACGCCCTATGAAAAGGCTAAGTTCTTTTTCGTCAGTAGGGTAACCGGGGATGATACTCTTGCGAAATCTTTGATATACTTTTTAAGGTAACCTGCCAACCACAGAAAATTTCTCACCTTCGTTGCATTCTTTGGAGCCCTCCAATCTTGAAATGCAATGACTTTCGCGGGGCCCATTGTTATCCCGTCCCTAGAGACCACCGGCCCTAGGAACCTTACTTCCTTTCTCCAAAAGTGACATTTAGAAAATTTCTCCTTGAGTTGATGTGACCTAAGGGTACATAGAACCGCTCCTAAGTGTTGGGCATGCTTCTCCTCGTTCTTTGAGAAGATCAGAACATCATCCACAAAAACCACTACAAACTTGTTCAGAAATTCCATAAACACCTTACTCGTAAAGTCCATAAAATAGGCAGGTGCATTGGTTAGTCCAAAAGGCATAACCAGCCATTCAAAGAAACTATCTGGAGTTATGAATGCAGTCTTGTCTATGTTGTCCTCTGCCACTCTCTGCTGATGAAACCGCATTTCCAAATCCCTCTGCGAGAAAACTGATGTGCCTACTAGCTGATTAAACAAATCATCAATTCTCGGTAGTTGGTGCCTATTCTTCTTAGTGAGATTATTCATCTACCTATAATCCACACATAGACGAATTGAGCCATCTGCCTTAGTTGTGAAAATGATGGGTGCTCCCTATTCTGAAATGTTTCGCCTAATAAAATCATTCTCGAATTTGCTTTGAGCTCCCTCCTTTCCCTAGAAGCTACATGGAGCACTGGTAGAGCAACTGGCTTTTCATTCTCTACCAAATAAATACGGAAGTCGATCTCATGACTTGAAAGTAATACCTTAACCTCCTCATTCAAATCCAGGTAATCTCGAACTATAGGCATATGTCATAGATCATCAACAAAAGTATCAAGTGATTCTAAAAAACTGAGCATCACTGACCCCCTTAGGTCACAGGAAATCTCAAGAGTCTTACTATGAAAAGAAAGAAGTCTAAACTCTCTTTTAGTAATCAAGGATGAACCATACATGGCTAGCAAATCCATGCCTAGAATCAAACCATAGTCCATAAAGCATAGCATTCAAATTCGATGCCTAAGATTGAAATTTTCAAACCACTACACATCATGGATAAATGAGACAATCCTCTTATGGGGTTTACACCACTACAGGTTCAGAGACTATATTAGTATTAAGGTGAAAACTATCAACTAAAGAAATGGATATAAATGAATGTAAAGTTCCAGAATCAAACAGGGTTCGAACATGATAGTCAAAAAGGGAATTCAAACCTTCAATCGTGACTTTGCCACCTTGATCAGGTCCACTAGCTTCCAAACCATGCACCTATCTAGAAGTTCCTACCCCTTGTCCTTGCTTGTTGGGGCATTACTTACTAAAGTGTACCATTTTCCCATAATTTAAACATGCTTTCTTCGTCTTTTGGCAATCCTTTACAAAATGACCCATAGCACCGCAACCATGACACATTACCTTCTTTTTTATTTGAGCCTTGTCATGCTTTCCACCTTTCTTTTGTTGCTTTCCTTTCTTGGGCCACCATTTCTTATTTTTGCCCATAGCTTGAGCCTCCTTAGTCTTAGTTTGATTCTTTTCTTCCTTGCATCCTCGTGCATAAGCGCCATAACAACAAACCTTTCAAAAGTTTTCACCATTAGTGTATGAGACAAAACAAGTCCTTGGAGAGGTTGATTCAACCCTTTTGATAACCTAAGCTCCTTCTTGTGGGATGTATTCACAAAGACTTCGCCCAAATCTTGCGAGTTGATTAAATTTTTTTTACATAGTCTTTAACAGTCATATCACCTTGTTTTAGAGCCAAGAATCTCTCCATTTGAAATCCCTCTTCTGCTTGAGATAATAATTTCATCTAAAATATCTTCCTGAAGTGATCCCAACTCACTACTGGTTGTTCAGCTTGTGTTACTTCCCACTAGTAGAATGCCTCATCCTTAAGTTGCTATGCAGCCAATTGTATCCTCCTTCGGTCGTCGATCTCAAAAAATCTAAATAATTTATCCGTCTCTCGTAGCCAATTTCGTGCTTCAACAAAGCTTTCAGTACCACAGAATGGTTTTCCTCCCATAGTGCAGAAGTCTTTGCATAAATTAGATTGTTGATTCATGAGAATTTCGATTAATGACAACAAAGAGAAGAGCAATGGAAATCATGTCAAGGAGCTAAGTTTATATAGATATAAGTATTGAGTCGTTTTAGAATTATGTTAAAATATATCCTCAAAGTAAGCACGAATGCACAAATATTTAGTTTTCATCTATGTATAAATATATGCTTAAAACACCAGTAGATAATGGACCGGTTCCGTAACCAGTCGACAGGTAGGAAATTAACCAGTCGATTGGTTACAGACCAGAAGTCTAGTAACAGCTAGTAGCTGAAACATATTTAAATATATATACAAATTTCATTCTTAACAAGTCGACTAATGCCATTTCTACCAGTCGACTAATCGGAGATTAACAGTCTTATTTATGAAGAGTCACCTTCTTTCATTAACAACATCCTCTTCAATTATGAGCAGAAATGGATACAACTCTATGCTGAAACTTTTCATGAAAGAATGCTACTCTTCAACAATTATATAAGTACTACAAATGTGACGACCGCCCACAGCCCCTACACTAAACAAGAGGAATAATGCGCTGAAAGGTGTGTCAGGCAGCTATGGACGATCATCAGAGAAGGCAGACAACATCGGAACCTATCGTAAACTCACAATGCAAGGATAAAATATAATAGAACATATACAACAGGTAGTGATATTGAATTCATTAAAACTAGAATGTAGTTCCCATACACATGGATAACAACAATAATGTTTGTAACTAAGAGAAATAGCAAACAGCGGAAAAAAAAAAGATATTAGATAGTAGTGAATTAGTACGCCAGCCTACTGCTCGCCACCGAACAACAAACCCGCGCTCACTAAACAATCACCTGTCACCTGCCACCTAGTCTGCCAGCCCAAATAGCCGGATCAACATCCCAAGGTTATAGGAGGAAGCATAAAACCTTGAGTCAGACAACAGTCTTAGTGAGCGATAAAATAGCTAACAAACTTCATCAATAAAGTATATTATAATCGGTAAATAAATGAACTAATCTACCCAGCACCAGAGAAGAATTTACACATGCCTTCCCCACACCTGATAGTGATAGCCTTTATGATCCATACATCCAAAGAAATAACAACCCAGCCATGGCAACAAGAATAACCACTCATACATAGCACTAGCAACTCAATCATGATCACAAAAAGCATTCAGACGTCCATGAATGACTCTGGCTATCACCGCCGACCTTGCTTGGGAACCCTAGTTATCGTATAACTGGCTAACTTACCGTCTATTATCAAGGACCATACGTGACGCCCCAACTCTAGAAAAACACCACACGCTACACACAACACATGTTTAGGCCATACACGTCATCTGGGGCACTCGACCTACAATTGGTCTTCAGTTTTACCCCTGCTTTGAGTCCGCTAGTACCTATGACAACAGAAATTCCTTGGCCTTCTCATTTATATTCATTATCAATTATGACTATTTATTAGCTTAGAACACTTTAGAGTAATCACTTCACATGTCCTTGAGTCATTTCCACATTCGTCACATTCGACGAACAATTAACCTTACTTCGTCATTCCCCATGGAACTCACTTCGATGTTATAACTACTTTTGAACCAAAGAAAAACATCAATCATGAGGTCCGAAATAATCAATAACATCACACCAACTTGATAAAGAAATCAAGCCACAACGCTTATGCCATTTACCTCGGCGTTTAAAAGTGCTGCTAACAACTCCTTCAATTTGCTGGCCTACCGACCCAACCTTGTTCTTGGTTTGCTTGACCAAAGACACTGACCGACCCAACCCACATCCAAACCGGATCAACCAATCTGCTCGACCGACCCACCATCAATGTGGAGATAGACCGACCCATCGTTGCACCACTCCAGACTTCACGACCGACACAAACTTCCTCCAAAACCAGAATTTGCGGACTTGTTCGACTGACCCACACCAAGACTGACCCGACCCAAGTGATACCAACCAACCAGAGAATGGTTTCTGATTTGTTCTCCAAGACACATTTTTGGACTGACCCACCATGTTCGCCCAACCTATCATGTTTGACCGACCCTGGCTTGCACGACCCAAAACCTGCATCCTCGAATGCAACTCCAATTTCGACCAAAAATTTGCCAAAACGATTCTGTTGACAAAACCAACTCATCCAATATGACCCCAAATGTGATATGAAGTCAACAATAACTCTGTCATGGAAATTCTACCAATAATCATGTAAAATTCACCAAAATCACCATAAATGTACATATGAGCAAAACCATGGATCTAACTTGCACGTTCACATGAAATATCTTAGAAATTACCTATCTAAGCTTGTCAACTCAGACCGTAGGGTGGTTTATATGAAAATGGACTTACCAATGCATAGATCTATGAGAAAACACTTGAATTTAATGAAAAACATGATCAACTACTCATACACTTCACTGAATCCATATGAGGGATATAAACCACCCACTGATTCTCCCAAACAAGCAAAAATCAACGAAATATGAATCCTGACAGCAAGCACCTCACACAAAACACCTTGATCAGATGAATCCTTGCCTCAGTTGATGTTGATCTAGTCTCTAATGATGTAGATCTATGATTTCCCTCCTTGGATTTGATTTGTAATGGAGGAATGGTGTTAGAGAAAGAAGAGCTCAAGGCCACCTAATGAGAGAATGGGGAAGTAAAACTATTTCCCATACCTCTCACCCTCTATTTATACCCTTCCAATAGCCCACCAATGGGCCTTCCCAAATCAGCCCGTTGTGGCTCTCCAAACCTGAATAGTCAACTGAAAAACCTTAAAATAGCGATTCCTCCTAAACCACGGAGCCAAATCTTTAATTTGACCACTCTGTGGAGAGTCAATCATTGATTCCTTTCCAATGGGATAGATCTCACCCTCTTATTCGACCTAAGTCAAAAGTTATGCCATGTACAAGAGTGATAGGTGCAAAATTGTCACAAATAAAATAGGTAAAAATTATGGACATGTCTCACATCCCCATAACCAACATATTAAAAGATGGGAATGATCCAACCCTCGGGGAATAAAATAAAAATATTTTACGATCCTCCGATACGTAAAATGCGGGCTGTCACAATAAACATGTTTTCCAAATCACTGATTCTCACTTACCTCTTTAATTTTTGATTTGCACTTCAAAACTCATTGCATTCTAAAGCTCTCCCAAATTCATGTTACTTGTTGAATCTTTGATATTATTTCAAATCTCTTGATTCAACAAGCAACATACTTCCTTCAATCTTCGCAAACACTTCAAATATTTAAGGATAAGATTATAGCAATGGTGTACTTCATCGTGACTATTCCGTGTTGATTAGAGAACACATTCAAAAGTCAAAACACTTGTAAATTGTGAAGTCTTGTGTGGGTGCTCAGGTGTGGACATCCTTGTTGGTGCTCGAGTGTATTGAGACCTATTCCTCCAGGTTAAGAGAAGGCGTGATAGTGAATTTCGAACAGGAGCTCCGGTACTGGACGTAGGGCGGGAAGTTCAAACCAGTTTAAATTTCCTGGTGTCTTTACTTACTACACTTTATTTTTTTTGTGATATATCTGTAAGGCTTAGTTTTACCTACGTGACTATTGTAGCTTACTTGTTTGTTTATCATATACCATTTCGCTATGTCCATATAAAGATCCTGCCTAAGTCGTACACATCGACCTTTTCATTTGGTATCAGAGCAAGGCCATCATTTAACCGTAAAACCGTTATCTGATACATAGTTAATATGGATAACAACACTAGTACTAGCATTAATACTAGTTATACTGAAGGCCAATCTACTTAAGGACCATCCTTCTTTAATGGCACGATTTATTACTATTGGGCTACACAAATGAGAATATATATGCAAGTTAATAGTTTTGATGCTTGGAAAATTACACAAAAAGAGTATACACAACCCACTACTATATATAATGAATTGTCTATAAATGAAAAAGCAGAGGCTACCGCCAATGCTAAAGCCATGAATATTTTGCATTCTCCCCTGGGTAAAAACGAGTTTAACTGGGTTTTTATATGCAACACAGCATATGAAATCTGGAGAGCACTCAAAGAAACTCATGAAGGAACAATCAAGGTCATGCAAAGCAAGATATCCCTGCTCAAAAACCAGTTTCAAAATTATAAAATGAATGACAATGAGTCCATAATTGACATGTATTCATGTTTTGAAAATATTTATCATTCTCTATTGGGATTAAGAGAAAAATATCTTGATTTTGATGTAGTTTCCAAAAAATTAAACTCTTTGACAGATGAATGGGAAAGAAAGTTGTTAGCTATCGAAGAAACTAATGATCTATCTACCATGAATCCCAAAGAGTTAATCGGTAATCTCATTTCGTATGAAGTAAATTTGCCAGCAAAGAAAGCACATGTACAAGACAAGAAAAAAATTAGCTTTACATGCTGAGAAAGAAGATTCAAATTCAGATGAAGAAGATATTGCTTTTGTAGCAAAGAATTTCAGAAAATTTCTGAAACATGGAAAAGACCAAAGCAAGAATATGAAAATTAGTTCATCAAAAGAGCCTGACCCAGCCCTGGTGGAATGCTTTACGAATCCACACATTATCAAAACAGTTGTCCAGAATTGAAGAAAATTCACAATAAAAAGGAAAAATGAAAAAGACAAGCATTTTCAATCACTTGGGATAATTCAGATTCATCATCTTCCAATAGTGACAGCGATAGTGATAACGAACAAGCAAATGTATGCTTCATAGCACAGGATACTGAGGTTAGTGAATTTACTTATGATGAATTAATGGAAATTAATACGGAAATTTTAGAGAGAGAGAGAGAATGATATTGATATATATATAGAGAGAGAGAGAGGGAGAAGATGAAAACATTGTTCAGAATAACGTAGAAAACAATAGTACAGAAATTCAAGATAATATCAATAATCAAAATATTCCTATTAATGAAGTTAGATCTCCACCAAGGATATTACGAGACCATATAACTCAAAATATTGTTAGAGAAATAGCTTCAAACGTAAGAACAAGAAGTCAACTTAATTTAGTAAGTAATGTAGCCTTTTTATAAAATATCGAACCCAAAAACCCTAAAGAAGCATTTACAGATGAAAATTGGATAATTACCATGCAAGAAGAATTAAACCAGTTTGAACGTAATAAAGTCTTGGAATTAGTTCCAAGACTGAGTGATCCAACTATTATTGGAACAAAATTGGTTTACAAAAATAAAGCAGATGAATTGGGTAA
Organism: Allium sativum; assembly: GCA_030737875.1. Taxonomy (NCBI): domain Eukaryota; kingdom Viridiplantae; phylum Streptophyta; class Magnoliopsida; order Asparagales; family Amaryllidaceae; genus Allium; species Allium sativum. Next base: position 502,075,603 of record CM060919.1, on the reverse strand, counting down.
TATTACTAGAAATAAAGCTAGACTTGTTGCACAAGGTTACCATTAAGAAGAAGGCATAGACTATGAAGAAACATTTGCTTCAGTCATACGACTAGTAGTAGTTCGAATTTTATTAGCATAAGCATGCAATCATAACTTTAAACTATATCAGATGGATGTTAAAAGTGCTTTCTTAAATGGTTACATTAAAGAAAGAGTATATGTTGGATAACCTCCATTATTTGCTCATGAAAAATTTCCTGACCATGTTTTCAAATTAAAAAAGGTATTATATGATTTAAAACAAGCACCTCGTTCTTGGTATGAACATCTCAAATACTATTTATTAAAGTCAGGATTTCAAATTGGAAAGGTGTATCAAACACTTTTTATTAAGAAATCTAATAAAGATATTTTAATAGTGCAAATATATGTCGATGACAATATTTTTGGATCAACAAATGATCAATTATGTCAAGAATTTTCAAAAATAACGACAAGTGAATTTGAAATGTCACACGCGGGTGAACTATCTTATTTTCTGGGTTTGCAAATTAAACAATTATCAGATGGAATGTTCATTAATCGAGAAAAATATTGTAATACATCAAGTAAACCTACACCAATGACTACGACGATAGACTTAGATAAAGATGAAAGTGGTAAAAGTATCGATCAAAAGTTGTATCGAAGCATGATATGTTCACTTTTGTATTTTACTGCTAGTAGATCGGATACTATGATGAGTCTTTGTTTATATTCTCATTTTCAACCTAATCCAAAAGAATCACATTTTGAGGGCAGTAAAACGTATACTACATTATCTTAGCAGTACCAAAGATTTTGAACTTTTCTATACGAAAGATCGTTCCTTCGAATTAGTTTCATATAGTGACGCTCATTTTGGAGGACCGCGGACGGATCAAAAAAGTACAAGTGGAACATGTCACTTTATCGATAAATCACTTATATTTAGGTTTAGCAAGAAACAAAATTGCGTTTCACTGTCAACATGTGAAGCTGAATATATATCTGCTGCTCTATCTTGTGCTCAAGTAATATATATGCAGCAAACACTAAAAGATTTTAACGTCATTTTAGCTAACTCACAATTTATTACGATAATACAAGTGCAATAAATTTATCTAAAAATCCAGTAAACCATTCTAGAACTAAACACATTGATATAAGACATCATTTCTTGAGAGATAATATTGAAAAACAAATCATCAATTTAGAGTTTGTGAACTCAGAAAATCAAAATGCCGACATATTTACTAAACCCCTTTTAGAGAATTCTTTCAGAAGACTTCGAAGAGAATTAGGAATTGTATCCTTAAAAGATCTCTGAGAGATTATACTATTTTTTAGATTACTTTGCAATCGTTGTAGTTTAATGCTTTTTAAACGATGACAAAGGGGGTGAAAATTATATATGCTCATAATGATGGATTTACTCACTAAAAGTATATGTGCACTAACATTTTGTTGCAGAAGCAGAACGGTAATTTTTATATATTTTTGAACTAACAAAATGTTGCAGAGATTCAAGGGGAGCTAAATATGTATACAAACATATATCCAGGGGGAGAAATTCAATTTTTCAACAAGAATGCAATATGTTGTCATCAATCAAAAAAGGGGAGAATGTTGATTCACGAGAATTTCGATTAATGACAACGAAGAGAAGAGCAACGGAAATCATGTCAAGAAGCTAAGTTTATATATATATATATATATATATATATATATATATATATATATATATATATATATATATGTATGTATGTATGTAAGTATTGAGTTGGGTTATAATTATGTTAAAATCTATCCTCAATGAATAACACGAACGCACAAATATTTAGCTTTTATATATGTATAAATATATGCTCAACAAACCAGTTGATACTGGACTGGTTCTGTAATCAGTCGACCGGTAGGAAATTAACCACTAGACTAGTCACAGACCAGAAGTCCAGTAACGGCTAGTTGTTGAAATATATTTAAATATATATATTAATTTCATTCTTAACCAGTCGACCAATGCCATTTCTACTAGTTGACTGATCAGAGATTAACAGTCTTATTTATGAATAGTCACCTTCTTTCATGAAGAGATTCCTCTTCGATTATGAACATAAATGCATACAACTCTTTGCTGAAATTTTTCAAGAAAGAATGATAGTCTTCTATAATTATATAAGCACAACAAACATGTTTTCCAAATCAATGATTCTCACATATTCCCTCTAATTTCATATTTGTACTTCTAAACTCATTGCATTCTAAAGCTGTCTTAAATTCATGTTACTTGTTGAATCTTTGATATTATTTCAAATGTCTTGATTCGACAAGCAACAAACTTCCTTCATTCTGCACAAACACTTCAAATACTTGAGGATAAGATTATAGGAAGTTTGTACTTCATCGTGACTATTTCGTGTTGATTAGAGAACACATTCAGAAGTCAAAACACTTGTAAATTGTGAAGTCCTGTGTGGGTGCCCAGTCATGGACATCCTTGTTGGTGCTCAGGTGTACTGAGACCTATTCCTTCGGGTTAAGAGAGGGAATGATAGTGAAATCCGAAGAGGGGCTTCGGGACTGGGCGTAGGGCGGGAAGTTCGAACCAGTATAAAATTCCTGGTGTCTTTACTTACTACACTTTATTTTATTTGTGATATATCTCTAAGGCTTAGTTTAACCTGCGTGACTATTGTATCTTACTTGTTAGTTTATCATATATCATTTCGCTGTTTCGATATAAAGATCCTGCCTAAGTTGTACACTTCGACTTTTCATAGATAAGTTGTCTACTCGTGGGGGTGGAGGAACAACGGCTGCAACTGGGGGAGGAACAACCCCTTGACCTTCGGCAGGTGTTGTAGCCTCAAGATACCTACGGAACCATGTTGTAGCAGAATTCTCTCGGGAAGATTGGGTGCCCCAAGTGTGCTGAAAAGAAATGAAAAAGGATTCAACAAGTGGTCGAGAGAATATCAATTTTGGCTTGAGGGGATATGTTTTTCAAAAACATATTTTTAACAGAAAATACTTTGCTTTTTAAAACAGTTTTAAAAACACTTTCTTTTAAATCTTGTAACCTTCAGCTCTGATACCAAATGTGACACCCCACTTCCGTTAATGTCACTCACAAGAGAATGCACTAAGTTCTGCGAAGCGCAATAGGTAAACATTATAGAAAATTTACAAGACTGATATATAAAATGGCATCCGAAAACATTAAAATTTCATTAATAAAAATAAAGCATTGTCTCATAAAACAAGTTACAACCCATAACCAGTTACATCAAATCTAATTTATAAAAACAACTCATAAACCAAAGCATTAAAGTACATAAAATCATATCCCTTGATATAAGCCATATTGAAGTAGAGAGAAAGTCAAAATGATACATCTCAAGAAATCCAAGTCTAAACTGTAAGAGAAATCCTAGTCACTTTTGAGTGCTTCCACTCGGAAGAAAGAGGCAAAAGAAAAAGGGTCCGACATAAAGTGTGACAAGTTCCATTGATTTACAAATATGCATAAAATAGAAATGCCAAGACAGGTAAATATGACTGGATAGGGAAGGTACAGTGTCATATAAGGTACTAAACCAAACAGAACAACATGATTGACAGGAATAAACTTATGATGGGGTAATGCTTCACATTTATATCCTAAAACATGTATCTATGAACCAATACTAGTATAACAAGTTTAACAGGATTTGGTTATTAGCCTAGTTACATAACAACGGGATTATGGTAGAAATAAATAGCAGGATTAAACAATAGGATTAGACGTACCCTAATTACATAACCATAATAGTTGTCTAACCTAATTACATAATAGAAGGATTAGGCGTACCCTAATTACTACCCAAGCGATCGGCTTCCTACTATGTGAATATCATGTATTAGCCCCGACAATAGGGTGTATCACTACGTAACCCAACAACTTATATGACATAGACCTATTTATTGGTGTTACAGTGGCATATCTTCCTTATTCAGAACCATGCATGCTCATGACCTCGCTGGAACGCGCCCGTACCCTCCCTCATGTGAACCACTTTCTATCCAGTTCAGCAAAGCTTGCCCTGGCTCCTACCTAGTGCGAGGCCCCCCTCTAATAAGATACCAACAGGGATACTGACTAATATGGATTCCAAACAATAGATTGACACAAGCCAAACTGCCAAGCTTGTGTCCCAAAAACTACGATCTAAGAGTCCCAAAATCCGATACAACATGAAGAACAAGGGACCTCTTAGATTATTAATACTCATATTTAACCTTGCAAATTTAGGTTTACTAATAAGCGTGGTTGTAATTATTACATGTCATTATGTGTACAATCCTTCCCAAAACACCTACCCAGATGTATACAATTCCCACAATATTTTAGTTTACTAATCTGCATCTGGTACTTACAATATTCCTAACTTGTCATTTACTTAATTTCTGTTTTAGTTCAAATTTAACATGGTCAATTCATACGCATATTAAATATGTTCCCCATTTACAACATATATAGGTTCATGCATATTTCTACCAAGTTATAGCAACATATACACATTATCCCTTTTTATCAGTTTTCAACAAGTCTAAACATGTGTATATTTATCCTTTTTCCTAAATTATAGTCAATCTGTCCCAATTAAATAACATGCCTAAATTCCCCTTTTTATGTCATTCACTATTGCCCTAATCATACGCCTACTTTAATCGCGTATAGCCTAGGCTTCCAAAAGCCTAAGCTTGGCGTAAATATAAAATGGGAAAACAAAGGAAGGAGAATCAAATCACATGGGCAAATAGGCAAGATTGGAAATAAATATAAACATGGAAAATGGGAAAAGGAAGATACATACATTTAACTTGTTATTTGTCCAACATTATATATATATAACCGTTATTTATCCAACATCACAGGCATATGTACAACTTGTTATTTATCCAGCATCGCATGCATATATATAATTGATCCTAGCGGCGTAAGTGATTAACAGTGAAAACATGTATAATCTTTATTTTACTAACATTGTAGAACCTAACCAGTTTTATTTAACTGTCATGTTCAAGGCCTAAGAAATTAGATCAGTAAATAATGGAAACTCATAGTGAGTCTTGGTGAAGATAATTATATAACACTATGCCGTACAAAGTGCAAGTCCAATCAAAGTTGTATGTATGCAAGTCCTGATTTTTGTCTCTGTTTGACCCAATCTTAAGCAGCATTCCCCCATTATATGTTTATATTTTCATAATAATTTTATAGAGGGAGAAGAAAATATGAAGAATTAATGTGAATTGGGAATGGGAGGAGCCACTATTTATAACGTTACAGAGTTAACCTCAGCCTTTAGATTTTAGGTTTTAAATCCATATCGTACAAGACATGTTGAGTCAGCGATGAATACAGCGTACAAAGCACTCCAGATATGTACTTTGAATTTGCACAAATTAGGGTTGGGTCGACGTACGGTTCGACCCAGGCCAGTGTGGTTTGTTCCATAATTGGACAGTCTCCCGCCTATTCCCGCTTGACTCATTTTTGTTTTTTCTAGAATATTTTTTTTAGTTCATACGCAAGCTTCTTAAGCATATACAAATTTCTAGAGCCTATAACTTCTTCATATGTTGTCCGTTTTATGCAAACTTGGGGTCTATTTGAACCAGAATTCCGAGATGAAAGCAATAGTCATATTGGTTTCAGTTACTTCTGAATATTTAATTAACTTATTCATAGTTTATTATCTTTAAGCATGGTTATTGTGTATTATATTTTGTGGTGTTACATATGTAGACCAAACGAAGACAATATAGCAATGTTAATGAATATGCATGGTAGTAAAGGATAACCTAGAATGTTAGGTAGTTTACACTTTATGCGTTGGGAATGGAAGAATTACCCAAAAGCATATGCTGGAGCTTGGCAAGGTAAGTCCCATACGTCAACTATTATACTTCAAGCTATAGCATTGTACGACTTATGGATATGGCATGCATTTTTCAGAATGTCGGGTTCGAAAAATGGTTTAAACATAGTTGAACGTTCAACGTTGCATAATGATTTGGGAAGCGACATATCAGTTCCATGTACTTTTACTTTAGAGGGTCATGCATAGACCATGGATATTAACTAGGCGACGATATATACCCGAAATGGAGTAATATTGACAAGACAATTTCAAACCCACAAAACAATAAATAAGCAATGTTTGCAGCAATGCAAGAAGGCCAAAGAAAGAATGTTGAAAGAGCATTTGGTGTTCTTCAATCGAGATTTTCCATAGTCAGTAATCCATGCAAATTTTGGTCTCCAGTTAAAATGGCTTGAAAAATGTACACTTGTGTTATTTTACATAATATAATTATAGAGGATGAAAGGGACATGGAATTTGATTTCAATTACGAGAGTGGTGCTCCACTACCTGATTTTTGGTGCGAATATATGATTGGAAGAGAAAGAGATCTTGAGTTTCATGTAAAAAACCAAATGTCCAACCGTAACACTCAAATACATTGAAGACTCCAAAATGATCTAATATTCCATCTTTAGAACGTTTTTTAGAAGTCGGCGAAACAATGTATCTTTAGTTATTATGCTTTCGTTATTAAAATCTTTCTAATCTTGTACTGTAACCGTTAATCGTTTTTGTTTAATTAGAGCTTTGTTTCTTAACTGCTTCGTCATTGTGGATAAAACAAAACAACAAAAAATTCATTGTAAAATACCACTACTGATTTAACAACGATATTGCGTATTAAACAAGATGCTTACTTGGTATTCATATTCGTTTAGAAATACAACAAGTTCACAAGAAATAATTATACCATGTATAAAATAAGTATTAAGGAAAAAGAGTAGGGAGGAGACTATGTAATCTAGATGTTATTTGGACGAACGCCTGGAATAATAATTCCAAGGCGTTTACTGAAAGATGCCTCAATCCAAGCGCATGATTAAAAAACGCTTGAAACCAGGCGTTTGTTGAAAAAGCGCTTGAAGAGTTTTGTAACAGCCCGCCACTTTGACCGCTCCAAGTCGGTGATTAAACCAATTAAAAGTTTTCAAAATGACAGATTGTTATTGGCTTATAGGATTTAAAATGGAATTTAACACAGAATCACAACGCACAATATTTATAGCGGAATAAAAATTTATATAAATATCAGAGTTTTTGCAAACTTTGTTGTAACACCCCACCTCCGCTAGGGTCACTCACAAAGGGAATGCACTAGTTTTAGAGGAGCATTATCGAGGTAAACAATCACAGAAATATTACAAGACAGACTTAAAGAAAACAGCGGAAGAAGATAAATTTCATTACTTTCAAAATAGTCAAAGCCTTTTTCATCCAAAGTACCAAATAGCCAAACCCATCATTTTTCATTACAACAAATTCTGTCTTACATAAATAAAGAAGCATAAAAGCTTAAAACAACAAAAATAGCATAACTCCCCAAGATAGCAGAAATGCAGCCATAGCAGAGCTCAAGATCAAACCATACATGAGCTGACCCGAAAGCAAGATAAATCGAAGCTAAATGCTAGAGTTTCCTACGTGAGAACCTGAGGGGGGGACCAAAGTAAAAGAGGCGAAAAAAATGGGTCAGTCATAAAGACTGGTAAGTCCTAGTGACTTTCAGCATAAAAATAGGTAAAGGTAGCACAACATGTATAAACTGGAAGTAAACATAAGGATGATGTCAAGATGGGCAAGATAGACCAAGATAACATGATAAATCTAGTATAAATCAAGTGTAGCATCGCATGTTCAAGATTCGCTGCACCAACTGTAATAGTATCCCAAACCCATGTCATATATTAACCAAGAAATGATCCTTTGGCCAAATATCATGAAATGACCCATTTCGGGGTCCTACGGAACGATCCACTAGTCGATCGGCTCCTTACAAGTTCTAGCTCGTCGTGTGCTTGTGTCATACGGCCATATTCCGAATGTAGTCACCTGTGCTAGGTCCACCATATGGTGTATCAAGCCTAGGGTGCCAACCACCGACATGAATCAAGCACGCACAGTGTAAACCTACTGATGCCCAATGCTTGCTTTTTCAACTTCGGACTACATGCACGACCATAGTCTGCCTGAACCTACAATGGCGCACCAACTCAGCCGTCGTTCTGGTCGCTTACAATCAGCCCAGTAATCGTGCCCCACCCTGCCTTGTTCCAGGGTACCATGATAGATCTAAGTGGGTTACTGCTGAAATGGACCGCGTAACTAGGGTTTCTGTCCAACAGGTTAAGTGTTGTCACTTAAATTCGTGACTCAACCCTTATCAGTCTGGCATGTCAAGTTGGTTGAGTGTTATCTTTCAATTTCATGACTTAACCCCACTAATCATGTATCAAGTTGGTTAAGTGTTGTCTTTCATGTTCATGACTTAACCCTATCTTGTGGCATTAATTCATTAATGCACCCCAACCTCTCACATCAGACCTGTTGTTGTGGTCACTGAATATGCCGGGTGGTTCCGGGCATATTTACACCACAACTTAGTCTGACCTCGGGTTTCAAGCGCGATATGACCAACTACCCACATTGGATCCTATCGTTTGCAGTCACTGGATTTGTCGGGCTATTCCGGGCAGAATTACACTGCAAACTCAACCCTACCTCCAGTTAGCCATTTTCAAGTTCATTCTAGTGTCATGTCCATGTTCAAGTTTCATGTCAAGCTCATGTCAAGTTTCATGATTCATGTTCATAACCAATCCAAGTTTTGACTAATCTACCCAAATCGTATTCCCATCGCACGTAAACGTGAATCGATCTAGATTACAAGTAAATCCAAATCCAAAATAAAAGGGAATAACATCAAAACTAAGAATGAGCACAAGGTGATAAATCTGGCATGATAAAGCTTGAGATAATTGGTTATAACATCACTGGCATATAAAATAATAGTCCCAAAACATTAGGATTATAGATCTAGCATAATAAGGTGATAGTCATGATAAAGGTGATAATCCAAACTTGTGAAAAGTAGATTGATTCAACATCACAGACATGATAATACTATGGACATGAAGAAGTTTGATTTACAACATGAATAGGTCTAAACTGATTTTATAGCAATATTCCCAAATGTCAAGATCCAAGATGGAAACTAGAATAGATGTGAATCGATTATCATACTTAAGTCCAATTTCACTTTATCTCATGTCCAAATTACAATTAACAAGTTTAAATCTCAAAGTAACTAAAACTAACAGTGCGCGGATCGAGAATTTAGAAAGCAGAATCGAAGCTCTAGTCGAACAACCCCAATATGCAATTCCTAGCCGTAGTCTTCAAGAAATAGTCTTCGTGTTTTATTTTAATTTACTTATTTCAATTATTTCAGAGGCAGCATAAGGAGAGAATAAAATGGTGTAAAGAGAATGGGGTTAGGGGGACTGTTTATATAGCGTTAGGATTACGAACATAGACAGAAAATAGGTCTAGATACATCGCAACGCACCAAACTTGAAATCTGGAATTCGACACCAGGTCAATCCCCAGGTCGACCTGGTCCTGGGTGGGAATTTTCCCGCCCAACCCGCTCTGGGGTTTGAATTCGAATTTTCGAATTCGAATTTCGAGCTATTTTCGATTCTGAAAATCTCTGAAACTTCGGAGGGTCATAACATGGTCATACGGACTCCGTTTTTTGAAAACTTGGACTCTATACCAAGCATTATTTCGAGACGAACGCAATGGCACAACCTGTTTTCCCTGATTCTTATTTTAAAATTTAATTCCGCCTTGATTTATGATTTTAATATGTTGTTAAAATACAGGGTATTACATTCTCCCCTACTTAAATGATTTCGTCCCCGAAATCTCCAAGTTTAGAAGAATGTGTCCTACCATCCAACATCAACCTACTCAAAACATCATCCACAAGCAGTCATTGTCCTTAAAAGATTTCTAATGCTGTATGTACATATGCAGAAAGTGTGTGTATATGTACTTATATAATGCAAAAGATCAGGCAGTTACTGATTCAGTAGACCTCCTTAATGCAAAATATGTTAGCGTAATGAGTCCAACATGTATGCAAATTCCTAACATACTTTATAATCTCTCCATGAGTGCACAAACATTCATTCATATGCAACATCCAAATGATAACATATCAAGTTTCCATCTATGTACAAGTATAAGCAATCGTGCATATGCAACATGAAAAATATGACTGAGCCGATCTAGTGCCTAATGTGTGTTATGCAACCACGAGCAACCACTTGCAACCACTTGCAATCATCAACCATAACATGTTTCAATCACATGTTTACATCCAAAAGGGTTCTACCTAAGGTTCTCAAGATAGGATCGAGAAGATAACAAGACAAACATGGATAGCAAAAGCATGTACATGATACGAAGGTATGTAAACTTATAGGAACAAGAGATCGAGAATGTACCCTAAATAAGAATTGGGTATAGCGCACGTATCTTCTCTTCAGTTTCCCAAGTTGCGTCTTCTTGGGCTTTACTCCACTGTAAACTAACTAGCTTGACTTCTCGATTCCTTAGCTTCTTGATCTCCGTTCCTAAGATACGAATCGGAACTCGCCTCAATGTTGCTTCTCATTCAACTTCTACGCCTTCAAGGATGCTTGGCTCAACCACTTCAGCAGACTCATGTAAGCACTTTCGTAGATGCGAAACGTGAAAGACATTGTGTACTCCGGCCAATTTCTCGGGTAACTCTACATTATAGGTCATCTGTCCAATCCTCTCGATGATAGGGAATAGTCCTACGAACCTCGATGCTAACTTTCCGACCGCTCCAACGCGAACCACATTGCATAAAGGAGAAAATTTTATAAAGACCATATCTCCGACTTCGAACTTTAGGTCTGTCCTTCTCTTGTCCGCGTAGGATTTCTGTATATCTTGGGTCGTTTTCATTCGTCTTCGTATCAACTCAACCTTCTCGGAAGTGTCCCTTATCATGTCGGGTCCAAGTATGAGCTTGTCTGTCGACTCCCACCAACATGTTGGTGATTTGCACGGTCTTCCGTATAAAGCTTCGAATGGTGCCATTCCTATGCTAGCTTGGTAACTATTATTATATTTGAACTCTACGAGAGGTAGGAGATCTTCCCAAGTACCACCAAAATCAAGAATGCATAGTCTCAAAAGATCATCTAGTACCCTATTTACCCTTTCGGTTTGTCCATCCGTCTGTGGGTGATAGGCCGTGCTTAAACTTATTCATGTACCCATTGCTTCTTGTAAACTATTCCAAAATTCGCTAGTGAAAACAGGGTCATGATCTCTAACTATACTAGAAGGAACTCCGTGCAACTGTACTATTTCTCGAAGGTATATAGATGCTAGCCATGATGCGGTCCTCTTGTTCTTCATAGGAATGAAGTGAGTGCTCTTCGTGAGTCTATCTACTATAACCCATATGCTAGTATTGCCCTTCCTTGACCTAGGCAATCCGTCCACGAAATCCATCGAGACACCCTCTCATTTCCACTGCGGAACCTCCAAAGGATGCAATAGCCTACCGGGCTTTTTTGAATCGGCCTTTACTTGTTGGCACACCATGAACTTAGAAACGAATTTTGCCACGTCCTTTCTCATCCCATTCCAAAAGAAAATGCGCTTCATATCCTTTACATTTTATCCCCTCCGGGATGTATAGTCATCTTCGAGTGATGCGCCACTTCGAGAAATCTCTTTACTAAGTCTCCCACTTGTGCGACACATAGTCTACCATCACGCCTTAGCCATCCCTTATCATCTATGGCATACCTACAGAGGTGACTTGACATCTCACCTCTAATCAACTTGTCCATGATCTCGACTATCTATGGATCTTCCTTTTGTGAAGTCCCTACTTGGTCTAGAATTGTGGGCCTTAACTTAAGAGATGCTAACGTGCTAGCCAACGACTCAACAACAGGTGTGAAATCAAAGGTTGCTATAAACTCTAGACTTTTCCTTTCAACAAACAAAGGACTCAAAGTCAACCTTTTCCTATTTAGCGCATCCGCCACCACGTTACCCTTACCAGGGGTATAAGCTATATCGAAGTCATATGATGCCAAGAATTCCATCCACCTCTGTTGCCTTAGATTCAAATCTTTTTGCGAAAAGAGGTACTTAAGCGATTTGTGATCGGTATACAACTCGAACTTCTCACCTAGAAGATAGTGGCGCCAAGACTTAAGTGCAAAAACAATCGCGGCCAATTCTAAGTCATGTGTGGGATTGTTTTTCTTATGAACTTTAAGTTGTCTACCCCCGTACCATATCACTTTCCCTTCTTGCATTAGGACAGCGCCTAATCCCGTGCCGCACGTGTCTGTGTACACCGTAAATATTATACCTCCATTGGGTAATGCCAGAACTAGAGCTGTGGTAAGGGCTCTCTTAAGCCTTTGAAAAGCAATGTCACACTCTATGTCCCATGCAAAAGCTAGGTTCTTCTTCGTTAACCTAGTAAGAGGGGCTAAAATCTTAGCAAAGTCCTTAATGAACTTCCTATAGTAGCCCACCAAACCGAGAAAGCTTCTCACTTCCGTTGCGTTTTTAGGAACTTTCCAGTCTTGCACCACAACTACCTTTTCGGGGTCCACAACTATACCTTGCTTAGAAACTACATGTCCAAGAAACTGAACTACTTTTCTCCAAAAATGGCACTTGGAGAACCTAGCCTTTAGCTCGTGTGCTCTAAGCGTATCCATGACTTACTTTTGATGTCTAGCACGTTCTTCCTCATCCTTTGAGAAGATCAAAATATCGTCCATGAAGACCCCAACAAACTTGTTAAGGAACTCCCTAAACACCCTACTCATCAAGCCTATGAAGTACGCGGGTGCATTCGTTAACCCAAATGGCATGACGAGTCATTCGAAGAAACTATCCGGAGTCCTAAACGCAGTCTTGTCAATGCTATCCTCCGCCACTCTAAGTTGATGGAATCCTGTAGCTAGATCGAGTTAAGAGAAAACAAATGCTCCTACAAGCTAATCAAACAAGTCGTCGATTCTCGGTAGTGGGTGCCTATTCTTCTTAGTCAGCTTGTTTAACTCAAGATAATCTATGAATTGACGAAGCGAACCATCCTCCTTAGTAGCGAATACCATTGGAGCACCACATTCAGAAATGCTTCGCCTAATGAAATTTTTCTCAAGCAACTCCTTAACTTGCTTACTAAGCTCTTTTCTCTCTCGCAGGGCCATGTGTCTAACGGGCAATGCAACTGGCTTAGCATTATCAACAAGATATATACGGAAATCAATCTCGCGTTTAGGGTGTAACCCCTTAACCTCATCAAAGACATCTGGATATTCTCGGACTACCCTTACTGATTGCAAATCATCAATAGACAAGTCAAGAGATTCTAGATAACATAACATGACAGGACCCATAGGGTTACAAGAAATTTCAAGTGTATTACTAAGGCGAGTCACGAGTCTAACTACCCTTCGTTCATAATCGAGAATGGCTCCATTATTGGACAGCCAATCCATGCCTACAATCAAACCGTATCCCATAAATCCGAGAACATAAGCATTACACGTGAATTCTACGCTTAAGATAGAAATCCTCAAATCCACACAAATCATAGATAAATGAGCGGAGCCACCAATTGGATTTCAAACAATAACGGGATCCTCAACTAGACTAGTACTTAGGTGCGGAGTTTCAACAATATCAGAAGATATAAAAGTATGTGATGCACCAGAATCAAACAAGGTTCGAACAGGATGATCAAAAAGATAGACTAAACTTTCAACAGAAATATTTCTACCTCATTCTTGCGGAGATACCATGAGAGCGTGGACTTGTCCTCCAGAAGAAGGTCCAGCTCCCTGCCCTTCCTTCCTTGGGCAGGCCCTACCCATGTGTCCTTTCTCACCATAGTGGAAACATCCACCCATCTTCCTTTTCTTCTTCCTGCAGTCTTTGACCAGATGTCCAGGAATGCCACAGAAATTACACTTTCTCTTTTCATGGGGTTTGCTGTACATCCCGCCTTTCTTTGGATCAGCCTTCTTGTTCTGTGACCCTCCCCCTTCTTATCTTGAGCCACTTCTGCTTTTGCCTCATTCTTGCCCTTTTCTTCCTCATTTAAGAGTGCCATGTCTACTAACCTTTCGTAAGTAGCCCCCATAGGTATGTGGGTCATAGCCAAGCTGTAAAGTGGCCCATTCAATCCCTTGACAAAACGGAGAGCCTTCTTATGAGGAGTATTCACTAGGTCCAGTCCAAACTGGACCAGCTGATTGAACTGATTGACGTACTCCTTGACCGTCATACTTCCTTGCTTAAGAGATAAGAACTTTTCCAGCTGTAGACTTCGTTCAGCTTGTTAGAGGAATTTCATCTCAAACCATATCCTGAAATCCATCCATGTGTCAATAGGTCTTTCAGCGTTAGTGACTTCGCACCAATAGGAAGCTTCGTCTTTGAGCAACCATACTGCCAACTGTACCTCCTGCCTATCGTCCACCTCGAAGATAACGAACAGATCCTCAGTTTCTTTGAGCCAGTTCCTCGCTTCTACGAATGATTCAGTTCCCTTGAAATCCTTTCCACTCATGGCCCTAAAATCTCTATAGATCTTTGAGAAAGCATTTGCACGAGGAGGAGGAGGACGAACCGCTGCAGATGGAGGAGTAATATCTGCTTGGCCTGCATCGTTGTCCCTAGCCTCTAAGTATGTAATAACCCGGAAAATTCAAGCCAATTTAAAATATTTAAATTGGTGATTTCATAGGAATTTGAACAATTGAAATAGAATATTTCAATAAAATAGTGAATTAGAAATAGTGAGTCAGTTTGAAAATTTAAATTCAAACTTTGACTGACCGTGCAGGGTGGAAAATATAACGGATTTTTGCGAAACCAAAAATATCAAAATCTGTTAGTCAATACCTTTCTAACGAATCTGAAAAATTGAAGTTTCATAACGGGAATCAAAAGTTATGGCCGAATGAATTTTCAGAATGGTCGTTGTATAGAATATATAGCCCTGGAAAATTGATAATTTGCATACGACCTCGGAATTCGACGAAACCACTTTTGTTGGGTCCGGGATGTCAAACTATTGCTAGGTTTCAAATTTCATAATTTTTGAAGCTAGTATGTGAGCGTGGCAAAAGAAAATGCGTTTGGTCAATTTCTGTTAAATTGGATCGACCAGAAAATGGCCATTTTTCAAACGATCTCAGAATTCAACGAAACTTGTTTTGTTGGGACCGTAGCGTCAAAACATAGCTAGATTTATTTTTTTGAAATTTTCCGAATCAGTTTGTGGCCCTGGCAAATTGAAATGTGCGTTCAAAGTTAAAAATTAAATGTTTTATACTTTAATTTGAAAAATAACTGACTGTAACAGTCGAATTGGCTAACGAAACATATCCCATTGTGTCCGGAATGGGGGTATTTAGCTAGGGGCGATAGTCGTTGGGTTTGAAAAGGAGTTCGTTTGAGAAAACACTATTTAAAAATTTAATAAAGTCCTCGGCCAATCAGAATTAGCCATTCATAATTTTTTTTAAAAAAAACTAAAAACCCTCATACCCCCATCGACCGACGGCGAAAACCGTTCGATCCTTCTCCCCCAAAATCCCGTCGCCTCAGCCACCTACCGACGCCGCCACCGCCAACCCTCGACGCGCCTCCCCCCCCCCCCCCTCGTTAGATCTGACCCCACCACCTCCCCGCTCGACGCCTCCTCCGCCTGAATCAAAGCCAGGAAGTCATCGACTTCCCAGCGCCGCCGCCGCTCCGATCTGCCACCGCACCCCCTCAAACCGCCAGCGCCGTGAAGCCCTCGTCGTCCTCTTCCACGTCAGCACCCCCGATCGTCCCCACGTGCCACTTATTTCGCGAAAACCTCAAACCTAGTTTTGAACCATCGTGAGAGGTGAGTTCTTTTTTATCTTTACACTTTGAAAAATCATATCTTTTTGATGTGTTGACGAAATTCGATGAAACAGGAAACATCGGGACCGCAAGGAAGCTCTCTACCCAATAGAAGAAGCCGCGGATTTTTCTGAGTCATCTACGATTTTTAGCACTCCGAAAACCAATGTGAGAAATCTAAATTAACATGAATTGAAACACCCCACCTCCGTTAGGGTCACTCTCAAAGGGAATGCCCTAATTTTGGTGGAGGTTTATAAGTATAAGTCACAGATATACAAGACAGATATAAGAACACATATTTGTAAACAGCGGAGAAACAACAAACTTTTATTTCATAGAAGCAAATACGTGCTACAACAATATCACCATAATTGTCTTACATCTTTTCCCAAAAACATAACATAACACTTTCATAATCTGTCTTGATTACATCTTTTAAAGAAGCATAAATAAAACATAGATAAACTGCAAAAGCCCCATAGTGGATTGTCCAAAGCCATAGTTCAAAATGAAAAGGTCCAAGCAATACATTTCTCTTCTTCAAGCTGGATATTAAGGCTGGTCAAGCTGCTGTGTTCCCTCCCTGTGGACCTGGGGGGGGGGGGGGGTGGGAAACGAAAGAAAAGAAGACGAAAGGAAAGTAGAGTCAGACATAAAGCCTGAGTAAGTCTAGTACTATTCTGTCTATGAATAAAGAACTGGGTATGATAAGTATAAACAAGAAGTGGAAAAGCACTATAACTTGGTTAAGTTGTCTAGGGTCGAATATACTATCGTACCCCATGTTAATCTCTGAACCCATATAAACTAGTTTCCAACTGGCACCCCATAATCAGGGTGAAGTGATCCATTTTATAATGATCGGCTCCTACTCGCATAGTTACATGTGTCTTACGGCCCCCGATGTTGTAGTTACCTATGCTGGTCCCACCATGGGGTGTATCAAGTCCCATGGTGGCGGCCCGATACAATCCTAGAGTGCACAGGTATGCTACTGGTGTCCAGTTCCTTATTTTTCTGTGCCGGAGTGTGTGCACGCCCGCACCCCGTTAGAACCTACACTGCTACACCACCGCCGTCGATTTGACCTCTTACAATCAGCCCAGTAATCCTGCCCCACCCTGCCTAGTTTCAGGGTATCCTGATACACCTTCTAGGGTTACTGCTGAAAAGGGTCCCCCGTTACTAGGTTTTCTATCTCTAGCCAACATGCTAAGTTGGTTAAGTGTTTCCTAACCTAACCCCACCAGTCCGTTTAGTTTAGCATGTTCCATTTTGATTAAGTCTTTAGTCCACTTAATCCTAACAATCCTGACTCAGCCTTAATTGTCTTATTAAGGCCCTGACCTCTCACATTAGACAGGTATTGTTGTGGCTGCCTGTTGCCGGTTGGTTCCGGGCAGTCTTACGCCACAACTCAGTCTAACCTCGGGTCCTTATTGGGCTCCATGTTTAACCTCTCACATTGGATAGGTATTGTTGTGACTACTGGACAGCCGGGCGATTCCGGGCAGGTTTACATCACAACTCAATCCAACCTCGGGTTAAACACATCGTATGTTCTACATTTACATATTTTGTCTTTCTTCTTTATTTTCTTATATGTAAATATTTGCGGCCCATTATTAATTTAATGGTGTAAAGGTTACACCAATCATGGGCCCAACCCATACTTGAATTTGGGCCCTTCTATTTTATATTTTCATTCATTAGTAATTTTAACCCAACGTTATTTTCCCCCGTTTAACACGTCCGTTTATTATATATATGTTGGGCTTAGCCTTTTAAAGCCCAACTTAGCCATGCGAGGAGGGGAGGCTTAAAGCGTGATTACATACACAAAGAGGGGAAGGTGAGCGCATGAACTTGCAATATGACGTTGGAAATACAAAATAGAAACGGGTGTACTTGCATAGTAGTGACATATACTTTGGTCATAAAGCATAGGTGACATGAATCAAAGCATGTAAACTTGTAGTTGAGATAAGAATCTAAATTGGGTATCATTATTGACACATAGTCATAACTACAACATGAACCTATATTTTTATTTAGGCATAATGTCAAACATAAGCATGGCATAAATATTTCTAACATAAGCATGGCATAATGTCAAACATAAGCATGGCATACTGTCAAACATAAGCATGGCATAAGTATTTGTTCACATAACCATGGCATAAATATTTCTAACATGAAATCATGATTTTTACTTTAGTCATGCAGACTTGCAAAAAGGGATTCTTGAATCTAACCTAGCTATGTACCACATATGTCATCATATAATTCTTGTTAACAATTTCAATTATGCCAATTATCAATCATAGCCTAGTCATATTCATAAGTTTGCAAATAGGTTTTCTAGTACAAAAGCATGGCTTAATACATGATGCCAATTTTTCAACATAATTTCATATGGATTATGATAATCCAAACTTATTCCAATTACTTCACAAAAATGTTGTTTGTATAAAAATACACATTATGATGGCATAATAGCAAAGCTCCAAACTTGCATGATTTTCAATCAACTACATACATGTAGCTTCAACATGGATTACATAATTTGCGAAATATTCCAAACGTATACTTGCATAGAACTACCGCATGTAGTTCTTTATAATGAATAACATAATTCGAGAATATCCAAACGTATACAACATTTCAAATCGATAAGCACGCACAAATATGAATTACTTTATTGCCACAAATCAAGTATACAAACCAACACAATTATTTGTTCATACCAAAGTAATACTCTACTTACAATGGTGAGGCGAATTCTCAAGTTTAGGGATAAGAAGATGCGGTTTGATTTGATTGAGTTGCTTTATGCCTTAGAATTTGCCTCCTAATCCTCTCTCCAATTGGTGGCTACCCCTAGTCGTTCCTCAGCAACATGGCGGCTTTGTTCTTATTTTTGAATGAATAGATTAGGGTTAGTCTAGGGTTGTTTTTATAGGGGTAATGAACTGATTAGGGCCATTGATGTTGCTTGGATTGATCGTAGCCATTCATCCTAAGGAGAGACCAATTAGAGCCTGCCACCTAGCCCTAATGACAAAGCAGACCACAGAAAATCGACCAACATAGAATAGGCCAGCCAGGTTGGACTGGGCTCGACCTGGCTCTGGACCAGGTCGACAGCCCTGTCGACAGCCCTGTCGACCTGGTTAGGCCAGGTCGACAGCCCAGTCGACCTGGGTGCGTCAGGCGGGATTTTTCCGCCCTGGCCCATTGGGCCCCATTTTGGAATTTAAAACTATTTTATTCTGTTTGAATTTTAAACTTAATTCAGAAACTTCCGAAGGCCATATCTTCTTCATATGGACTCCGTTTTTCGAAAACTCGGACTCTATTTCACGTATTTTTCCGAGACGAACGCAATGGCGTATCCCGTTTCCCTTAGTTCTTCGATTTGAAATTAATTATACTTTAATTTGTGAATTTCACAGTTATAGAATTCGTGGGGTGTTACATTCTCCCCCACTTAAAAGGATTTCGTCCCCGAAATCTTCAAGTTAGGAGGAATGTATATCCTAACATCCAATCATCCATTGAAACACCCCACCTCCGTTAGGGTCACTCTCAAAGGGAATGCCCTAATTTTGGTGGAGGTTTATAAGTATAAGTTCACAGATATACAAGACAGATATAAGAACACATATTTGTAAACAGCGGAAAAACAACAAACTTTTATTTCATAAAAGCAAATACGTGTTACAAAACATCACCATGATTGTCTTACATCTTTTCCCAAAAACATAACATAACTCCTTCATAATCTGTCTTGAGTACATTATTTAAAGAAGCATAAATAAAACATAGATAAACTGCAAAAGTCCCCATAGTGGATTGTCCAAAGCCATAGTTCAAAACAGGAAAGTCCAAGCAATACATTTCTCCTCTTCAAGCTGGATGTTAAGGTTGGTCAAGCTGCTGTGTTCCCTCCCTGTGGACCTGGGGGGGGGGAAACGGAAGAAAAGAAGACGAAAGAAAAGTAGAGTCAGACATAAGGCCTGAGTAAGTCTAGTACTATTTTGTCTATGAATAAAGAACTGGGTGTGATAAGTATAAACAAGAAGTGGGCAAGCACTATAAACTTGGTTAAGTTGTCTAGGGTCGAATATACTATCGTACCCCATGTTAATCTCTGAACCCATATAAACTAGTTTCCAACTGGCACCCCATAAATCAGGGTGATGTGATCCATTATGATGATCGGCTCCTACTCGCATAGTTACATGTGTCTTACGGCCCCCGATGTTGTAGTTACCAATGCTGGTCCCACCATGGGGTGTATCAAGTCCCATAGTGGCGGCCCGACACAACCTTAGAGTGCACAGGTATGCTACTGGTGTCCAGTGCCTTATTTTTCTGCGCCGGAGTGTGTGCACGCCCGCACCCCGTTAGAACCTACACTGCTACACCACCGCCGTCGATTTGACCTCTTACAATCAACCCAGTAATCGTGCCCCACCCTGCCTAGTTTCAGGGTATCCTGATACACCTTCTAGGGTTACTGCTGAAAAGGGTCCCCCGTTACTAGGTTTTCTATCTCTAGCCAACATGCTAAGTTGGTTAAGTGTTTTCTAACCTAACCCCCACCAGTCCGTTTAGTTTAGCATGTTCCATTTTGATTAAGTCTTTAGTTCACTTAATCCTAGCAATCCTGACTCAGCCTTAATTGCCTTATTAAGGCCCTGACCTCTCACATTAGACAGGTATTGTTGTGGCTGCCTGTTGCCGGTTGGTTCCGGGCAGTCTTACGCCACAACTCAGTCTAACCTCGGGTCCTTGTTGGGCTCCATGTTTAACCTCCCACATTGGATAGGTATTGTTGTGACTACTGGACAGCCGGGCGGTTCCGGGCAGGTTTACATCACAACTCAATCCAACCTCGGGTTAAACACATCGTATGTTCTACATTTACATATTTTGTCTTTCTTCTTTATTTTCTTATATGTAAATATTTGCGGCCAATTATTAAGTTAATGGTGCAAAGGTTACACCAATCATGGGCCCAACCCATACTTGAATTTGGGCCCTTCTATTTTATATTTTTATTCATTAGTAATTTTAACCCAACGTTATTTTCCCCCGTTTTACACGTCCGTTTATTATATATATATTGTGCTTAGCCTTTTAAAGCCCAATTTAGCCATGCGAAAAGGGGAGGCTTAAAGCGTGATTACATACACCAAAAAGGGGAATGTGAGCGCATGAACTTGCAATATGACGTTGGAAATACAAAATAGAAACTGGTGTACTTGCATAGTGGTAACATATACTTTGGTCGTAAAACATAGGTGACATGAATCAAAGCATGTAAAATCACATAGTCATAACTACAACATGAACCTATATTTTTATTTAGGCATAATGTCAAACATAAGCAAATCATGTTCACAAGACTACTACATGCTTACAAAGGTGTCTACTTTTGGGACTAATACTAAAGTATAATTAAATTTGTTCACATAACCATGGCATAAATGTTTCTAACATGAAATCATGATTTTCACTTTAGTCATGTAAACTTGCAAAAAGGGATTTTTGAATCTAACCTAGCTATGTACCACATATGTCATCATATAATTCTTGTAAACAAGATAGACTTAATCATGGATTTCAATTATGCCAAATATCATTCATAGCCTAGCCATATTCATAAGTTTGCAAATAGGTTTTCTAGTACAAAAGCATGGCTTAATACATGATGCCCAATTTTCAACATAATTTCATATGGATTATGATAACCCAAACCTATTCCAATTACTTCATAAAAATGACGTTTGTATAAAAATACACATTATGATGGCATAGTAGCAAAGCCCCAAACTTGCATGAATTTAAATCAACTACATACATGTAGCTTCAACATGGATTGCATAATTTGAGAAATATTCCAAACGTATACTTGCATAGAACTACCGCATGTAGTTCATTATAACATGAATAACATAATTCAAGAATATCCAACGTATACAATATTCCAACGCACAAATATGAATTACTTTATCGCCACAAATCAAGTATACATATCTACACAATCATTTGTTCATACCAAAGTAATACTCTACTTACAATCGTTGCGGCGAATTCTCTAATTTAGGAATTTAGAGATGCGACTCCTTTTGACGTAGGCGTTGATTTGCTTTGTTTGAATTGCTTTAGGCTTTAGAATTTTCCTCCTAATCTTCTCTCCAATTTGGTGGCTACCCCTAGTCGTTCCTCAGCAACATGGCGGCTTTGTTCTTATTTTTGAATGAATAGATTAGGGTTAGTCTAGGGTTGTTTTTATAGGGGTAATGAACTGATTAGAACCATTGATGTTGCTTGGATTGATCGTAGCCATTCATCCTAAGGAGAGACCAATTAGAGCTTGCCACCTAGCCCTAATGACAAAGCAGACCATAGAAAATCGACCAAAAGAGAATAGGCCAGCCGGGTTAGACTGGGTTCGACCTGGTCTGGACCAGGTCGACACCCCTGTCGACAGCCCTGTCGACAGGCCTGTCGACCTGGTTAGACCAGGTCGACAGCCCAGTCGACCTGGGTGCGTGAGGCGGGTGTTCTTCCGCCCTGGCCCATTGGGCCCCACTTTTAATTTTTTAAACTGTTTTACTCTGTTTGAAATTTAAATTTAATTCAGAAACTTCCGAAGGCCATATCTTCTTCATACGGACTCCGTTTTTCGAAAACTCGGACTCTATTTTGCGTATTTTTCCGAGACGAACGCAATGGCGTATCCCGTTTCCCTTAGTTCTTTGATTTGAAATTAATTATACTTTAATTTGTTAATTTCACAGTTATAGAATTTGCGGGGTGTTACATTCTCCCCCACTTAAAAGGATTTCGTCCCCGAAATCTTCTAGTTAGGAGGAATGCATATCCTAACATCCAATCATCCATCTACTCATCCATCAAGCACGAGCATCCATTGTCCTTAAAAGACTTCTAATGCTTCATGATCATATGCGGAGTGTGTGTGTACATGAACTTATCTAATGCAAAATCAGGCGGTCTACTGATTCAGTTGACCTCCTTAATGCGAATTATGTAAGTGCCATGAATCCATTAGGTATGCAAATTTTTCCTATTCTTGATTCTACATGAGTGCACAATCATTCAATACAAATGCAACATCCATACGACAACACATTAATGTTCAACCATATACGAATGCAAACATATATGCATATGCAATATGGAGTGACTGAGCCGATCTAAAACCTAGATTGTGTGTGTATATGCAACCACGAGCAACCACTAGCAATCACTTGCAACCACTTGCAACCATCATCCATAACATGTTTCAATTACATGTTTCCATCCAAAGGGTTTCTACCTAAACGATAAGGTCGAGGAAATATACCTAAAAAGATAGATAAAAGCGCAACTCAAGGAAAATGAAAGATCAAGGATGTACCCTCGAACAGAAAAGGGTAGGCTGTACGGATTCTAGCTTCAGTTTTCCCAAGTCGCATCTTCCTCGGCGTCGCTCCACTGAACTTTGACGAGCCTGACTTCACGGTTGCGTAGCTTCTTCACTTCCGTTCCTAAGATGCGGGTTGGAACTTTTCTTATGGTTGCTTCGCGTTCCACTTCGGCCTCTTCTAGGACATTTGGCTCTACCACCTCAGCAGACTCATGTAGACATTCTCGGAGATGTGAAACGTGAAAGACGTTGTGAACTCCGGCCAATTTTTCGGGTAGCTCTAATCTATAGGACATTTTCCCAATTGTTCCTATCTAAAGGTATAGTCGAATGAAGCAAGTAAAAACTTTGTGCCCATTAGGCAATGTCAAAACTGAAAACCTATGCCACATATATATTGATTAGGAGAAGAACTCTCTAAGCATCAGCCCCGAAGACCGAAATCAACATCAGACTGACACCTAAAGAGTTACTCAACTCAACCACCATATATGATTCTAGTAAACTAAGTATGATGGACTCCTTCTAGGTCACAAGGGAGTCCCTTCCTAAGACCAATCTGCATCCAAAAACTTTAGTCAAACCAATGAACACCCTCGAGCCCCAACATGTGTTACTAACAGATGAGTCATACTCCCTATGGGGTTTGCAACAGAAATTGGATTGAGAATGGGACCGAGAGGATATACAGAAGAGATACCATGCAAGTAAGCTCTACAGGAAGAGAGGGATCAAGGATATACTCTTAAGAAGAGATATTATGCACGAATCTAGTCTTCAATCTTCTAAGTCGCATTTCTTGAGCTTGACTCCATTATGCTTTGTCCGTCGTTAACTTCACAATTTCGTAGCTTCTTAACTCTTGTTTCCAAAATATGAGTTGGAACCTATTTCTCGTTCCTCTTTCACTTATTCTCCTCCTAGTATACTTGGCTCAAGCCTAACTGCGTACTCATGGTTCCATGCAAGCTCTCCAAAATTCACTAGTGAATCTTGGATCTTGTTCACTTACTAGAAGGTATCCCACATAGATGAATTATCTCTTGAAAATAAACAATTGTCAACTTCGTGAGCGGAGCTGAGATTTTCGCAAAATCCCTTATAAACTTTCGATAGAAACCCGCTAGTCCTAGAAAGCTTCGGACCTCAGTTGCATTCCTTGGTGTCTTCCAATCCTGTACCGCTACTACCTTAGCAGGGTCCACCGCTAACCCTTGTTTGGATACTATGTGCCCAAGGAACCTCACCTCTTCTCTCCAAAAGTGGCATTTGGAGAATTTGGCTTTTAGTTGATGGACTCGCAAAGTTTCCATGATTACCCTTAAGTGTTGAGCATGTTCCTCTTCACTCTTTGAGAAGATAAGGATATCGTCTACGAAGACCACTACGAATTTGTTGAGGAAATCTCTAAATACCCTACTCATCAGGTCCACGAAGTAAGCAGGTGCATTTGTCAAGCCGAAAGGCATGACAAGCCATTCAAAGAAGCCGTCTGGGGTTCTGAACGCCGTTTTATCGATGCTATCTTCAGCCACCCTTAGCTGATGAAAACCGGTTGCTAAATCGAGTTGGGAGAAAACAGACGCTCCTACAAGCTGGTCAAATAAATCGTCAATTCTAGGGAGAGGGTGCCTATTCTTTTTCGTTAGCTTGTTGAGCTCCCTATAGTCAACACATAGACGGAGTGAACCATCTGCCTTTGTAGCGAACACCACTGGAGCGCCCCACTCTGAAATGCTCCTCCTAATGAACCCCTTTTCTAGAAGCTCTTTAATCTGTTTACTGAGCTCTTTCCTTTCTCGCGGAGCCATGTGTCTAACGGGCAACGCAACGGGCTTTGCATTATCTACAAGATATATGCGGAAGTCTATTTCCCGCTTCGGAGGCAAGCCCTTCACCTCTTCGAAGACATCCGGATATTCCCGGACCACTCTAACTGATTGCAAATTTTCAACGGAGGCATCTAGCGATTCAAGATAACTAAGCATAACCGCATACGAGGGATTACAAGAAATTTCCAAAGTATTACCGACTGGGTTAGGAGCCTAACAACCCTTTTTCACAATCAAGGATGGCCCCATTACTGGATAGCCAATCCATACCCAAAATCAAACCATAACCCGAAAAGCCCAAAACAAAGGCACTACATTGAAATTCTACGCTTAGAATAGAAATTTTCAATCCCAAACAGATCATAGACAAATGAGCTGGGCCCCCAATTGGGTTTGAAACAATTAAGGGGTCCTCTACCATACTAGTTTTTAGGTGCATATATTCTACTAGAGCAGATGAGATAAAGGAGTGTGATGCGCCAGAATCAAATAAAGTGCGAACGGGGTGATCATAAAGATAAACTACACTTTCTACAGAAGTATTTATACCTTTCTGTTGCAGAGGTGGCGCTTCCAGCACATGAACCTGTGCCCCTGGGGTGGATCCAGTCCTCTGCCCCTGTCCTCGTTTCTTTGGGCAGTCCTTGGCCCTGTGGCCTGTCTCACCGCAAGAAAAGCACCCACCATTCTCCTTGGCCTTCTTTTTCCGGCAGTCCTTTACTAAGTGCCCCACTTTGCCACAGAAATTACACTTCCTCTTCTCTTTGTTGCCTTTCCCGCCTTCTTAAAGTCTGTCTTCTTAGGCTGCAGACCCACTTTCTTCCCTTGAGAGCTTTCTGCCTTTGTCTCCTTCTTGCCCTTATCCTCCTCATTCAGCAATGCCATTTGCACCAATCTTTCATACGTGGCTCCCATGGGTATATGGGTCATGGCCAAACTGTGTAATGGCTCATTCAACCCTTTGACGAAACGGAGAGCCTTCTTGTGCGGGGTGTTGACTCGGTCAAGCCCAAACCTAGCCAGCTCATCGAACTGATTCACATACTCTCTGACTGTCTTGTCCCCTTGCTTAAGAAATAAGAATTTTTCCAACTGCAAACTTCTTTCCGCATCTGAGAGAAATTTAGTCTCAAAGCTTGCCCTAAAGTCCTCCCATGTCTCCACTGGTCTTTCAGCATTAGTGACTTCCCACCAGTAGGAAGCCTCGCCCTTCAATAGCCACACTGCCAATTGTACTTTTTGTCTATCTTCTACCTCAAAGATGATGAATAGGTCCTCCGTTTCTTTCAGCCAATTCCTAGCTGCCACGAAGGACTCAGTTCCATGGAAATCCCTTCCTCCCATAGCTTTAAAATCTTTACATATCTTAGCAAACGTGTTTCCCCGAGGAGGAGGTGGAGGAAAAGGTGCCGCTGCAGCTGGATGATTTCCTGCAGCTGGGGGAGGAGGAACGATAGGACCTGGCTGAGTGGCCCTTGCTTCTAAAAACCGTCTAAACCAACCAGGTATTGGCACCCCTTCTGGCAAGTTAAGATCTTCGGACATGCTGAAACAAAAAGGATAGATTCAAAACGAAGGATAAGAGATAGTACCTATGGCTTTGGGGAGTGGACTTTGCCTTTTTAAAATAAAATAATATTTTTCTTTTAAAAATGCTTCTTTAAATTTCCTTTTTGAAAATAATTTTTCAAAACTTTTTATCTTATCTGGTAAACCTATGCTCTGATACCAAGTGAAACACCCCACCTCCGTTAGGGTCACTCTCAAAGGGAATGCCCTAATTTTGGTGGAGGTTTATAAGTATAAGTCACAGATATACAAGACAGATATAAGAACACATATTTGTAAACAGCGGAGAAACAACAAGCTTTTATTTCATAGAAGCAAATACGTGCTACAACAATATCACCATAATTGTCTTACATCTTTTCCCAAAAACATAACATAACACTTTCATAATCTGTCTTGATTACATCTTTTAAAGAAGCATAAATAAAACATAGATAAACTGCAAAAGCCCCATAGTGGATTGTCCAAAGCCATAGTTCAAAATGAAAAGGTCCAAGCAATACATTTCTCTTCTTCAAGCTGGATGTTAAGGCTGGTCAAGCTGCTATGTTCCCTCCCTGTGGACCTGGGGGGGGAAACGGAAGAAAAGAAGACGAAAGGAAAGTAGAGTCAGACATAAAGCCTGAGTAAGTCTAGTACTATTCTGTCTATGAATAAAGAACTGGGTATGATAAGTATAAACAAGAAGTGGAAAAGCACTATAACTTGGTTAAGTTGTCTAGGGTCGAATATACTATCGTACCCCATGTTAATCTCTGAACCCATATAAACTAGTTTCCAACTGGCACCCCATAATCAGGGTGAAGTGATCAATTTTATAATGATCGGCTCCTACTCGCATAGTTACATGTGTCTTACGGCCCCCGATGTTGTAGTTACCTATGCTGGTCCCACCATGGGGTGTATCAAGTCCCATGGTGGCGGCCCGACACAATCCTAGAGTGCACAGGTATGCTACTGGTGTCCAGTGCCTTATTTTTCTGTGCCGGAGTGTGTGCATGCCCGCACCCCGTTAGAACCTACACTGCTACACCACCGCCGTCGATTTGACCTCTTACAATCAGCCCAGTAATCGTGCCCCACCCTGCCTAGTTTCAGGGTATCCTGATACACCTTCTAGGGTTACTGCTGAAAAGGGTCCCCCGTTACTAGGTTTTCTATCTCTAGCCAACATGCTAAGTTGGTTAAGTGTTTCCTAACCTAACCCCACCAGTCCGTTTAGTTTAGCATGTTCCATTTTGATTAAGTCTTTAGTTCACTTAATCCTAACAATCCTGACTCAGCCTTAATTGTCTTATTAAGGCCCTGACCTCTCACATTAGACAGGTATTGTTGTGGTTGCCTGTTGCCGGTTGGTTCCGGGCAGTCTTACGCCACAACTCAGTCTAACCTCGGGTCCTTATTGGGCTCCATGTTTAACCTCGCACATTGGATAGGTATTGTTCTGACTACTGGACAGCCGGGCGGTTCCGGGCAGGTTTACATCACAACTCAATCCAACCTCGGGTTAAACACATCGTATGTTCTACATTTACATATTTTGTCTTTCTTCTTTATTTTCTTATATGTAAATATTTGCGGCCCATTATTAAGTTAATGGTGTAAAGGTTACACCAATCATGGGCCCAACCCATACTTGAATTTGGGACCTTCTATTTTATATTTTCATTCATTAGTAATTTTAACCCAACGTTATTTTCCCCCGTTTAACACGTCCGTTTATTATATATATGTTGGGCTTAGCCTTTTAAATCCCAACTTAGCCATGCGAGGAGTGGAGGCTTAAAGCGTGATTACATACACAAAGAGGGGAAGGTGAGCGCATGAACTTGCAATATGACGTTGGAAATACAAAATAGAAACGGGTGTACTTGCATAGTAGTGACATATACTTTGGTCATAAAGCATAGGTGACATGAATCAAAGCATGTAAACTTGTAGTTGAGATAAGAATCTAAATTGGGTATCATTATTGACACATAGTCATAACTACAACATGAACCTATATTTTTATTTAGGCATAATATCAAACATAAGCATGGCATAAATATTTCTAACATAAGCATGGCATAATGTCAAACATAAGCATGGCATACTGTCAAACATAAGCATGGCATAAGTATTTGTTCACATAACCATGGCATAAATATTTCTAACATGAAATCATGATTTTTACTTTAGTCATGCAGACTTGCAAAAAGGGATTCTTGAATCTAACCTAGCTATGTACCACATATGTCATCATATAATTCTTGTTAACAATTTCAATTATGCTAATTATCAATCATAGCCTAGTCATATTCATAAGTTTGCAAATAGGTTTTCTAGTACAAAAGCATGGCTTAATACATGATGCCAAATTTTCAACATAATTTCATATGGATTATGATAATCCAAACTTATTCCAATTACTTCACAAAAATGATGTTTGTATAAAAATACACATTATGATGGTATAATAGCAAAGCTCCAAACTTGCATGATTTTCAATCAACTACATACATGTAGCTTCAACATGGATTACATAATTTGTGAAATATTCCAAACGTATACTTGCATAGAACTACCGCATGTAGTTCTTTATAATGAATAACATAATTCGAGAATATACAAATGTATACAACATTTCAAATCGATAAACACGCACAAATATGAATTACTTTATTGCCACAAATCAAGTATACAAACCAACACAATTATTTGTTCATACCAAAGTAATACTCTACTTACAATGGTGAGGCGAATTCTCAAGTTTAGGGATAAGAAGATGCGGTTTGATTTGATTGAGTTGCTTTATGCCTTAGAATTTGCCTCCTAATCCTCTCTCCAATTGGTGGCTACCCCTAGTCGTTCCTCAGCAACATGGCGGCTTTGTTCTTATTTTTGAATGAATAGATTAGGGTTAGTCTAGGGTTGTTTTTATAGGGGTAATGAACTGATTAGGGTCGTTGATGTTGCTTGGATTGATCGTAGCCATTCATCCTAAGGAGAGACCAATTAGAGCCTGCCACCTAGCCCTAATGACAAAGCAGACCACAGAAAATCGACCAACATAGAACAGGCCAGCCAGGTTGGACTGGGCTCGACCTGGCTCTGGACCAGGTCGACATGCCTGTCGACAGCCCTGTCGACCTGGTTAGGCCAGGTCGACAGCCCAGTCGACCTGGGTGCGTCAGGCGGGATTTTTCCGCCCTGGCCCATTGGGCCCCATTTTGGAATTTAAAACTATTTTATTCTGTTTGAATTTTAAACTTAATTCAAAAACTTCCGAAGGCCATATCTTCTTCATATGGACTCCGTTTTTCGAAAACTCGGACTCTATTTCGCGTATTTTTCCGAGACGAACGCAATGGCGTATCCTGTTTCCCTTAGTTCTTCGATTTGAAATTAATTATACTTTAATTTGTGAATTTCACAGTTATAGAATTCGTGGGGTGTTACATGAATTTGAATGGAAAATGTCGTGTATAAATTATATTAGCGAAATATAAATTACATACGCGTTGTATGCTTCACGTACATGCGTGGTGTAAGCTATATGAGCGAAGTATGAATTATACATGCATCGAATAATTGATATATGTGTTGAAATGGAAGTGAAATATATTATATATTTATATATATATACTCCCCTCGTCCACAAACCATGGATGATATTTATAGTTGTGAGTTGGTGTGAAATGTTGGATGAAAAATGCGAATGGTTGAATAATTGTTTGTGGTTGATATTGGTTGGTTGTGGTTGAAAAATACCCATTGGTGATTGAAATGAATTGGAAATATTTGTGGAAATAAAAATAAAACATGCTGCCTGCGTGCGAATTAGATGCATAAATCCCCATTGTCAAAAACCGCGAGGTTTTAAGGTAGAGTGAGGAGTCGTATTAGGGACGGTGCCGGTTTTAACTACCCTGTTGTTATGCTGCCGAATTTTTGAATAATCTTTGTGTGTTAGAATTATTTTCATGTGTTGAAATTATCTTCATGCGTTGAAATTAAAGCCATATGTTGAAACTATATCCATGTGTGGAAATGTTCATGTGTTGAAAAGTGATGTGTGAAAATTAAATTCATTTGTGAATGAATGAAGTGTTTAAACAATAAAAATCACATTTTTACAATATATATGAAGTATGAAAAAAATTCGCCTTATATAAATAGTTTCAACAATAAAAATTCCATCTTTCTAATATGAACAACATAAATAAAATATCCATGTGTGGAAATGCTCACGTGTTGAGAAGTGTGTGTAGTGAAAAAGTTCGTCTGTTGAATAAAGAGACCGAACAATAAAAATTACATTTTTATTGAAACTATGAAGTATTGAAAACATCCATTTGTCAAATAAATATTGTAAATGATAAAAATGTCATTTTTATCATATATGTGATATGCTAAAGATATGCGGACGTTAAAATAAATATTTGTGAAGAAATATTCTTTTTAACATGCATAGGAACTAAATAAAATAGTCATGTGTTGAAGTCTATTTTAGTTCGCCAAAATTATCATCTTTGAAATGTGATGTGTTAAAAATAGCCACTTGTTCAAATAAAATATGGAGTTGAAATATACATTAATTAGCTAATGATATGATTTTAGCCTATGCATGCAACATTAGAATGAATGGTGTTTTTAAACCAAAGTATATCAAATATGAAGTTGAATGGAAAGTGATATACATGCATATCTATTGAACAGGTTATAGCAAAGGGGCTAGTGAAGAGGAATAAAATTTTGTGCCCGACAAATAGGTACACATTTACTGTTATGTTTGGGTGATGATTTTATCAGCCTGTTGGCTAGCCGCTTGGCTTTTTCTTTTCTTTTTGATATAAGACGCCCATGTGGCTATTTGGGAATTTTCCCAGCCCCTCCCGTACAAAGGAGGTTATGGCGAAATTTTCCAAAATTTAAAGGCGTAAGTGAAATAATTGAAGTGAAAACGATATAGGAATTTTTGAATGAACTATATTTATATAAATATATAAATATAAATAAAATTTAAACGAAACGTGGCCGTGCAGTTCGTGTTTTGAAACCGTGATTTCAAATGACTAGTGCGGGAAATCCGACCATTGGATTTTCCCGAAACCGCAACCGTTGGGTTCGCCTTGCAAATATCTTTCCAACGGCACCAACTTTGTGAAGATCTGACAGTTGGATTGTCTGGAATGTTTAATTCAAATCTGAAGAAAAACAGCGCCAGAAACGATTATATATATATATATATATATAAAATTAAATTAAATCGAATAACGATACTACAGTTCGTAAATTGAAATCGTAACTTCAAATAACTAGTGCGGGAAATCCGACCGTCGGATTTTCCCAAAACTGAAACCATTGGATTCGTTTTGAAATGACCTTCCTAATGATATAAATTTTGTGAAGATCCAACAGTTAGATTTTCAGATATATGTAAAACAAAATTAGTGAAAAGCAACGCCAGTGCATCGATACGACCTGAAGCGTCGTTTAATTAAATTTGGCCGTTTTAAATTAAATTTGGCTGTTTAAATTAAATAAAAATGGCGATATATCGTTATAAAATACTATAGACGATATAGAGTGAAAATAATCCCATTTTGTTGTGTTTGCTTGATATGTGATGGTTGAATGTATTTAACATGAGAATTATAACTAAAGAACTGAAATGTGAATGTTGAATGGTCCAACCATGTGATTAATTGATTTGAAAATCTAAACATACGTGGGTTATTTGAAAAGGCCGAGTTTATCTCATTTCAAATAATCGATCGAAGTTGAGAAGTCGAAGATTCGAAGACGGTTGAAGACCGACGATCCCCACATTGGATGGATGGGCGCTACTGATGCTCGTGATTGGAGTAGCTACCATGAAGGAACTGAAGTAGTAGCCGTCCAAACATACTGTTGATGGTACGGATATGCGAGGAATTGGTGCCACCGGTTTCGTTCAGACCCAGAACGGAATTGTAAATGGACTGTGTGTCTGACATTGGATTTTGTTCTATGTTGATTGATCTCTGTTAAATATATATCTGTTTGGCGGCGGAGAATTTATTCTCTTGCTTAACGCCCTTCTCTGAGACGTACGAGCTCAGAGGTTATGTATTGATAGAAATCAGTCGCATGGAGTGGATTGCCTGTGTGGCACGCCTGAGTGGCATATGATCAAGGCTTCTGTTGCAAAGAAAAGTCTTGTGGTTGATGATCAAAGCATGGTCTGTGTGACGAAGCTTTGTGTATAACGTGAATTCGCGAGCCTCACACCTCGGTATGAGTCAAAAACGGGAGAGTGACTGCAGGGAGAGCACGACGTTTCTTTCTAGCTAAGGTGGTGTCACTGACCTACCAGCCCTGACATTATATATACTTTTCACCTGTGTGGTTGTTGGAATATGAGGCGCCTCGATATAGGTCTGTAAGGACCGTGAAACGTGTGTTAAGGAATTGCCAATCCTCAAATGTAAGAGAGGACCGGCCCTGAAGATCCAAGGATCATAGTGGGGTCCTAGGACATTTGCTAGAGTGTCTCGAATCGGAGAGGAGCTTGCCCCTTGCATCGACTCATGAAGGAATCCAATTTCCAATACGAAATATGCGGACGTGATTGTATTATTAGTATGGCGACATAGTAGATGGTAGCTGTGCCGCCTAGGATTGATATATATGATTGAATTTGCTTTTGAAACATATATACACTAGTAATAATATCAAGCACTTTTGTTTTATTCGTATGAAGAATTTCTGGCCATTATAAGGTAAAAACTCTATCCTCCAGCTTGCGTTGCATTGTGTGATGGGACCTGAGTATTATAATGGCTTCATTTTATAAAAAGCATTGTGATGATTTAATCATTTACTCTATTTCATGCACTAGCACTCGTTGGAGTAAACCCGTTCCGCGAAAGTGGCGTGGTCCTTTGATTTGCCTTATTATTGTTGTTAATAATTTAAGTAGATTTCTCATACCAGT
Source organism: Allium sativum (assembly GCA_030737875.1). Taxonomy (NCBI): domain Eukaryota; kingdom Viridiplantae; phylum Streptophyta; class Magnoliopsida; order Asparagales; family Amaryllidaceae; genus Allium; species Allium sativum. Next base: position 502,041,901 of record CM060919.1, on the reverse strand, counting down.
CCCATGACTGACTCGTAGTTTGTTTCACCTTGCAAACTCGGGTGCCCTCATTTTCACACGGGCAGCCTAGTTACAGGTTTCTGACGCACCTTTTGGCTTATGGCGAGGCTTGACTACACCGTGCTGACTTGGATTTTCTCCGCCATTATTGTATCTATATTATGATTCTGCCATTGGCGATGTAGACTGATATTTATTTTGAGTACTCTTTATGTATGATTCCGCCTCAGGCGATGATGACTGATTATGTATCATTATGCACTAAGTTGTATCCTGTACTGTGCTTCTCTGATGTGATGATATCTATATGATTACGCTATCATATGTGTGTAAATTATTCTATTTTCTGTTTAAGCTATTATCTGTGATCTGCTAATGATGATTAATGTGTTATATTCCAATGATTATCCTTAACACCATGTACCGGGGTTTTGGGATCGTCACAGTTGGTATCAGAGCATTGGTTAACCTTAGTTCTAGAGTCTAACACATTAAACACTTCGTAAAAATAGAATCAGTAGTATTCTAAGGCGAGTCGCTCGTTAGAGATAGGACTAGTAAAATCCTAGAATGAGCCGAGCAGAATAACAAAAACAAGTTGATCAGTCCATCATTATCTTTCCGTAAACTTTCTGCTTAACTAGGCAATAAACTATCCTTTCTGTTAGCTAACTCTTTTCTTGCTTATACAGAATTTGACAAATGGCTACCAGAGTAGCAGCCGCTAGAGGAGGCCGTGCCGGCCGAGGCTGAGGAAGGGGAGAAGTCCCAGCTCAAGAAGGACATTTGATACAACCTCCGGCTGCTCAATACTTCGAGCTAAACCGTGTAGCTAAGAGATATAAGAACTTAGTAGGCAAGACCTTCTCGGGTACTGGCACAGTAATAGAGACCCTTGCATGGCTCAAGACTTGCGAGAAAATTCTTGAAGGCCTAAGGCTTGGAGACGAAGACAAAGCTATTATGGGCGCCTGGCTTATGCAGGAACAAGCTGAACTATGGTGGGAATCTCTCACCGCCGGGAATAGAGAAGCTGGAAGAACATGGGATGGATTCGAAGAACTCTTCAAGGAGAAATATGTCCAAGAACAAGCTTTAGAACAAATGCACGATGACTTCGCCAATCTCCAGCAGGGGGATCTTTCCGTGCAGGATTATCTGAATAAATTTACACTGTTGTCGCCCTATGCTCCGGAGCTAGTCGCCACTGTGAAATCCAAAAATAAGAGGTTTATCCTTGGGCTAAGACGACAATATCATGATAGAGCCATGGCCCATGTCAAGCTGGATTTCAACGAACTGGTGGAAATGACATGCAACTACGTAGACCTTGATCAAAGACATCTGGATCAGGATCGCGCTAGAAGACAAGCCGGAAACAAGCGCAAGCCTGCTGTAAATCAAGGCGAGTCAAGCCAAGCAGCATCTTCAAAACCTCAGACTGGCAAGCCGCCAAGAGGAAACTGCTTTAACTGTGGTAAGCCGGGGCACTACTCAAACGTCAGCACAGCTCCGAAGAGGCAGAAGACAAATTCTCAAGGCTCGAGCCAAGGCTCCCAGAACCCTCGCTCGTGCTTCAACTGTCGCAAGACGGATCATCTGGTCAAAGACTGTCCTTTGCTGAAGAAAGCTACAGTAGCTCACGTCTATGACGGGTCGAGCCCGCCAGCTGCTTCCGACGGAGCAGGTAAACCTGATGTTTTGGGAGGTACCCTTACAATTAAAAATATTCCTGTTTCTGTATTGTTTGACACGGGTGCATCGCATAGTTTTATTGCTAAAAACACAGTGCACAAATTAAAGTTAAAACAGCGAAAGCTCAAGGAATCAGTGGAAGTTCATAACCCGATAGGGGGTCCTATTACTCTCGGTTCATATTGTAGAGTGCCAGTCTCTTATTCTTCCTACAAGTTTCCCTTTGATTTAATTGTTATGGATTTTCCCGAATTCGATATCATTCTCGGGCTAGATTGGTTAACGAAATACGAAGCTAAGGTAAATTGTGTAGAAAGAATCGTTAAAATTCGAACGAAGCTTGGATATTTTACGGTACCCTGTCATGGTTCGAATCCGAATAGAAAAGAATTTTGGCCAGCATTAGAACTTATCCCCACTTCCATAGAAAAGATTTCGATTGTTAGAAACTATGAGGATGTGTTTGAAGAAGTTGAAAACTTACCCCCGCAAAGAGAAATAGAATTCCGAATCGATCTAATTCCCAATGCCGGACCAGTGGTACATCCAATTCGCAGAATGACGCCGAAGGAAAAAGAAGAATTAGGCGATCAAACTCGTCAACTGTTGTGGAAGGGTCTAATCAGACCTAGTTTTTCTAATTGGGGGTGCAGCTGTTGTGTTTGTCCCAAAGTCAGACGGTACTCTTCGATTATGCGTTGATTACCGAGACCTCAACAAACAGACGCTCAAAAATAATTATCCATTACCCCGCATCGATAATTTGCTAGACCAATTGAATGGGGCGAAAGTATTTTCCTGAATGGACCTAGCTACAGGTTTTCATCAATTGAGAATAGCAGAAGAGTGTGTTCCTTTGACAGCTTTCAGAGGTCCAGACATATTTTATGAACGGTTAGTAATACCGTTTGGCCTGTGTAACGCTCCAGCATACTTTGTCGATCTAATGAATAGAGTGTTCAGGGGAGTGCTGAATAAATTTGTCCTCGTATTCATCGATGATATTTTAATCTACTCCAAATCAAAACCCGAGCATGAAAAACACTTAGAGCAAGTATTGGAGATTCTAAGAAAGAACGACTTCAAAGCCAAATTCTCTAAATGTGTCTTCTGGCAAGAAGAAGTGATGTTTCTTGGCCATGTCGTGTCAAAGAAAGGGATTTCTGTAGATCCGAGCAAAATAACAGCGATTCAAGACTGGAAACAACCCACTACTCCCACAGAAGTTAGAAGTTTTATGGGGTTGGCTAGTTATTATCGAAAGTTCATTAAGGATTTTTCGAAGATATCCGGTCCGTTAACGAAGCTCACTAAGAAGCATGAGTAATTTAAGTGGACTTCGGACTGTGAAGAAGATTTCCAAGAATTGAAATCGAAACTAACCACTGCTCCAGTGTTAACTATTATTGATGGCAATCAGGATTTAACGGTTTGGACGGATGCTTCTATTATAGGTCTTGGTGCAGTGTTAATGAAAAAAGGCCAAGTAGTCGCTTATGCAAGCCGCCAACTGAAACCGCATGAGAAGAATTATGTGACTCATGATCTTGAGTTGCTAGACATCGTTTTTTCCTTAAAAATCTAGAGGCATTATTTATTGGGCAAGAAATTTATACTGTACACAGATCATCAATCATTGAAGTATTTATACACCCAGAAAGATTTGAATTTGAGACAGCAGCGTTGGCTAGAATTCCTTGTAGCGTATGATCTTGATATCCTGTATACGCCAGGGAGGGCTAACGTTGTAGCGGATGTGCTTAGTAGGAAAACCGCAATCATTGCCAATCTTATAATTACACCTGGATTGATTGATAGGATTTCAGTCCTTCAAAAAGACGATGAACTCATCCAGAGAATCAGTCAAAGGATCAAGGAAGGTGAAACCACGAGTTTTCGTATTGATAATAAGGGGGTTCTCAGGTTAAATAATAGGATTTGCAATCCAAATATTCCAGGCCTTCGAAGAGAAGTGTTAGACGAATGCCATAAATCCAAATTTTGCATCCATCCTGGGGTGAGTTAAATGTACAACGATATCAAACGCACTTTCTGGTGGAAGGCAATGAAAAGGGATATTTCTTTATACGTTAGTAGATGTCCTACTTGTCAATTGGTCAAGAGCGACCAACAGAAGCTAGCTAGATTGTTGCAACCGTTGGAAGTCCCAGGTTGGAAATGGGAACAGATTTCCATGGATTTCATAGATGGTTTGCCGCGAACTAGGAAAGGTAATCACAGCATTTGGGTAATCGTAGATCGCTTCACGAAGACTGCCCATTTTATACCTGTCAGATCTAATAGAACTGCTCAAATTCTAGCACTGGCATATTTCAAAGAAATTGTTAAGCTGCATGGAATTCCCATCAGCATAGTCAGTGATAGAGACCCGATATTTGCTAGCAAATTCTGGGAGGCTTTCTAGACAGAATTGGGAACAAAACTGAATATGAGCACCGCTTATCACCCTCAAACAGATGGCCAAACTGAGCGTGTGAATAGAATTCTAGAAGATTTATTGCGGGATTGTATAATTGATTTTGGTGGGTCATGGGAAGATCATTTGCATTTGGCAGAATTCTCATACAACAATAGCTATCAAGCAAGTTTGGGAATGTCGCCATTTGAAGCATTATATGGCAGACCTTGCAGATCTCCAGCATGTTGGGTAGAACCTGGCAATAGACTTGTGTTAGGACCCGATATGATTAGAGAAGCATCTGATAAAGTTGACTTCATCAAAAAGCGTTTGAGAATCGTGCAAAGCCGACAGAAAAGTTATGCAGATTCTAGAAGGAGAGATTTGACATTTGCTGTTGGCGACCATGTTTATTTGAAAGTTTCTCCGATGAGAGGAGTAATCAGATTTGGCAAAACTGGGAAGTTGGCACCGAGATTTATTGGTCCATTTCCTATACTCGAACGAATAGGAATTCTTGCTTATAGGGTTCAATTACCAGACTGGTTGCCTGGAGTGCATGATGTATTTCACATATCACAACTTAGAAGACATGTGCATGATCTGGATCTTGTTGTAGAAGAAGCAGTGCAACATGATATAGACATAACTCCAGAATTAGCACTCAGAAGAGAGCCACTAAAGATTGTTGGCAAAGAAACTAGGGAACTAAGAAGCAAAAAAGGTTCATTTAGTTAAAGTGCAGTGGACTAGTGATCCTAGAGACTGTACTTGGGAGACTGAGGAAAGCATTAAGCAAGCGTACCCCAAATGCAGAGTGGATATCTCTGACTAACTCCGGTGCAAGGTACCTTTACAATACTTTGCATTTACATTTTGTTTCCTACTTTACAGTTGTTTCCTTTTCGAGGACGAAAAGTTTTAAGTGGGGGAGATGGTAATAACCCGGAAAATACGAGCCAATTAATAATTTTTAAATTGGTGATTTCATAGGAATTTGAACAATTGAAATAGAATATTTCAATAAAATAGTGAATTAGAAATAGTGAGTCAGTTTGAAAATTTGAATTCTAACTTTGACTGACCGTGCAGGGTGGAAAATATAACGGATTTTAGCGAAACCAAAAATATCTAAATCTGTTAGTCAATACCTTTCTAGCGAATCTGAAAAATCGAAGTTTCATAACGGGAATCAAAAGTTATGGCTGAATGAATTTTCAGAATGGTCGTTGTATAGAATATATAGCCCTGGAAAATTGATATTTTGCATACGACCTCGGAATTCGACGAAACCACTTTTTTTGGGTCCGGGATGTCAAACTATTGCTAGGTTTCAAATTTCATAATTTTTGAAGCTAGTATGTGAGCGTGGCAAAAGAAAATGCGTTTGGTCAATTTCTGTTAAATTGGATCGACCAGAAACTGGCCATTTTTCAAACGATCTCAGAATTAGACGAAACTAGTTTTGTTGGGACCGTAGCGTCAAAACATAGCTAGATTTATTTTTCTGGAATTTTTCGAATCAGTTTGTGGCCCTGGCAAATTGAAATGTGCATTCAAAGTAAAAAATTAAATGTTTTATACTTTAATTTGAAACATAACTAACTGTAACAGTCGAATTGGCTAACGAAACATATCCCATTGTGTCCGGAATGGGGGTATTTAGCTAGGGGCAACAGTCGTTGGGTTTGAAAAGGAGTTCGTTTGAGAAAACACTATTTAAAAATTTAATAAAGTCCTCGGCCAATCAGAATTAGCCATTCATAATTTTAAAAATAAAAAAAAACCTAAAAACCCTCGTACCCCCATCGACCGATGGAGAAAACCGTTCGATCCTTCTCCTCCAAAATCCCGCCGCCTCAGCCACCTACTGACGCAGCCACCGCCACCCCTCGACGCGCCTCCCCCCCTCGTCAGATCCGACCCCACCACCTCCCCGCTAGAAGCCTCCTCCGCCTGAATCGAACCCAGGAAGTCACCGACTTCCCAGCGCTGCCGCCGCTCCGATCTGCCACCGCACCCCCTCAAACCGCCAACGCCGTGAAGCCCTCGCCGTCCTCTTCCACGTCAGCACCCCCGATCGTCCCCACGTGCCACTGATTTCGCGAAAACCTCAAATCTAATTTTGAACCATCGTGAGAGGTGAGTTCTTTTTTATCTTTACACTTTGAAAAATCATATCTTTTTGGTGTGTTGACGAAATTCGATGAAACAGGAAACATTGGGACCGCAAGGAAGCTCTCTACCCAATAGAAGAAGCCGCAGATTTTTCTGAGTCATCTACGATTTTTAGCACTCCGAAACCCAATGTGAGAAATCTAAATTAACATGAATTTGAATGGAAAATGTTGTGTATAAATTATATTAGCGAAATATAAATTACATACGCATTGTATGCTTCACGTACATGCGTGGTGTAAGCTATATGAGCGAAGTATGAATTATACATGCATAGAATAATTGATATATGTGTTGAAATGCAAGTGAAATATTATATATATATAAATATATATATATATATATATACATACTCCCCTCGTCCACAAACCATGGACGATATTTATAGTTGTGAGTTGGGGTGAAATATTGGATGAAAAATGCGAATGGTTGAATAATTGTTTGTGGTTGATATTGGTTGGTTGTGGTTGAAAAATACACATTGGTGATTGAAATGAATTGGAAATATTTATGGAAATAAAAATAAAACATGCCGCCTGCGTGCGAATTAGATGCATGAATCCCCATTGTCAAAAACCGCGAGGTTTTAAGGTAGAGCGAGGAGCCGTACTAGGGACCGTGCGGGTTTTAACTACCCTGCCGTTATGCTGCCGAAATTTTGAATAATCTTTGTGTGTTAGAATTATTTTCATGTGTTGAAATTATCTTCATGCGTTGAAATTAAAGCCATATGTTGAAACTATATCCATGTGTGGAAATGTTCATGAGTTGAAAAGTGATGTGTGAAAATTAAATTCATTTGTGAATGAATGAAGTGTTTAAACAATAAAAATCACATTTTTATAATATATATGAAGTATGAAAAATATTCGCCTTATATAAATAGTTTCAACAATAAAAATTCCATCTTTCTAATATGAACAACATAAATAAAATATCCATGTGTGGAAATGCTCACGTGTTGAGAAGTGTGTGTAGTGAAAAAGTTCATGTGTTGAATAAAGAGACCGAACAATAAAAATTACATTTTTATTGGAATTATGAAGTGTTGAAAACATCCATTTGTCAAATAAATATTGTAAATGATAAAAATGTCATTTTTATCATATATGTGATATGCTAAAGATATGCGGACGTTGAAATAAATATTTGTGAAGAAATATTCTTTTTAACATGCATAGGAACTAAATAAAATAGTCATGTGTTGAAGTCTATTTTAGTTCGCCAAAATTACCATCTTTGAAATGTGATGTGTTAAAAATAGCCACTTGTTCAAATAAAATATGCATGAGTTGAAATATACATTAATTAGCTAATGATATGATTTTAGCCTATGCATGCAACATTAGAATGAATGGTGTTTTTAAACCAAAGTAAATCAAATATGAAGTTGAATGGAAAATGATAAGTGATAGAAATTGTATATATGTACATGCATATCTATTGAACAGGTTATAGCAAAGGGGCTAGAGAAGAGGAATAAAATTTTGTGCCCGACAAATAGGTACAAATTTACTGTTTTGTTTGAGTGATGATTTTATGAGCCTGTTGGCTAGCCGCTTGGCTTTTTCTTTTCTTTTTGATATGAGACGCCCGTGTGGCTATTTGGGAATTTTCCCAGCCCCTCCCGTACAAAGGAGGTTATGGCGAAATTTTCCAAAATTTAAAGGCGTTAGTGAAATAATTGAAGTGAAAACGATATAGGAATTTTTGAATGAACTATATTTATATAAATATATAAATATAAATAAAATTTAAACGAAACGTGGCCGTGCAGTTCGTGTTTTGAAACCGTGATTTCAAACGACTAGTGCGGGAAATCCGACCATTGGATTTTCCCGAAATCGCAACCGTTGGGTTCGCCTTGGAAATATCTTTCCAACGGCACCCACTTTGGGAGCATCCGACGGTTGGATTGTCTGGAATGTTTAATTCAAATCTGAAGAAAAACAGCGCCAGAAACGATTATATTTATATATATATATATAATTAAATTAAATCGAATAATGACACTGTAGTTCGTAAATTGAAATCGTAACTTCAAATAACTAGTGCGGGAAATCCGACCGTCGGATTTTCCCAAAACTGAAACCGTTGGAATCGTTTTGAAATGACCTTCCTAATGATATAAAATTTGTGAAGATCCAACGGTTAGATTTTCAGATATGTGTAAAACAAAATTAGTGAAAAGCAGCGTCAGTGCATCGATACGACCTGAAGCGTCGTTTAATTAAATTTGGTCGTTTTAAATTAAATAAAAATGGCGATATATCGTTATAAAATACTATAGAAAATATAGAGTGAAAATAATCCCATTTTGTTGTGTTTGCTTGATATGTGATGGTTGAATGTATTTAACATGAGAATTATAACTAAAGAACTGAAATGTGAATGTCGAATGGTCCAACCATGTGATTAATTGATTTGAAAATCTAAACATACGTGGGTTATTTGAAAAGGCCGAGTTTATCTCATTTCAAATAATCGATCGACGTTGAGAAGTCGAAGAGTCGAAGACGGTTGAAGACCGACGATCTCCACATTGGATGGATGGGCGCTACTGATGCTCGTGATTGGAGTAGCTACAATGAAGGAACTGAAGTAGTAGCCATCCAAACATACTGTTGATTTTACGGATATGCGAGGAATTGGTGCCTCCAGTTTCGTTCAGACCCAGAACGGACTTGTAAATGGACTGTGTGTCTGACATTGGATTTTGTTCTATGTTGATTGATCTCTGTTAAATATATATCTGTTTGGCCGTGGAGAATTTATTCTCTTGCTTAACGCCCTTCTCTAAGACGTACGAGCTCAGAGGTTATGCATTGATAGAAATAAGTCGCATGGAGTGGATTGCCTGTGTGGCACGCCTGAGTGGCATATGATCAAGGCTTCTGTTGCAAAGCAAAGTCTTGTGGTTGATGATCAAAGCATGGTCTGTGTGACGTAGCTTTGTGTATAACTTGAATTTGCGAGCCTTACACCTCAGTATGAGTCAAAAACGGGAGAGTGACTGCAGGGAGAGCACGACGTTTCTTTCTAGCTAAGGTGGTGTCAGTGACCTACCAGCCCTGACATTATATATACTTTTCACCTGTGTGGTTGTTGGAATATGAGGCGCCTCGATATAGGTCTGTAAGGACCGGGAAACGTGTGTTCATGTAAAGACCCTTAACTTCCCCGTAAAGGAAAGCGTCGGATAGTTCGAGAACAAGCCACAACAGAACGCATACAGAAGAACATTTCATTGTATATTACAACAATGCATCAGATTACAAGAATATACAGAGTATAAATGAATATTACACAGAAATATCAGAGATTTAAATTACATTTAAATACATAGCAGCGGAAAATAATACAATACACAACTAGAAGTAGATATACGGATACAAAGCTTTCCGGATATCGTTCCAGCTGTAAACCAGGATCCTGTGAATATAAATCTGCAAAACCGAAACTACTAGCTGCCCGTGTCAAAATAAGGGCACCCAGAGTTTAGGTTAAAACAATAAACTCCAGGTCAGTCATGGGACTGGTGTGAGAACTAAAACAGTTATTAATCTTTATTTTAAATCATTAGGTAAATCAAGGGACCACGCCGTATAACACGGAACGGGTTTCCTCCCAAGAATACCAGTGCATAAACAAACAGCGCAATGCTAAATAAAGAAAAATGAAGCTGTTATAAGACCCAGGTCCCATCACACAATGCAACGCAGTCGAGGATAGGGTTTTCCCTTATAACAGCCAAAGAATGCTTGATACGTTTTAAAACAAATCATTTGATACTATTATAAGTGCATAGTGTATAAAACACTTCAAATCATAAGTATCAATCATAGGCGGCATGAATGCCCCATACCACTATGTCGCCATATATAGGTTATACAATCAAAATCGCAAAGTCACGTATTTGGAAATTGGGTTTCCATCTATGAACCGAGGCAAAAGATAGTCCTCAACCGATTCGAGACAATCTAGCCCATGTCTCAGGCAAGCGCGCAGGCAAGCCTTGGATCGTCAGGGACGGTCCACACGGAGTGGATTATTATGCCTGAACAATACGTCTCCCCACCCTATGGGGTGTAAGTCTGGTCCGTCAGCTGACCAGAATGCATTCGGCCGAAACCGATATAACCGAGGCGCCTCGCAACCGCAACAACCACATAAGTCAAACTCGTCAGGGCGTGTAAAACCACTGACGCCACTTCTAGCTAGAAAGAAACGCAAGTCCTCCCTGAGGTCCGTCTCCCGTTTTTGGTTCATACCGGGTGTGAAACACGCGAGGTAAACGTTACACAAAGCTACGCCACAAAGGCCGTGCTTTGATCATCACCACAAGACTTTGCTTTTCAACAGAAGCCTTGATCATTTGCATCTTAGCATGCCACACAGGCAAACCATCCTATGCAACCGATATCAGTCACACAGAATGAAATCCGATGTCAGACACACAGTCCATTTACAAGTCCGTTCTGGGTCTGAACGAAACCGGAGGCACCTAGTACCCCGCATATCCATCGATCTCCAAGTACGTCTGGACGATCACTAACTGTTTCCATCTTCTTGGGTGTACAGCCCAATCAAGATCATCAGTTATCACCCAAACGACGTGAAGACCTCCGGTCTTCGACCACCGTCTTCATCTTCGACTTATCGTCGTATCAGTTATTCAGAATGGGATAAACCCGGTCTTTCCGAATAACTCGCGTATATATTACAAAAGTGTTACACAAACACAACATACGCCTCATTCCAATTCATTAGTCACTAACCGTAAATTAATCAAGAGAATAATTCCCCAAATATTAACCCCGAAGGCCGAAACCAACATCAGATCAATATCCAGAAAACCATTCTGCTTGGCTAACCGACAGTTAGTTTCTAAATTTCACGTTCAAATCTAATTAAAGATTTAACTATCGCCTGGAGCAAAACTGGTGTTACTCCATTCTCGATCTTTTCAATCTAATTAAAGATTCATTAAAACTCCACTTAGTTTTAATCATTATCTGGGTTAAAGAATCAGTGTCATTTAAAAACACGATTCACGATAAACCCAAAATCACATTTCATTAATTATCGGGTTAAAGAACAAGTGTTATTTAAAACACTGTTCACGATAAACCCAAAAATCAATACCAATTCAATTCCAATTAAATATCATTTAATTGGTACACTTCATTAAATCTAAATAAAAAGATTTAATCTTTTCTCAACTGGGTTCAAGAACAGTGTTAGTGAAGACACCATTCACGACAAACCCAAATCACATTCGATATTCAATACAAGGCTCTGAATAGAAAATATATCGGCTTATATTCAATATCGAATTCTACGACTAACAAATGTCGTATTGGAAATAACGATACAAATATATATCTTTCAAATTTCCATAACAACACCTGTAATATCACGAATTCCAACATCGAAATATTCCGAAGACAATTTCGATTCAAATCCACTCCAATGCAATCATTGGAAATTTTGGTTATTTTCAAAACCATTTCAAATTCAATTTATTTATTTAAAAATAAATAGAATTATAATTCTAGTTCAAAACTAGTTCATTTCGATAAAAATCTATTTTTATCTTTTCAAATATGGAGTTTTTCATCCCAAACTTTCACAAATCATCTCTTATGATTTTACACAAATTATTACTATTTTTAATAATTTTATCAAGGCCCGTACAGTCGATTTCCATCAACGGCCATCGAACTGCACTTACAGCGACCTTTTTCGAATTTGATTTGGACGTATCTCCAAATCCAACCGTTAGATTTCAAATTTCTAACATTCATTAGAAAGCTCTTTTCGATACGAACCCAACGGTTCCGGTTTTAGGAGAATCCGACGGTCGGATCTCCCGCAATGTCCGTTTGAAATAAATGGTCGAAATTCACGAACTGCCGCGGCGCGGCGCGTTCTATTCAGGCCATTATATTATATATATAATATATATAATATATACTTCGTCGATTCCTATTTAAAACGAATTATATAAATAGTTTTAAATTCGTTTCAAAAGCAATTTCAACTTCCTTTTCAATTCAAATCAAAATTGAATTCTTCTTTATAAATTCGTTTCAAAATTCATTTCTATTCAATTCAATTTGAATTCATTTCAATTCGTTTTCAATTCAATTCATTTCGAAATCGTTTTCAATTCAATCCATTTCGAAATCCTTTTCAATTCAATTCATTTCGAAATCGTTTTCAATTCAATTCATTTCGAAATCGTTTTCAATTCAATTTGAATTCGTTTTCAATTCATTTCATTTCGAAATCGTTTTCAATTCAATCCATTTCGAAATCGTTTTCAATTCAATTTATTTCGAAATCGTTTTCAATTCAATTCATTTCGAAATCGTTTTCAATTCAATTTGAATTCGTTTTCAATTCATTTCATTTCGAAATCGTTTTCAATTCAATCCATTTCGAAATCGTTTTCAATTCAATTTATTTCGAAATCGTTTTCAATTCAATTCAAAATATTCGATTTCGAAATCACTTTTCAATATTCATTTTTAAGATGAATAAAATCGATATAAATATCGTTCACGTCAAAATGGCGTCAATCTAATCAGCACGGCTTCATAAATTTCTATTTTCAAATATTCTATTTCAAATATTTCTTTTTCAAAATAGTTGTTATTATCAAAATATTTCGTTCAACACATGACCAATCTCAATGAATGAGTACTGTCAACACATGAACTTTTATTTTATAATATTCTTTATTTTTCAAATTGAAATGAGGCCCAATCAATTACCATATAAAGTTAATTATATGGATTTTCATACAACACATGTATATAATTACATTGAAAAATAATCAACCATCAACCAAAGTGCACTACACTGTATAAGCATCAAATATAGATATTCAACGCTTATAACAGCCTGTCAATCAATCGATCGACACGTTTAATCAATCAGGATGAGTGAACTTCAAGTTTCATCCCAACATCCGTGTGGGGTTTCAAACAATCAAACCAATATTTTATTCGTGCAGTTGGGCGATGTGTAAAATTTATCGTCCCAATCAATGTCATTCAAATAAGTGTTCATAAACAAACCGTCTGGTTTGTAAATGAATATTTATTTATTCACATTCACGTTAAAAATTATATTTTTAACGATAAAACATTTTATTCCAACATATGAATTTCTATTCAATTCATTTATTCAATAAAAATGATATTTTTATTTTTCTAACATATTTTAGAAAATTTCGGCGGCATAACGGCACGATACTAGAAACGGGACAAGGCCTAGCCTAATCCCCGGTCTAGTGAAGGCCCACGCCATTCACACATCAATCATATCAATTTTATTATGCAAACCACAAAATTTGGAGTAAGAGTCTAACCTAGCCTTACTCCTTCGCCTTATAACGGCGCACGTCTAATCCTAACCAATTTATCGATTCGATCTTTCACACCACAAACCACATTCAAACCAATATCACAATCAATAACCAAACAGCCAAACAAACAAGTCCATGGTCTGTGGACGATTGTGTCGGGTGCTACTAAACACCGTCTGCATCCTAGTATATATATATATAACTAGAAAAATTAAATTGCAAGGTGAGAAATTCTCACATATAGCTATCCTAGCTCCACGGCTCTTCTTTTGCAGAAGTCTTCGTCGTTTCGCCTTTTTGTCACCTTCATTGCTCGCTTTCACTACATATGTAAAAACCGAATTTTTACTTCGCTATTCAATATATAAAAATCGAATTTTTACTTTGATGTTCAATATATAAAAATGCTATTTTTCTTTCGAAGTTCAATATATAAAAATTCTATTTTTCTATCGAAGTTCAAAACATAAAAACTATATTTTTCTTTCGAAGTTCAAAAGATAAAAACTATATTTTTCCTTTCGAAGTTCAAAAGATAAAAACTATATTTTTCCTTCGAAGTTCAAAAGATAAAAACTATATTTTTCCTTCGAAGTTCAAAAGATAAAAACTATATTTTTCCTTCGAAGTTCAAAAGATAAAAACTATATTTTTCCTTTCGAAGTTCAAAACATAAAAACTATATTTTTCTTTCGAAGTTCAGAAGATAAAAACTATATTTTTCCTTCGAAGTTCAAAATCAGTTTTAACTTCTTTTAAATCTTTTACTTTTTAAAGTTCAAATCTTTTAAAACCTTTTTAAAATCTAAATCTTTCACTTTTAAAGTTTAAATCTTTTCACCTTTAAAGTTTAAATCTTTTCACCTTTAAAGTTTAAAATACCTTTTTCAAATCAAAGTTTTTTTTTTTTAAAATTCCTAAAATCAGTTTTAACTTTATAAAAAATCAGTTTTAAACATTATAAAAAATCAGTTTTAAACATTATAAAAAAATCAGTTTTAAACATTATAAAAAATCAGTTTTAAACATTATAAAAAATCAGTTTTAAACATTATAAAAAATCAGTTTTAAACATTATAAAAAAATCAGTTTTAAACATTATAAAAAAATCAGTTTTAAACATTATAAAAAAATCCGTTTTAAACATTATAAAAAATCAGTTTTAAACATTATAAAAAATCAGTTTTAAACATTATATAAAAAAATCAGTTTTAAACTAACTAACAATAATTATATATAAAAAAAACGAATTAAAAAATATCGTATATAAAAAAACTTACAGTTAAACCGAGGGGGGGTTGGGGGTTGGAGACGTCGGCTGCAAATCTCGAGCTGGGCGGAGCTGCTGGTGGCTGTCGCAATGAAGGAGGAGATGAGAGGGAGGCGATATCGGAGGGGCGACGGAGCGAGGGTGGGGGCTCGATGAGGCGGCTTCGGTCTGGAGGCGTCGCGATGCTTGGGGTCTTCGGGGTGAGGGCGCTGGGAGGAGGAGGCTTCTCGGGGTTCAGGCGGCGCGATTCGCTTAGGGTTTCTCTTTTTTTTTTTTTTTTTTTTTCTTTTTCTGTTTTCTGGATAGTGAATCGGGGGGGGCCAAGAAGGAGATAAAGGGGAGGGAGGGAATTTAAAATTATTTAATTATTTTCTTATTTAATTATTAAACTTCGCAAAAAGGTTGACTTTCATCCACGACTTCGAAACGAGGCCCACCGCCTGTCGTCCATAGCGTTTTACCCCCATTCTGAACACAATGGGATATGTATCGCAAGCTGATTTGATCGTTACAATCAGTTTCCTTTTGAATTTACATTTAAATCACTATATTGAATTTTAAACGCACATTTCAAATTACCGGGGTCACATACTAACTAGAAAAATTCCAGAAAAATATTTTCTAGCTTCGTATTGACGATACGGTCCTAACAAAACTAATTTCGTCGAATTCTGAGACCGTTTGAAAAATGGTCAATTTCCAGTCGATTAAAATCAACTGAAATCGGTCAAACGCGTTTTCTTTTGCCACGCTCACATATTGATTCGAAAAATTATGAAATTTGAAACCTAGCAATAATTTCACATCACGGACCCAACAAAAGTGGTTTCGTCGAAATCCGAGCTCGTTTGCAAAATGTCCATTTTTAAGGGCCTGAATTCCATAGCGACTATTCAGAATCTTCAACTGGACATATCTTTTGATTCTCGCTACGAAATTTTGATCTTTCGGATTCGTTGGAAAGATATTCACTATTAGATTCCATTATTTTTGGTTTCACTAAAATCCGGATTGTTTTGCACCCGGTACATTCAATTGAAGTTTGAAATCGAATTATCGAACTACCGCGCCATTTTCAATTCTATTTATAATTATATATAATTATTTATATTCTAACGACGACGCGTATAAATATATACGTTCGAATTATATTCAAAATAAATTTCTCGTCGATATTATTTAAAATAATTCATTTTAAATAATCTAAATTCGCTAAAATTGCCAAAATAAAAATTTTAAACTGGCCCAGATTTTCCGGGTTGTTACAATCTCCCCCACTTAAAACTTTTCGTCCCCGAAAAGGAACAAAGTCGAAAGTGGTTTGATTATTCAGCTCTACGTTCGATCTGGCTTCCATTCTCCAACTTTTCAGTTTCTGAGAATTTTCAAAATTTCAAAAATTTGGCTAACACCCTAAATTTTCGAAAAATTTCGCCATAACCTCCCCTGCACCGGGAGCATCGGGGAATTTCAAATAGCTTCCCCGGTCCTTCAGATCTCAAAAAGAAAAAGAAAAAGCCAAGCAGCTAGCCAATAGGCTCACAAAATCATCATCACCCAAACAAAACAGGAAATTATGTAGTAAACATGTACCTATTTGTCGGGCAAACAAATTTTATTCTCTGCTCTAGCCTCCTTGCTATGACCTGTTCAATGATACATACGTATATGCAAGCAAACGCAACCAATTTTCGATATAATTCAATATTTGGTACCATTTGGCTAAATGGTTCAAAATTAGCAAACAATTAAACAAACAACACAAACATCAATCAATTAGTGAATTAGAGTTTCAAATTCATAATTTTGATACATAGTCAAAAATCAGGTTCTTGATGCCAAATTACAACAATAGGCCCTATCTAATTTTGGTTCTCACACCAGTCTATAGGAAATATATAAATATCACACCTTCGACTCTCGAACACTAATTCTGATGATGTAGCTACAATCATCAGAATCATCTTCGGGCGACCAGAGTGTGAATCTATATCTATCCAGTATATTAAAACTTTGAATATACGTTTGCAAGGCGTATATGCAAATTCTTTATATACTGAATTGTCCAAAATCAATTTAAATAAATATCAGATACGAATAGTTGATTTTAAATTTCAAAACAAAAATTGTTTTTACTTTCCAAATATACTCTTCACACTCGTTCTAGGATACTATTGATCCCATCTCTAACGAGTCATTCTAATTGGATATTACTAACCCAATATCTGATGAATTCTTTCGTATGTTTCTAATGTGCCTTGTTCTCTAGCTTTGTAAACCAAAGCTCTGATACCACGTGTAAAGACCCTTAACTTCCCCGTAAAGGAAAGCGTCGGATAGTTCGAGAACAAGCCACAACAGAACGCATACAGAAGAACATTTCATTGTATATTACAACAATGCATCAGATTACAAGAATATACAGAGTATAAATGAATATTACACAGAAATATCAGAGATTTAAATTACATTTAAATACATAGCAGCGGAAAATAATACAATACACAACTAGAAGTAGATATACGGATACAAAGCTTTCCGGATATCGTTCCAGCTGTAAACCAGGATCCTGTGAATATAAATCTGCAAAACCGAAACTACTAGCTGCCCGTGTCAAAATAAGGGCACCCAGAGTTTAGGTTAAAACAATAAACTCCAGGTCAGTCATGGGACTGGTGTGAGAACTAAAACAGTTATTAATCTTTATTTTAAATCATTAGGTAAATCAAGGGACCACGCCGTATAACACGGAACGGGTTTCCTCCCAAGAATACCAGTGCATAAACAAACAGCGCAATGCTAAATAAAGAAAAATGAAGCTGTTATAAGACCCAGGTCCCATCACACAATGCAACGCAGTCGAGGATAGGGTTTTCCCTTATAACAGCCAAAGAATGCTTGATACGTTTTAAAACAAATCATTTGATACTATTATAAGTGCATAGTGTATAAAACACTTCAAATCATAAGTATCAATCATAGGCGGCATGAATGCCCCATACCACTATGTCGCCATATATAGGTTATACAATCAAAATCGCAAAGTCACGTATTTGGAAATTGGGTTTCCATCTATGAACCGAGGCAAAAGATAGTCCTCAACCGATTCGAGACAATCTAGCCCATGTCTCAGGCAAGCGCGCAGGCAAGCCTAGGATCGTCAGGGCCGGTCCACACGGAGTGGATTATTATGCCTGAACAATACGTCTCCCCACCCTATGGGGTGTAAGTCTGGTCCGTCAGCCGACCAGAATGCATTCGGCCGAAACCGATATAACCGAGGCGCCTCGCAACCGCAACAACCACATAAGTCAAACTCGTCAGGGCGTGTAAAACCACTGACGCCACTTCTAGCTAGAAAGAAACGCAAGTCCTCCCTGAGGTCCGTCTCCCGTTTTTGGTTCATACCGGGTGTGAAACACGCGAGGTAAACGTTACACAAAGCTACGCCACAAAGGCCGTGCTTTGATCATCACCACAAGACTTTGCTTTTCAACAGAAGCCTTGATCATTTGCATCTTAGCATGCCACACAGGCAAACCATCCTATGCAACCGATATCAGTCACACAGAATGAAATCCGATGTCAGACACACAGTCCATTTACAAGTCCGTTCTGGGTCTGAACGAAACCGGAGGCACCTAGTACCCCGCATATCCATCGATCTCCAAGTACGTCTGGACGATCGCTAACTGTTTCCATCTTCTTGGGTGTACAGCCCAATCAAGATCATCAGTTATCACCCAAACAACGTGAAGACCTCCTGTCTTCGACCACCGTCTTCATCTTCGACTTATCGTCGTATCAGTTATTCAGAATGGGATAAACCCGGTCTTTCCGAATAACTCACGTATATATTACAAAAGTGTTACACAAACACAACATACGCCTCATTCCAATTCATTAGTCACTAACCGTAAATTAATCAAGAGAATAATTCCCCAAATATTAACCCCGAAGGCCGAAACCAACATCAGATCAATATCCAGAAAACCATTCTGCTTGGCTAACCGACAGTTAGTTTCTAAATTTCACGTTCAAATCTAATTAAAGATTTAACTATCGCCTGGAGCAAAACTGGTGTTACTCCATTCTCGATCTTTTCAATCTAATTAAAGATTCATTAAAACTCCACTTAGTTTTAATCATTATCTGGGTTAAAGAATCAGTGTCATTTAAAAACACGATTCACGATAAACCCAAAATCACATTTCATTAATTATCGGGTTAAAGAACAAGTGTTATTTAAAACACTGTTCACGATAAACCCAAAAATCAATACCAATTCAATTCCAATTAAATATCATTTAATTGGTACACTTCATTAAATCTAAATAAAAAGATTTAATCTTTTCTCAACTGGGTTCAAGAACAGTGTTAGTGAAGACAGCATTCACGACAAACCCAAATCACATTCGATATTCAATACAAGGCTCTGAATAGAAAATATATCGGCTTATATTCAATATCGAATTCTACGACTAACAAATGTCGTATTGGAAATAACGATACAAATATATATCTTTCAAATTTCCATAACAACACCTGTAATATCACGAATTCCAACATCGAAATATTCCGAAGACAATTTCGATTCAAATCCACTCCAATGCAATCATTGGAAATTTTGGTTATTTTCAAAACCATTTCAAATTCAATTTATTTATTTAAAAATAAATAGAATTATAATTCTAGTTCAAAACTAGTTCATTTCGATAAAAATCTATTTTTATCTTTTCAAATATGGAGTTTTTCATCCCAAACTTTCACAAATCATCTCTTATGATTTTACACAAATTATTACTATTTTTAATAATTTTATCAAGGCCCGTACAGTCGATTTCCATCAACGGCCATCGAACTGCACTTACAGCGACCTTTTTCGAATTTGATTTGGACGTATCTCCAAATCCAACCGTTAGATTTCAAATTTCTAACATTCATTAGAAAGCTCTTTTCGATACGAACCCAACGGTTCCGGTTTTAGGAGAATCCGACGGTCGGATCTCCCGCAATGTCCGTTTGAAATAAATGGTCGAAATTCACGAACTGCCGCGGCGCGGCGCATTCTATTCAGGCCATTATATTATATATATAATATATATAATATATACTTCGTCGATTCCTATTTAAAACGAATTATATAAATAGTTTTAAATTCGTTTCAAAAGCAATTTCAACTTCCTTTTCAATTCAAATCAAAATTGAATTCTTCTTTATAAATTCGTTTCAAAATTCATTTCTATTCAATTCAAATTTCAATTCAATTTGAATTCATTTCAATTCGTTTTCAATTCAATTCATTTCGAAATCGTTTTCAATTCAATCCATTTCGAAATCCTTTTCAATTCAATTCATTTCGAAATCGTTTTCAATTCAATTCATTTCGAAATCGTTTTCAATTCAATTTGAATTCGTTTTCAATTCATTTCATTTCGAAATCGTTTTCAATTCAATCCATTTCGAAATCGTTTTCAATTCAATTTATTTCGAAATCGTTTTCAATTCAATTCATTTCGAAATCGTTTTCAATTCAATTTGAATTCGTTTTCAATTCATTTCATTTCGAAATCGTTTTCAATTCAATCCATTTCGAAATCGTTTTCAATTCAATTTATTTCGAAATCGTTTTCAATTCAATTCAAAATATTCGATTTCGAAATCACTTTTCAATATTCATTTTTAAGATGAATAAAATCGATATAAATATCGTTCACGTCAAAATGGCGTCAATCTAATCAGCACGGCTTCATAAATTTCTATTTTCAAATATTCTATTTCAAATATTTCTTTTTCAAAATAGTTGTTATTATCAAAATATTTCGTTCAACACATGACCAATCTCAATGAATGAGTACTGTCAACACATGAACTTTTATTTTATAATATTCTTTATTTTTCAAATTGAAATGAGGCCCAATCAATTACCATATAAAGTTAATTATATGGATTTTCATACAACACATGTATATAATTACATTGAAAAATAATCAACCATCAACCAAAGTGCACTACACTGTATAAGCATCAAATATAGATATTCAACGCTTATAACAGCCTGTCAATCAATCGATCGACACGTTTAATCAATCAGGATGAGTGAACTTCAAGTTTCATCCCAACACCCGTGTGGGGTTTCAAACAATCAAACCAATATTTTATTCGTGCAGTTGGGCGATGTGTAAAATTTATCGTCCCAATCAATGTCATTCAAATAAGTGTTCATAAACAAACCGTCTGGTTTGTAAATGAATATTTATTTATTCACATTCACGTTAAAAATTATATTTTTAACGATAAAACATTTTATTCCAACATATGAATTTCTATTCAATTCATTTATTCAATAAAAATGATATTTTTATTTTTCTAACATATTTTAGAAAATTTCGGCGGCATAACGGCACGATACTAGAAACGGGACAAGGCCTAGCCTAATCCCCGGTCTAGTGAAGGCCCACGCCATTCACACATCAATCATATCAATTTTATTATGCAAACCACAAAATTTGGAGTTAGAGTCTAACCTAGCCTTACTCCTTCGCCTTATAACGGCGCACGTCTAATCCTAACCAATTTATCGATTCGATCTTTCACACCACAAACCACATTCAAACCAATATCACAATCAATAACCAAACAGCCAAACAAACAAGTCCATGGTCTGTGGACGATTGTGTCGGGTGCTACTAAACACCGTCTGCATCCTAGTATATATATATATAACTAGAAAAATTAAATTGCAAGGTGAGAAATTCTCACATATAGCTATCCTAGCTCCACGGCTCTTCTTTTGCAGAAGTCTTCGTCGTTTCGCCTTTTTGTCACCTTCATTGCTCGCTTTCACTACATATGTAAAAACCGAATTTTTACTTCGCTATTCAATATATAAAAATCGAATTTTTACTTTGATGTTCAATATATAAAAATGCTATTTTTCTTTCGAAGTTCAATATATAAAAATTCTATTTTTCTATCGAAGTTCAAAACATAAAAACTATATTTTTCTTTCGAAGTTCAAAAGATAAAAACTATATTTTTCCTTTCGAAGTTCAAAAGATAAAAACTATATTTTTCCTTCGAAGTTCAAAAGATAAAAACTATATTTTTCCTTCGAAGTTCAAAAGATAAAAACTATATTTTTCCTTCGAAGTTCAAAAGATAAAAACTATATTTTTCCTTTCGAAGTTCAAAACATAAAAACTATATTTTTCTTTCGAAGTTCAGAAGATAAAAACTATATTTTTCCTTCGAAGTTCAAAATCAGTTTTAACTTCTTTTAAATCTTTTACTTTTTAAAGTTCAAATCTTTTAAAACCTTTTTAAAATCTAAATCTTTCACTTTTAAAGTTTAAATCTTTTCACCTTTAAAGTTTAAATCTTTTCACCTTTAAAGTTTAAAATACCTTTTTCAAATCAAAGTTTTTTTTTTTTAAATTCCTAAAATCAGTTTTAACTTTATAAAAAATCAGTTTTAAACATTATAAAAAATCAGTTTTAAACATTATAAAAAAATTAGTTTTAAACATTATAAAAAAATCAGTTTTAAACATTATAAAAAATCAGTTTTAAACATTATAAAAAATCAGTTTTAAACATTATAAAAAAATCAGTTTTAAACATTATAAAAAAATCCGTTTTAAACATTATAAAAAATCAGTTTTAAACATTATAAAAAATCAGTTTTAAACATTATATAAAAAAATCAGTTTTAAACTAACTAACAATAATTATATATAAAAAAAACGAATAAAAAAATATCGTATATAAAAAAACTTACAGTTAAACCGAGGGGGGGTTGGGGGTTGGAGACGTCGGCTGCAAATCTCGAGCTGGGCGGAGCTGCTGGTGGCTGTCGCGATGAAGGAGGAGATGAGAGGGAGGCGATATCGGAGGGGCGACGGAGCGAGGGTGGGGGCTCGATGAGGCGGCTTCGGTCTGGAGGCGTCGCGATGCTTGGGGTCTTCGGGGTGAGGGCGCTGGGAGGAGGAGGCTTCTCGGGGTTCAGGCGGCGCGATTCGCTTAGGGTTTCTCTTTTTTTTTTTTTTTTCTTTTTCTGTTTTCTGGATAGTGAATCGGGGGGGGGGCCAAGAAGGAGATAAAGGGGAGGGAGGGAATTTAAAATTATTTAATTATTTTCTTATTTAATTATTAAACTTCGCAAAAAGGTTGACTTTCATCCACGACTTCGAAACGAGGCCCACCGCCTGTCGTCCATAGCGTTTTACCCCCATTCTGAACACAATGGGATATGTATCGCAAGCTGATTTGATCGTTACAATCAGTTTCCTTTTGAATTTACATTTAAATCACTATATTGAATTTTAAACGCACATTTCAAATTACCGGGGTCACATACTAATTAGAAAAATTCCAGAAAAATATTTTCTAGCTTCGTATTGACGATACGGTCCTAACAAAACTAATTTCGTCGAATTCTGAGACCGTTTGAAAAATGGTCAATTTCCAGTCGATTAAAATCAACTGAAATCGGTCAAACGCGTTTTCTTTTGCCACGCTCACATATTGATTCGAAAAATTATGAAATTTGAAACCTAGCAATAATTTAACATCACGGACCCAACAAAAGTGGTTTCGTCGAAATCCGAGCTCGTTTGCAAAATGTCCATTTTTAAGGGCCTGAATTCCATAGCGACTATTCAGAATCTTCAACTGGACATATCTTTTGATTCTCGCTACGAAATTTTGATCTTTCGGATTCGTTGGAAAGATATTCACTATTAGATTCCATTATTTTTGGTTTCACTAAAATCCGGATTGTTTTGCACCCGGTACATTCAATTGAAGTTTGAAATCGAATTATCGAACTACCGCGCCATTTTCAATTCTATTTATAATTATATATAATTATTTATATTCTAACGACGACGCGTATAAATATATACGTTCGAATTATATTCAAAATAAATTTCTCGTCGATATTATTTAAAATAATTCATTTTAAATAATCTAAATTCGCTAAAATTGCCAAAATAAAAATTTTAAACTGGCCCAGATTTTCCGGGTTGTTACAGTTCAGGAATTGCCAATCCTCAAAAGTAAGAGAGGACCGGCCCTGAAGATCCAAGGATCATAGTGGGGTCCTGGGACATTTGCTAGAGTGTCTCGAATCGGAGAGGAGCTTGCCCCTTGCCTCGACTCATGAAGGAATCCAATTTCCAATACGAAATATGCGGACGTGATTGTATTACTAGTATGACGACATAGTAGATGGTAGCTATGCCGCCTAGGATTGATATTTATGATTGAATTTGCTTTTGAAACATATATACACTAGTAATAATATCAAGCACTTTTGTTTTATTTGTATGAAGCATTTTTGGCCATTATAAGGTAAAAACTCTATCCTCCGGCTTGCGTTGCATTGTGTGATGGGACCTGAGTCTTATAATGGCTTCATTTTATCAAAAGCATTGCGATGATTTAATCATTTACTCTATTTCATGCAGTAGCACTCATTGGAGTAAACCCGTTCCGCGAAAGTGGCGTGGTCCTTTGATTTGCCTTATTATTGTTGTTAACAAGTTAAGTAGATTTCTCATACCAGTCCCATGACTGACTCGTAGTTTGTTTCACCTTGCAAACTCGGGTGCCCTCATTTTCACACGGGCAGCCTAGTTACAGGTTTCTGCCGCACCTTTTGGCTCATGGCGAGGCTTGACTACACTGTGCTGACTTGGATTTTCTCCGCCATTATTGTATCTATATTATGATTCCGCCATAGGCGATGTAGACTGATATTTATTTTGAGTACTCTTTATGTATGATTCCGCCTCAGGCGATGGTGACTGATTATGTATCATTATGTACTAAGTTGTATCCTATACTGTGCTTCTCTGATGTGATGATATCTATATGATTCCGCTATCATATGTTTGTAAATTATTCTATTTTCTGTTTATGCTATTATCTGTGATCTGCTAATGATGATTAATGTGTTATATTCCAATGATTATCCTTAACACCGTGTACCGGGGTTTTGGGATCGTCACAAAGTACCTCCTGAACTAGCCAGGTATTGGCACACCCTTCGGAAGGTTAAATTCCCAGACATGCTGAAATGAAAAAGAAAAAGATTCAAACAAGGAAACAAAGGATAGTGCTAATGGATTTTGGGGAATAGCCTCTAAATAAAACAAAACTTTTCTTGAAAAGTGCTTCTTTGTAAACGGTTTTGAAAATAGTTTTAGAAGGTTTTAAAAACTTTTGCCCAATCTGGTAACCTTCTACTCTGATACCAAGTGTAACACCCTACCTCCGCTAGGGTCACTCGAAAGTGAATGCACTAGTTTTGGAGGAGCGTTATCGAGGTAAACAATCACAGAAATATTACAAGACATACATAAAGAAAACAGCGGAAGAAGATAAATTTCATTACTTACAAAATAGTCAAAGCCTTTTTCATCCAAAGTACCAAATAACCAAAGTCATCATTTTCCGTTACAACAAATTCTGTCTTGCATAAATAAAGAAGCATAAAAGCTTAAAACAACAAAAATAGCATAACACCCCAAGATAGTAGAAATGCAGCCATAGTAGTGCTTGAGATTAGACCGTACATGAGCTGAACTGAAAGCAAGAGAATCATGCTAAGTGCTAGAGTTTCCTCCCTGAGAACCTGGGAGGGGGAACGAAAGAAAAAGAGGCGATAGAAAATGGGTCAGTCATAAAGACTGGTATGTCCTAGTGAATTTCAGCATAAAAACAGGTAGAGGTAGCATGATATGTATAAACTGAATGTAAACATAAGGATGCTGTCAAGATGGGAAAGATAGACTAAGGAAACATGATAAATCAAGTATAGCATCACATGTTCAAGATTCGCTGCACCAATTGTACTAGTATCCCAAACCCATGTCATATGTTAACCATGAAATGATGCCTTGGCTTAATATCTTGAAATGACCCATTTCGGGGTCCTACGGTATGATCCATTAATTGATCGGCTTCCTACACGTTCTAGCTCGCCGTGTGTCTGTGTCATACGACCCTATCATGAATGTAGTCACCTGTGCTAGGTCCACCACGGGGTGTATCAAGCCCTAGGATGCCAACCACCGTCACGAATCAAGCACGCAAAGTGTAAACCTACTGATGCCCAATGCCAGCTTTTTCAACTTCGGACTACGTGCGCGACCATAGTCCGCCCGAACCTACAATGGCGCACCAACTCAGCCGTCGTTCTGGTCGCTTACAATTAGCCCAGTAATCGTGCCACACCCTGCATAGTTCCAGGGTACCATGATACATCTAAGTGGGTTACTGCTGAAATGGACCGCGTAAATAGGGTTTCTGTCCAATAGGTTAAGTGCTGTCATTTAAATTCATGACTTAACCCTTATCAGTCTAGCATGTCAAGTAGGTTAAGTGTTGTCTTTCAATTTCACGACTTAACCCCACTAATCATGTATCAAGTTGGTTAAGTGTTGTCTTTCATGTTCATAACTTAATCCTATCGTGTGGCATTAATTCATTAATGCACCCCAACCTCTCACATCAGACCTGTTGTTGTGGTCACTGGATATGTCGGGCGGTTCCGGGCAGATTTACACCACAACTTAGTCTGTTCTCGGGTTTCAAGCGCGATATGACCAACTACCCACATTGGATCCTATTGTTTGCAGTCACTGGATTTAACGGGCGGTTCCGGGTAGAAGTACACTGCAAACTCAACCCAACCTCGAGTTAACCATTTTCAAGTTCATTCTAGTGTCATGTCCATGTTCAAGTTTCATGTCAAGTTCGTGTCAAGTTTCATGTCAAGTTTCATGATTCATGTTCATAACAATCCATGTTTTTCCTAATCTACCCAAATCTTATTCCCATCGCACGTAAATGTGAATCGATCTAGATTACAAGTAAATCCAAATTGAAAATAAAAGGCAATAACATAAAAACTATGATAAGCAAAAGAAGGAGCACAAGGTGATAAATCTAGCATGATATAGCTTGCGATAATTGGTTATAACATCACTGGCATATAGAATAACAGTCCCAAAACATTAGGATTACAGATCTAGCATAATAAGGTGATAGTCATGATAAAGGTGATCATCCAAACTTGTGAAAAGTAGATTGATTCAGCATCATAGGCATGAAAATACTATGGACATGAAGGAGTTTGATTTACAACATGAATAGGTCCAAACTGATTTCATAGCAATATTCCCTAATGTCAAGATCCAAGATGGAAACTAGAATAAATGTGAATCGATTATCATACTTAAGTCCAATTTCACTTTATCTCATGTCCAAATTACAATTAACAAGTTTAAATCTCAAAGTAACTAGAACTTACAGTGCGCAGATCGAGAATTTAGAAAGCAGAATCGAAGCTCTAGTCGAACAACCCCAATATGCAATTCCTAGTCGTAGTCTTCAAGAAATAGTCTTCGTGTTTTACTTTAATTTACTTATTTCAATTATTTCAGAGGCAGCATAAGGAGAGAATAAAATGGTGTAAAGACAATGGGGTTAGGGGCTATTTATATAGGTTTAGGATTACGAACATAGACAGAAAATAGTTCCAGATACATCACAACGCACCAGACTTGAAATCTGGAATTCGACACCACGCCGACCCCCTGGTCAACCTGGTCCTGGGTGGGAATTTTCCCGCCCAACCCGCTCTGGGGTTTGAATTCGAATTTCGAGCTGTTTTCGATTCTGAAAATCTGTGAAACTTCGGAGGGTCATAACTTGGCCATACGGACTCCGTTTTTCAAAAACTTGGATCTATTCCAAGCAGAATTTCAAGACGAACGCAATGGCGCAACCTTTTTCCCTGATTCTTATTTTAAAATCTAATTCTGCCTCGATTTATGATTTTAATATGTTATTAAAATACAGGGTATTACATTTGTATAGCAGAAAAATAAATGAGCTATATACATACATTCTTGAAAATTAGTTTATGGTTTTGTCGAGGCTTTGGGTGCACATGCATCTTTTTGCGTCTCTCCTCTTTAAGAGCTAAAACTTTGCGTCTGTAACACTTGGGACCTAACCCGAGTGTCCCATGCAAAAACATAAAGCACTCGATCAGGTCAGGATTAAACTTATTTCAAGTAAGTACCTTCGTATATGACACATAAATGTAATTAATTTTATCCAATGATGTATTAAATATTAAAGAATATCAAACCTATGAAACTATCAATCAAACTCGCTATAACAAATCAAGGCAACTTGTATGTATCAAATAATGGCCTAAGTGAAAGCTAGCGGTGACCAGTTGCGCGTAAATTTTAGAGGGCAGCATGCATGTGTATACCACTCGGCACATACAAGAAGATGCTTCCACAAGCATACATGATAATTGAAATTAAACTAAAATATCCACGAAATTAAGTAGTGGCAAGGTTCACACTTTTCAGTCTTAGACTAAAGCAATACGGTACAGAATGTAGGTTAAAAATTTGCTGACCCAATACATATAGCAAGGTACTGTATAAACAATTTTGCAATTTAGAAGCAACAGTTATGGAAAATTTGGAACTATAGAGCAACAAGTTCCTAGAGCTATAAGCCAAGCATAAGTTTAGCAGACTCATTTTCACAAGTTAAACAACATGGAGATATGACAATGCTATAATTGAATGGCATGAGTGCCTAATGGAGAAGTTTCAATATGCAGCAAGCCCAAAAGACTACCAAAAAGAAAAAGAAAAGATAAATAAATAAATAATAAAACTAAAAAATAAAATAGGAAACTCAGGCGAGGGTAATATGAATTCCATATTTAGCCATAGTAATTAAAACTCCTTCCGTTTGAAGGGCGAGGAGTGCAATTGCTAATGAGCAGCATGCATGACATATTTGCATATTCAAGGCATGACATATGTCCATAACGGTGGAAGTGTATGGAAATAAGCAAAAGAAAGTGGCCAAACTATACTACCCTACAACTCCCAAAAACGACATAGCCAATATTGGACAACTAGGAATGATTCGGACCCATAAGGCAAACAAATGTAGTGAAAATCATGGTCTGTCTTTGTAATGACCCGCGTTTTCTGCGATATATAATTAATTTATTTAATTATATAATTGGTGATTTAGAGAAGTTAATGATCGTTTAATTAAATAATATTGAATATTTAATAAATAATTATAATATAATAATATATTATAATGTCGAAATAGTCGGAAATAGTGAAATTCACAATATCGTGTGAATTGAATAGCATACGAGATTTGGTGGAGTTTCGATTCGAAATATAATAACGATTATATTGAATCGACGACAGTTGAACGTATAGTTTATAATATATTTATAAACGAGCTCGAAATGGCGCTGCAGTTCGTAAATGGGCGATTCGAACTTCAACTGAATGTACAGGGTTCGTTTTAAGCCTGATTTCTGTGAAACAAGAAACGTACGGAGCTGGTGGAGTATATCTTTCTAGTGGAAGAGAGAAATCGGTATTTCGTTGTGTAGATTTTGATTTGTGTCCAAATCAAATTTCTAAATAGTCGTTATAGAATCGTTCACCGACCGTAACGGTTTATTTGATATAACTAGAGATCGGTTTTGAATTTAGACAAGGTTCTTTTGAGGCTTAGTGATAATTTAATTTTTAGAATTTTATGGTAATTTTTAATTAATTTAATAAGCAACTTTTTATTTGGAGTATTTGGCACCCTGTATCGACATTTCGGGGTTTCACAATATGAGTCCATCTACCGGTATTATTACATTTTTGGGACCAGAGCACGTCACTCACTTCAATGGTATTTTTGGTTCTGTCCATAATAGTCCCTACGTGAACAGAATATTTCACAGTACGGTACACTATGTTTTTAACTTAAAACAAACTAAACTGAATGGTTAACTGGTCAAACGAACTCGAAATTCAACGAAACAAGTTCCATACGAAACCTTGGGAAGAGGTCTAGTGAAACGTCAAGGCCTCATATTTTTAGGATTTTTTCTGAAATTGTTAGGAATTATTGCTCGGTGTTTTTCATCGATATTTTCAAAAGGATTTTCGCAAACGGTGTCGGAATTCGACGAAACTTGTCCCATTGGATCCGGAATGTGTTTTTATGCTAGGACTAGCTTTGTTTATCAAAAATGGAAATCATACGAATTTAAAATGGATCGAAATGAAATGGAAAGGGAATATTCCAGGGAATATTCCCTGTCCACAAAATCAACTATAAATAAGGCTTAACGTTACAACCTAATTCACAAGCTCATTTGTGCGCCGCCACTAATTCATTTTTCAGGATGAAAATAAAACTAAAATGAGAGGAAACGTGAGCATTGGGATGTGGTGGAGCTGTGTTTATCTCGGTGGTGTACTGGAAGTAGATGATGGCGCCTGTACGGGCTCAAATACTAGAGTTTGTGGCTTGTACAAGGGTGGTGAGAAGCTTGTGTAGCTGTGGAGATGTGTTTTTTTTTTGGAAGTGGAGCTTTCTGTTGAACGTGGAAGGGGGATGGAATAAAGGAGCGGATGCGGGGTACTGCATGGTGACAGCTGCATTTTGGGGAAGCATAGGGTGTAGTAGTTCGATGAGCAGTGTAATGATGATGTTTGTTGTGGGATTTATGATGAAAAGGAAGGGTAGAACATGAAGTCAACGCTGGCCAGTTGCGGTGAAGAGGACGGAATGTTAAATGGGGAAGAAAGGAAACGATGGGCGTGGGTTTTGGGATAAGGGTATGGGCCGAAATTAAATTGGGTGAGGCCCACTAATTTAAGACCCAAGTTTTATTTATTTATTTAATTAAGGTGTATGACTTGTAAATCTAATAACTTGTTCATACGAAATCGAAACTCAGCGAAACAAGATCCGACAGAATCGTATGGACGGTAGCTACACACTGGAACTGACTGAGGGTGAATTCGAGCCCGTTACAATTTATGGAGAAATAAACTGTTTGATTCAAATCAAACGACAGTTTATCTTTCTTTAACGATGAACTGCAAATGTGAGTAAATCTCACCAACTCTGAACAGTTTAAAATTTCATGTTGTATCTTTAGAACTGTTAGAAATTATCCGATTTACTGTGTGTTGATTGTTTGATTGAACTGCAAGTCAGTTAGTTAAATTTCTATATTGATTCTGTTTAACAGAATGTATCATATGGAACTGAAAGTGATGTTATCTATGTTGTCTAACATCTGTGATGCAGGGAAACAGGTTTGAGGAATCCGACTGGATTCCTCAACAGTTATTTTATTGTTTTTCATATATTGTTATATGATGTGATATAAAATCTATGGACGATTATATGTGCTCGGACGATATTGAACATCGTGATTTGATATGATTGAATACCATAACATGCCGGAATGTTGATAGGGGAATTTTCAAAGTGATATTGAAAATAGCGTATATATAAAATGGGATATTTATAAATAAGAGATATTTATAAAGTGGAATATTTATAAATAAGAAATGTTTATAAATTGGAATATTTATAAATAGGAGATATTTGAAAAGGAAATAAATTCAAAACATTTATTTTTGAATGGAAAGGCCTGTGTGGCGAGTTTGGGGATCTTCACGATGCTCCCGATACAAAGGAGGTTATGGCGAATTTTCCCGGGAATTTAAGGAGTTAGAATATTTCAAGAATAAATTTGAAAAGGAAATATTTGTAAACCATTTACTAATAGAATTGGAAAGGAAACAATATAAAAAGGAAATCATTTTTAAAGTGTAGAACCGTTATTTAAAAGTAAATCTTTTCAAATGAATAAAACGTTGTTAAAAAGGAAATCTTTATAAAGTAAATAAAGTTAATCGAATATAGACATTCGAAAGGAGAAATCGAATATGGTATTCGAAAGGAGTTAATCGAATGTGGTATTCGAAGTTAGTTAATCGAATATAGACATTCGAAATGAGTTAATCGAATATAGACATTCGAAAGGAGTTAATCGAATATGGTATTCGAAGTTAGTTAATCGAATATGGTATTCGAAAATTAGTTAATCGAATATGTTATTCGAAAGGGGTTAGTTAAGTCGAGTTAGTCAAATAGAGTTAACCAGTTAGAGTTAATCAGTTAGAGTTAACCAGTTGGAGTTAATTTGTTAGAGTTAATCGATTAGAGTTAAAACGAACTAGAGTTAATCAAATATAGTTATTTGAGACAGAGTTAGTCAAACATAGTATTCAGGGTAAGTTGCCATCTTGTACGACTGCTAGCGTAATTCGCAGGGCTGTAAATAGCCTACGGCGGTCGGATGTTTCCTGAGGGAGTCAGGCGTAACCATTGTGATCGCTGCGATCTAGAGTCAAGCGAATGGAGTTTAATCGAATATTTGTTATTCGATAAGGAGTTAATCGAGTTGATCGAGTTGAGAAATAAGTCAAGTTAAATAAGTTGAGTTGATCGGGTGGTTCGACCAAGTTAGTTGAGCCTAGTTAATCGAATCGAATTGGTCGAACCAAGTAAGTCGAGTTAAGTTAATCAAGTTAGTCGAGCCTAGTTAATCGAATCGAATTGGTCGAACCAAGTAAGTCGAGTTAGTTCGAGTCAAGTTAAGTTAGTTAAGTTAGTCGAGTTAAGTTCGTCGAGTTAAAGTTATCGATGTTAGTTTCATCGAAAGGAGTTATCGATTATAGTTTAATCGAAGTGAGATTTACAAATAAGAGATATTTGAAAAGGAAGAGTTATCGAATATTAGTTATTCGAAGAGAGATTATCGAATATCGTTTATTCGGAAGGAGTTAATCGAATATAGGTTATTCGAAGAAGAGTTAATCAAATAGAGATTTCTCGAAGAGAGTTAATCGGCAAATTCGATTATATCGAATTCGGGAAAGTACTTATACTTTTCCAGTGTTTAAATAGAGATTTATTTATTTATAAATAAATAAGTGTTAGGTTAATTATTCACTAATAAGAATAGAAGTTATAATTAAAGTTAGATAATTCGAAAGTAGGGATTATAACGTTATCGTTATAACCAATGTTTTAAATATAGAAGTGGATTAGTAAAATTGGATCCGAGAAAGGCGTAAAGAAGTTATTAAAGATTTAAAAGATAAACTTTGACCATTTCGAAGTAATAACGTTGTTCAGTTAAGGTCTGAGAGGTAATTATACCCCAACTTGAGTGACTTCCTTCTTAACTAAGAAATGGTAAGGTTTGATCGTAAAGGAGTTTTGGAAATGTTTTCCAAACGAGAATCAGAAATGTTTTCTGATAAAAGAAAAATAAGAATTTAGAATATAGGGAAACAGGAGATAAGTAAATAAATGAACTAAAGAGATTAATGTTAAATGATGTTTGTTCGATATAATTTCCACCTGGAAATAATATCGTTGTTTGTACACTTGTTTTTCTTTGATAGTTAACTCACCGACTATCGAAGTTTTGACCATTTTAACGTTGTTAATATGGAGAGACCG
This sequence comes from Allium sativum, assembly GCA_030737875.1. NCBI lineage: Eukaryota > Viridiplantae > Streptophyta > Magnoliopsida > Asparagales > Amaryllidaceae > Allium > Allium sativum. The sequence continues at coordinate 502,008,565 of CM060919.1, read as the reverse complement.
GTTGGATTATTATCCAAAGAGCCACTCTGTATTGGCATAAGCGTCGTGAATCATATATGCCAAAGATAATTGAAGACGGAGTAAAATGCAAGGGCTATCCTGTTTACAGAATAGTGCCTTCGGTTTGTCCAGTCCCAGGACAACTTGTATGGACGAAGGTCTGACAGAGTATATCCAATGGATCGCGTAAGTTGATCTGTTCAAACGTATTCACGTTTGGTGGCGGAGGAATTCGTTTCTCTTAGCTGTATACACGTGTTATTTTTGGATAAGTCAATTTGTGATTTGGCGGGTATGACGATGTGACATTTCTAAGTGAATGAAGATGGATGTCTGACATAGTATTTCCAGATGGTCACGTACATTGATTTCTTCAACTATACCAATAGTGGAAGCGGAGAAGGAAACTTCTTTTAGCTAACACGTAATGTATGGTTGTAGACGTCAATTAGTGATTCTGATGGATCTGACAAGGTGGCATTCGAAGTGAATCTGATGTGATGATAAAGCGTAGCTTCTAGCCTCATCAACCAGTAAATGACAGAAATCGGGCAGGCAGCATGGCTAAGTCGGTCGCACCGAAGTAGGGTGTATAATCACCTATCTAGAGAATATTCATTTGTTTCTTAAATCTATCAATGCTGTCCCATATATATACGGGAACGGTTGCTGATCCCAACCGTTGGTGATGTACATTCGATACACTCAAGCGAAATGAGTGGTCGGTCATGTGTGGCTGAGTTGCAAGATGTTCTTGTTGAACTCCAGTGTATCGTTCCTAGAGTACACTGATCGGAAGGTGGTTCCATACCTTGTCATAGTTGGAAATCCATTATCCAATACGTGCTTGCGATTTTGATTGTATACTATATATGTAGAACGTGAGATGAAAGCGTTTCTGCTAGTTGATATCTATTTGTACATAGACATTATTATAATATCAAAAGGTTTTTGATATAAAGATATTTTGGATTCTCATAAGGGAAAAACCCGTTCCGTTCTGCGGCGTGGTCTTATGAGATATCGTTTACCTGTTCATATACCTGTTTAAACTGTTTTACTCACACCAGTCCCATGACTAACCCGGAGTTTACTTTTTTGTTTTCCCTAAACTCTTGGGTGCCTAATTTTGTACGGGCAGTCAAGTAGTCAGGAATTTACAGATATACTGGAAGAGCGTGGAGCAGGAGGCTTCAAGATCATATAGCTATAGTTATTTCCGCTGTGTTGTAAGTGCTATACTCTGATAAGTGCTATTGTATACATAACTGTTATATTTCAAAGTCATGTTATCTATTATATGTTATTCGTTCCGCTGTGAGGTTCGTGTTACTCTGATGTTGTGTTCTTCTTCTTCTTCTATTCTAAGTTTCTATCTTATCTATTCTCACCTTCTAATTTCTTTCATTAATTACCGGGATTTTTCGATGTTTTGGTTATCGACGTCGTGTTTATGTCGATAACCAAAGTCCGAAAAATCCGGGTCGTTACAGTTGGTATCAGAGCTTAAGTTAAGAATTACTTGGCTCTGTGGCGTGACTCGGTAGAGATAGGGTTATTAATACCCTAGATTGAGTTTGAGTGTATATATACGAGTGCGTATTTGTATTTGATATAAAAATGGTTTTATATTGTGGAGATTCATTGGTTGAGTTGTTTATGAGTTCTGGTCGATCAGTTTGATCCACTGTATCTGTAGGAGTAAATAAACACTCGAATACGATGGGTCGACACGGTATGTTTTGAAAAGAGGGTAAATGAAATAATTTTACCCGAAGTATATATATTGGAAATATTATAATGTGTTGGTTGTTATTATAATCGAGTAAGATTATAAAAGTGAAACGGTTATGAAAATAACCAATCAAATTTCGTATAAGTATTACGAAGAGAATTAAATCTGAAATTAAAGTCAGAATTGAAATTAAAAACTGGAAATTCAGATAAGTGGTTGAAATTGAATCTGGATTAGATATATGTGAATTTTAAAATCCTGGGAGGTTTTAAATTTGTTTTAATAAGGACATTTTGAACTAATTCAAGATGGAAGTGGTTAAGTTGGAGTTTTGAAAAGAAATATAGTATTGAACTCACTTTGATCGCTGGAAAATAATTCTGATGATGGTGTACACAACATCAGTGTGATTTTCGAGTTGTAAGTGACGGATTACTACCTAAGATTTTATTTTCAAATTTGTTTTGCGAAAACAAGTGTTTCAGAATTCAAATGTTTTGAATTGGTATTATGAATTCAAATTGACTTGAAATAAAAGCCCAGGAATTTAAATTCTAGAATTTAAATTTAACTTGTTAAGTTAAGTAAAAACTGGGGTGGTAAGAGAATAATTTGAAATAGTCTTGTACTGATGAGTTAAGAGTTTGAAATCTAGAATCAAACTCGAGTTAAAATAATATTTGTCTTGGATATAAAGCGAATGGTTGAAATTGTGGATAAACATAGATTGGAGTTTGATTGGGATAACACGGGTATATGTTGAATTGATAACAGGTGAAAGTGATAGAGTTGATATACCCGACAAAAAGGTACAAGTTTATATTTGATATAAGCAGGAGATTTATGAGCCGAATTTGCAAGCGGCTTGGCTGTTTGATTTTCTTTTGGGTTGGAGATGGCCTAGAGAGGCGAGTTGTGGTTTTACCAATAGGGCTATACAAAGGAGGGTATGGCGAAATTTTCCGAAAATTTAAAGTGTTAGAAAATTTTCAAAATTTTTGAAAATTTTAGTTAGTCGAAATGAATAAATATTTTAGTCAATATTAATTGGTTCAGTTGAAATCAGAAATAAGGGGTAAACAAATCTTAGGAATTCCAATAGATAGGGTCGACCTCTAACTTATCAATTTCGAGGACGAAATTATTTTAAGTGGGGAAGAATGTAATGACCCGCGTTTTCTGCGATATATAATTAATTTATTTAATTATATAATTGGTGATTTAGAGAAGTTAATGATCGTTTAATTAAATAATATTGAATATTTAATAGATAATTATAATATAATAATATATTATAATGTCGAAATAGTCGGAAATAGTGAAATTCACAATATCGTGTGAATTGAATAGCATACGAGATTTGGTGGAGTTTCGATTCGAAATATAATAACAATTATATTGAATCGATGATAGTTGAACGTATAGTTTATAATATATTTATAAACGAGCTCGAAATGGCGCTGCAGTTCGTAAATGGGCGATTCGAACTTCAACTGAATGTACAGGGTTTGTTTTAAGCCGGATTTCTGTGAAACAAGAAACGTACGGAGCTGGTGGAGTATATCTTTCTAGTGGAAGAGAGAAATCGGTATTTCGTTGTGTAGATTTTGATTTGTGTCCAAATCAAATTTCTAAATAGTCGCTATAGAATCGTTCACCGACCGTAACGGTTTATTTGATATAACTAGAGATCGGGTTTGAATTTAGACAAGGTTCTTTTGGGCGTAGTGATAATTTAATTTTTAGAATTTTATGGTAATTTTTAATTAATTTAATAAGCAACTTTTTATTTGGAGTATTTTGCACCCTGTATCGACATTTCGGGGTTTCACAATATGAGTCCATCTACCGGTATTATTACATTTTTGGGACCAGAGCACGTCACTCACTTCAATGGTATTTTTGGTTCTGTCCATAACAGTCCCTACGTGAATAGAATATTTCACAGTACGGTACACTATGTTTTTAACTTAAAACAAACTAAACTGAATGGTTAACTGGTCAAACGAACTCGAAATTCAACGAAACAAGTTCCATACGAAACCTTGGGAAGAGGTCTAGTGAAACGTCAAGGCCTCATATTTTTAGGATTTTTCTGAAATTGTTAGGAATTATTGCTCGGTGTTTTTCATCGATATTTTCTAAAGGATTTTCGCAAACGGTGTCGGAATTCGACGAAACTTGTCCCATTGGATCCGGAATGTGTTTTTATGCTAGGATTAGCTTTGTTTGTCAAAAATGGAAATCATACGAATTTAAAATGGATCGAAATGAAATGGAAAGGGAATATTCCCTGTCCACAAAATCAACTATAAATAAGGCTTAACGTTACAACCTAATTCACAAGCTCATTTGTGCGCCGCCACTAATTCATTTTTCAGGATGAAAATAAAACTAAAATGAGAGGAAACGTGAGCAATGGGATGTGGTGGAGCTGTGTTTATCTCGGTGGTGTACTGGAAGTAGATGATGGCGCCTGTACGGGCTCAAATACTAGAGTTTGTGGCTTGTACAAGGGTGGTGAGAAGTTTTGTAGCTGTGGAGATGTGTTTCTTTCTGGAAGTGGAGCTTTCTGTTGAACGTGGAAGGGGATGGAATAAAGGAGCGGATGCGGGGTACTGCATGGTGACAGCTGCGTTTTGGGGAAGCATAGGGTGTAGTAGTTGGATGAGCAGTGTAATGGTGATGTTTGTTGTGGGATTTATGATGAAAAGGAAGAGTAGAACATGAAATCAACCCTGGCCAGTTGCGGTGAAGAGGACGGAATGTTAAATGGGGAAGAAAGGAAACGATGGGCGTGGGTTTTGGGATAAGGGTCTGGGCCGAAATTAAATTCGGTGAGGCCCACTAATTTAAGACCCAAGTTTTTATTTATTTATTTAATTAAGGTGTATGACTTGTAAATCTAATAACTTGTTCATACGAAATCGAAACTCAGCGAAACAAGATCCGACAGAATCGTATGGACGGTAGCTACACACTGGAACTGACTGAGGGCGAATTCGAGCCCGTTACAATTTATGGAGAAATAAACTGTTTGATTGAAATCAAACGACAGTTTATCGTTCTTTAACGATGAACTGCAAATGTGAGTAAATCTCACCAACTCTGAACAGTTTAAAATTTCATGTTGTATCTTTAGAACTGTTAGAAATTGTCTGATTTACTGTGTGTTGATTGTTTGATTGAACTGCTAGTCAGTTAGTTAAATTTCTATATTGATTATGTTTAACAGAATGTATCATATGGAACTAAAAGTGATGTTATCTATGTTGTCTAACATCTGTGATGCAGGGAAACAGGTTGGAGGAATCCGACTGGATTCCTCAACAGTTATTTTATTGTTTTTCATATATTGTTAGATGATGTGATATAAAATCTATGGACGATTATATGTGCTTGGACGATATTGAACATCGTGATTTGATATGATTGAATACCATAACATGCCGGAATGTTGATAGGGGAATTTTCAAAGTGATATTGAAAATAGCATATTTGTAAAATGGGATAATTATAAATAAGAGATATTTATAAAGTGGAATATTTATAAATAAGAAATGTTTATAAATTGGAATATTTATAAATAGGAGACATTTGAAAAGGAAATAAATTCAAAACATTTCTTTTTGAATGGAAAGGCCTGTGTGGCGAGTTTGGGGATTTTCCCGATGCTCCCGATACAAAGGAGGTTATGGCTAATTTTCCCGGGAATTTAAGGAGTTAGAATATTTCAAGAATAAATTTGAAAAGGAAATATTTGTAAACCATTTACAAATAGAATTGGAAAGGAAACGTTATAAAAAGGAAATCATTTTTAAAGTGTAGAACCGTTATTTAAAATTAAATCTTTTCAAATGAATAAAACGTTGTTAAAAAGGATATCTTTATAAAGTAAATAAAGTTAATCGAATATAGACATTCGAAAGGAGAAATCGAATATGGTATTCGAAAGGAGTTAATCGAATGTGGTATTCAAAGTTAGTTAATCGAATATAGACATTCGAAAGGAGTTAATCGAATATAGACATTCGAAAGGAGTTAATCGAATATGGTATTCGAAGTTAGTTAATCGAATATGGTATTCGAAAGTTAGTTAATCGAATATGTTATTCGAAAGGGGTTAGTTAAGTCGAGTTAGTCAAATAGAGTTAACCAGTTAGAGTTAATCAGTTAGAGTTAACCAGTTGGAGTTAATTTGTTAGAGTTAATCGATTAGAGTTAAAACGAACTAGAGTTAATCAAATATAGTTATTTGAGACAGAGTTATTCAAACATAGTATTCAGGGTAAGTTGCCATCTTGTACGACTGCTAGCGTAATTCGCAGGGCTGTAAATAGCCTACGGCGGTCGGATGTTTCCTGAGGGAGTCAGGCGTAACCATTGTGATCGCTGCGATCTAGAGTCAAGCGAATGGAGTTTAATCGAATATTTGTTATTCAATAAGGAGTTAATCGAGTTGATCGAGTTGAGAAATAAGTTAAGTTAAATAAGTTGAGTTGATCGGGTGGTTCGACCAAGTTAGTTGAGCCTAGTTAATCGAATCGAATTGGTCGAACCAAGTAAGTCGAGTTAAGTTAATCAAGTTAGTCGAGCCTAGTTAATCGAATCGAATTGGTCGAACCAAGTAAGTCGAGTTAGTTCGAGTCAAGTTAAGTTAGTTAAGTTAGTCGAGTTAAGTTCGTCGAGTTAAAGTTATCGATGTTAGTTTCATCGAAAGGAGTTATCGATTATAGTTTAATCGAAGTGAGACTTTCAAATAAGAGATATTTGTAAAGGAAGAGTTATCGAATATTAGTTATTCGAAGAGAGATTATCGAATATCGTTTATTCGGAAGGAGTTAATCGAATATAGGTTATTCGAAGAAGAGTTAATCAAATAGAGATTTCTCGAAGAGAGTTAATCGGCAAATTCGATTATATCGAATTCGGGAAAGTACTTATACTTTTCCAGTGTTTAAATAGAGATTTATTTATTTATAAATAAATAAGTGTTAGGTTAATTATTCACTAATAAGAATAGAAGTTATAATTAAAGTTAGATAATTCGAAAGTAGGGATTATAACGTTATCGTTATAACCAATGTTTTAAATATAGAAGTGGATTAGTAAAATTGGATCCGAGAAAGGCGTAAAGAAGTTATTAAAGATTTAAAAGATAAACTTTGACCATTTCAAAGTTATAACGTTGTTCAGTTAAGGTCTGAGAGGTAATTATAACCCAACTTGAGTGACTTCCTTCTTAATTAAGATATGGTAAGGTTTGATCGTAAAGGAGTTTTGGAAATGTTTTCCAAACGAGAATCAAAAATGTTTTCTGATAAAAGAAAAATAAGAATTTAGAATATAGGGAAATATGAGATAAGTAAATAAATGAACTAAAGAGATTAATGTTAAATGATGTTTGTTCGATATAATTTCCACCTGGAAATAATATCGTTGTTTGTACACTTGTTTTTCTTTGATAGTTAACTCACCGACTATCGAAGTTTTGACCATTTTAACGTTGTTAATATGGAGAGACAGGTTGGATTATTATCCAAAGAACCACTCTGTATTGGCATAAGCGTCGTGAATCATATATGCCAAAGATAATTGAAGACGGAGTAAAATCCAAGGGCTATCCTGTTTACAGAATAGTGCCTTCGGTTTGTCCAGTCCCAGGACAACTTGTATGGACGAAGGTCTGACAGAGTATATCCAATGGATCGCGTAAGTTGATCTGTTCAAACGTATTCACGTTTGGTGGCGGAGGAATTCGTTTCTCTTAGCTGTATACCCGTGTTATTTTTGGATAAGTCAATTTGTGATTTGGCGGGTATGACGATGTGACATTTCTAAGTGAATGAAGATGGATGTCTGACATAGTATTTCCAGACGGTCACGTACATTGATTTCTTCAACTATACCAAGAGTGGAAGCGGAGAAGGAAACTTCATTTAGCTAACACGTAATGTATGGTTGTAGACGTCAATTAGTGATTCTGATGGATCTGACAAGGTGGCATTCGAAGTGAATCTGATGTGATGATAAAGCGTAGCTTCTAGCCACATCAACCAGTAAATGACAGAAATCGGGCAGGCAGCATGGCTTAGTCGGTCACACCGAAGTAGGGTGTATAATCACCTATCTAGAGAATATTCATTTGTTTCTTAAATCTATCAATGTTGTCCCATATATATACGGGAACGGTTGCTGATCCCAACCGTTGGTGATGTACATTCGATACACTCAAGCGAAATGAGTGGTCGGTCATGTGTGGCTGAGTTGCAAGATGTTCTTATTGAACTCCAGTGTATCGTTCCTAGAGTACACTGATCGGAAGGTGGTTCCATACCTTGTCATAGTTGGAAATCCATTATCCAATACGTGCTTGCGATTTTGATTGTATACTATATATGTAGAACGTGAGATGAAAGCGTTTCTGCTAGTTGATATCTATTTGTACATAGACATTATTATAGTATCAAAAGGTTTTTGATATAAAGATATTTTGGATTCTCATAAGGGAAAAACCCGTTCCGTTCTGCGGCGTGGTCTTTTGAGATATCGTTTACCTGTTCATATACCTGTTTAAACTGTTTTACTCACACCAGTCCCATGACTGACCCAGAGTTTGCTTTGTTGTTTTCCCTAAACTCTTGGGTGCCTAATTTTGTACGGGCAGTCAAGTAGTCAGGAATTTACATATATACTGGAAGAGCGTGGAGCAGGAGGCTTCAAGATCATATAGCTATAGTTATTTCCGCTGTGTTGTAAGTGCTATACTCTGATAAGTGCTATTGTATACATAACTTTTATATTTCAAAGTTATGTTATCTATTATATGTTATTCGTTCCGCTGTGAGGTTCGTGTTACTCTGATGTCGCGTTCTTCTTCTTCTTCTTCTATTCTAAATTTCTATCTTATCTTTTCTCACCTTCTAATTTCTTTCATTAATTACCGGGATTTTTCGATGTTTTGGTTATCGACGTCGTGTTTATGTCGATAACCAAAGTCCGAAAAATCCGGGTCGTTACAGTCTTTAAGCGCAAAGTAAAGGAATACTCATATGGAGTGTCTGCACAAGGAAATGCTCAAGTCTCATGCAATAAGGATAACAGTAGGAATGCAATGGTACACATTAAAGGGGAACTTAGCTGCAAATTGCTATGAAGTGAGTAGTACATCTTCCCCATTTTATATATGGTGCATGCAAGTTCAATTACAAGAAGCCCTTTAATCCCACAACCATTATGATAGTATATATATAATTATAGTTGTTTCTATAAAATCCAATATTTATAGGGGAAACAACATACATGTTTAAAGTGAAAGCTATCACTACCCAATTTAAGGGCATTGAAGGGATTTGATTAAGGGCAAAACAAATGTACTGCCTGTAAAATTAATTAATTAAAGGCATAATTATAGCAATGCCTCTGTTGATGTTAATAAAGGTGGATTAAACTGCATGTTACCTATATTTAATTAATTTTAAAATCTTGCTTGTACAGGGGCGGAAGACACAATAAAAAACGACCAAAATAGATATGCGTCACTTCATTCACTTTCCCAATTTTTTATCTCTACTCAAAACACTAAAATGGACGCCCCCGTCAGTTCACCAGAAAAAATTGCGACAATGAAAAATAGAAAATCGTTGATTTAGGAGCAATAACGGTTGATTTAGTGGTGACTACGATTGATTTGGAGCGGCTATGGTTAATTTGGAGCTGGCATGCTTGTTTACATCTAGCATATACAACTCAGGTAATCCCTTTCCTATTTTCTTTTTAGTTCATCATTTGACTCTATGATTTTTTTTAAACCTTCCAGTTTGTATTAAGTACGTTCATTTCGCTATGGAATATATTTGCAATTTTATGAAATACTCTTTTTAATCTTCTATCAAATGCTTTGAAATTTCAGATTTTGTAAATGTAACTGATCTAGTTGGCATAATGTAGTTGGGTAGTTGTTTATTTATCACTAAAAATGGGTAACATAGTAATTTATTTTCTTTCTCCTTGACAATGTGAAATTTTAACACCACTATTCAGCATAAGCTATATGTTCTTTAATCGAAAATTCACTTGTAGAAGATGAACAAAATTGCAGTTTTTTAGTTTGATTTTGTGCATCATTTATGTTGGATGGTCTAAATCCAAAGATAAACTGGTGCAGTCCTTTTCAATTTTGGATATATTCCTTTCTCTCTTCTTCCTTTTTTTAGTCGAACAACAGTGACTTCATAGTTCTGTTTAAATAGATGTGCGTATGCAAAGGGCTGTTTTGCTATCAAGAATTAAGGATTGCAGACCATATCTAATGTATCCAAACCCGCATTCCACTCTCACAAAATCTCCAAAAGCTCTCATAGGACGCTCGCTTACATCTTACCCACTCAGCTATTCAGGATACTCGTTCCAAAGCGCTCATAGGACGCTCGCTTACATCTTACCAGCTCAGCCATTTAGGATACTCGTTCCAACGAGCCGTCCGCACGTGATAACTGGATACAGCTACGGACAGCTGGCTACATCTAGCCGGTGGCATAGTTGTAATTAACAAATAAACGATCCACGGCCTGGGTAAATGGATTCCAGATCATTTACCAAGGGAAGTTCACCTATAAATACACCATGGCTACCAACATAAAGAGGGGAAAAAGGAACAAAGGAGAATCAACTCCAGACCCGCATTCCACTCACAAAATCTTCCAAAGCGCTCATAGGACGCTCACTTACATCTTACCCGCTCAGCCTATTCAGGATACTCGTTCCAACGAGCCGTCCGCACGTGATAACTGGATACAACTATCGACAGTTGGCTACAGCTAGCCGGCGGCATAGTTGTAATTAACAGAATGAACGATCCACAACCTGGCTAAACGGATTACAGATCATTTACCAAGGGAAGTTCTCCTATAAATACACCTTGGCTACCAACATAAAGAGGGGGTAAAAAAAGGACAAATTACTACTGAATTTGATCCTCAACCACAGATTTAGCCATGACGTCAAGGACAATCTTATGATGAAGGCATAGGAAGACATCCCTCTTCTCAATCATCCATTCATCCTTCTTCTCCTCAAATTCTACTACTCTCTTGTATAATTCCTCAGATTGAAATATATAAACGAGGGTATATTGAGTGAATATAACGATGTATGAAGAGAGAAAGCTGATGTACTTTGTAATTCTCGTTATAAGACAGGAAATCACCTTCATAGTGGACGTAGGCCTCATTAATGGCCGAACCACTCTAAATCTCATCTCTACTTTAGTTTTCTCGCATTTTTCACTTTTTATTGCTGATTAAACACGGTTCCATTTATTTCTTACCAAATTGGTGAAGTACAGTTTAGTACCTTGGGTGTTTAGACAATTTTTGGTGTAAACATTTTGGCGCCCACCGTGGGGCTATGTGTTGCTTTTTTTCATTTCAGATCTGACGAGATTTTCTAAGAGGCGCTGTGCTTACAATCATGAGCACGTCAAGGAGAATCGCCAATGAAATCAACAACCCCAATAGCGGCATCAACATCGTCGCTAGATAGTGACTCCGAGGAAGGGGAGCTGCCAAAAATTAAAGAAGCTATAAACAGGGAAAAATTGGAGGAGGCGATGATAGGATTAATGAGTTAAATAACTATTGCAAGCAACGCGATGATGAAGAAGCTCGAATTGGTACTCACCATTCAAACCGCTATTGCAAAATCCGCTCTAAGCGCCACTTGTTTCTCGCTGACTCGAACGAATCGCGAGTCAGAAACAGAGCTCCCTGCTTCAAACTCAAGAAAGCAGGATTCCACCCCGAGAGTTGCACGTTGCACTAATCCGAATTATGAAAGGGGCAAAGCACCTGTGCGTGATCACTCTGGTCATACAATCACGGAGCGGGAAGACAGTCCTACTATCATTAGGACGTCCCTCGCGAAAGGATGCCAAAATTCCTTATCCCTGATCCACAAAGACACAACTGGATCGAGGGTTGATACTAAAAAGGTGGTCAACCCATGGATCTAACCAACAAACGAAAGTACATCTTGGGAATTGCACGAGCAATTGTGGAGGAAAGCCTAAAGAGGAAGGATGACCAGAGAGAATGGGAATCATTCCCAGCTAAGACCCCACTTGCCGAGAGGACTTAGAAAATTGTATACAACAAAGATTCGAGCCTCCATCATTGCAGCCCTATGATGGGACAAGCGACCCTAATGTATTTCTATGTAAATATGACCAGTATATGAATGGAGAATGCGCTACTAACGAAATCAAATGCTTATATTTCCCAACTTATCTAGAAGGAGTGGCTTATCTTTGGTTCACAAAGCTGCCATCACAGTCTATGGATGATTTCGTCACCTTGGCTAGGCTATTCAATGAGCAGTTTATATCCCAGGCGTTCGAAACTCGGAATGCTACAAAGCTAAGCGGACTACGACAAAGACCAGGAGAGCCCATCAAAGCTGTTCTCGCCCGCTTTGATATGGCATTGGCTAAAGGCAAGAATCTCAAGCCCGACCTAATCTTAGTAGCCCTTAAAGGGAGCATATGTAAGAAGACCAAATTAGGACGATGGATCAAGAAGAAGAAACCAAGTACACTCGAACGATTGCTTAGCAAAGCTGAAAAATATGCGAGCACTGAAGGAAGAAATGCACAGGCAGAAATGAATGGAAAAGTGAAAAGCAACTCGGATTATCGAAAAAGGAGCAACGGAGAAGAAGACGGTCGAGCAAGAAAGAAACTACGCTTTTTCAAGAACTCCAAATTCACGTCCTCTAACAATTCCGTGGGAAACATCTTTATGGCAACTAAAGATGGCGAGAGATATCCGGTTTTGAAATAAAGACACGTCAAAAGTGCCGCCATGAAGTCAGGAAAATTTTGTCAGTTCCACAAACAGCCAGGACACGATACCGATGAATGCAGGCACTTGAAGCCAATAATTGACGGGTTGATCAGGAAGGATCGGTTGCAAGAGTATGTACAAAATCATGAGAATTATCCCGGTTCTTCTCAAAAAAGGGGCAGTACACCTTAAAAAGGAAAGGGCACAACCCAATCCAAGGAGGACACTCACCACAGGGAACAACTACTAATATCTCAATAATGGAGCATTGAACTAAAGCTCTCATTACTTTACCTTGTCCCCTTGATTTTATCTTGTTGTTAAATTTTTTTTTAACTTGCTTTATTATTCACTATATCCATATTAAGAAATGGTTTACATACGAAAAACCGTGTGCATCAGAAATTAATTATGTGCCTACTTGAATAACATACTAATTGGTCCATGCTAAAAGGAGAATAATCTCTTGGAATGTAGGTATAGCAAGAGCAATCCTCCATACACATCGGGGCTACAACGAAAAATCCCAGGGCACACACTAAACAAAGCAGTTTGGGAATCACAAACATCAAGCAAGATCAAACAGAAGAAATAGACTCATCGCCTCAGAGAGAACAAGTTGTTCTTAGACAAACAACAAGACGAAGGAAGGCACCTCTCATTATGGAGTATGCTGAATGCTTCGCAAACACTCATTCAAAGGACTGCCACCAGACCTCATTGAAAATACAAAAATATCACCAAATCTGTCCCTCGGTTAAAATTGCTAACCCTTCGAAGAAGCACCTTCTTAGGTGACCTTCCTAGGTGCTGGACACATGTTTTTCGACTTGAGAAAAAAAACTCAACGAGGTAAACCAATGTTTATGTCCTAAGGTATGGAAAAAAGTCGGAAAAACCGACATGTCCCGAAACGGAAAAAGTCCCACGGAAAAAGTTTCACGGATTAAATTGCTAAGCCCACCGAAGAAATACCTTCTTAGGTGACCTTCCTTAGTATTGGACTCAAGTTTTCCAACTTGATAAATAAAACTCAATGAGGTAAACCAATGTCCGTGTCCTAAGATAAGGCAAAAAGTCGGAAAAACCGACATGCCTCGAATCGAAAAAAGTTTCCAATCACGGGGGGCGCCGTGTTAGGTGAAGGGCACGAAGTTTATCTCTTTAAGTCAAGACTCGATGGGATAAATTAGTATCTGCTCCTCGGTATGAAGCATAAAATGGGGAAGGATTAAACGTCCCGGAAAAACCAGTGCAAAAACAGAAGCCCGACCGAAAGGAGGTGGCCATTCTTGTTCTTTGTTGTTAACCAAGTCAAACAAAGCCAAGGATGGATTACAACAACAGAAATCCTAGCCGAAAGGGGGTATCAGAAATCCTAGTCGTAAGGGGGTATCCATTCTAGAACCTATTTGGATAACAAAAACAATCAAATAGGGCCTAAAATGGATCGAAAATTTTTAACCCAAGACCTCCCCGGGGGCATGTATTCAAAACCAGCCTCCGAAGGGCTCGGTTACCAGTCTGTCAGGTGCGGGGTTGAAAACTAATAAATAAAAGATACCAAACGCGCTTATAATAATACAACTGCGTAACAACCTATGTTAAGCAAGAAACCTAAAAGGATAACTAAATCCTAACCATAATAATAACAATATAAAATCGGGCGCAGCCGAACGATTAATAAAGCGCCCGGACGAATGTGTAAATCAGAAAACAAAGGTGCAGTGTGCGACGCACCCACGCGTAAACAAATCTTAAAAGTCACAAATTAAAGTGTATGAGAATAGGCGAGGCTGGCTCCAGCATATACAAGCCATACTTAAAATGCTATTCAAAATCAAAACCAAAGTAACTGAACAGCTGAAGCATGGGCAGGCCACAATACTTAGATGAAGTAAGAAATGATCATCTCCCTAGACTCCAGGGCCTCGACAAGTTTGTGCCTATCTTCTTCCAATGCATGGAGTCTCTCAAGATTCTCTCTATTTGACTGCTGAAGATCTTCGACCAAGGAGTGCTAGCCGCCCATTTGCTCCACAATATAGTCTCTGACTGTTGTAATGAGACCTTCAACCAGATGCGGACGTGATTCCAACGGATTGAATTCGGCCAGTACGCTGTCCTTCATGGCATCCATCTTTCCTGCGATAATCCATCTGTTAAATGGGTCTATGTACACACCAGAACACGAGACACCTTGACATTAAGCCACAAAGTCCCCAGCGAGTTCAGGACGGCAAGGGTTGGGAACAGGAAGAGGCTCCTGTACAGCTGCAGGATCTAACATGATGGATGAAGAGACCGTACGACTAACAACAGTCTGAATATATGAGTCAGAGAGTCCATTAAGCAAACAAAGACTGTGAGTACCATTTGCACTCGAGATCTCCTTGCCTCGGGGCATCTTTTTGCTACCAGCCCTCCTCGCGGACTTCTTCCTAAGCTTCTTAGATAGGAGAAATTCCATCCTCGGGCGACCTGCTTCAAAAGGATTAGTATGAACACAAACAACAACCATGGAAAAGTGGAACAACCTAGTCAGGTTCAAGCATAAACAAAAAATATTTCAACTGAAGAAGCTTGGGGCATTTCACCAAGCAATTTATGAACAAATACCAAACATCGATGTTCTGAAGGAAAACCACCAAACGGTTCATGTTCTTCAAAGATAAATACAGAAAGGGTATCCGCGCTATACAAAAATCTAACCCAGGAAAATCATGGCACCTCGGAGAAGATTGCTCAAGATAGACAGATGCTACTACAAATAAAAGGCAAAGTGATGGAATGAGAAAGCCAAAACATTTCAAAAGAAAATCAAGGTGAAAATGTCAAACATAAGTTACCTGATTAAACTCTCGAGGGAGCGCTGCTGTGACTGGAGAATTTTTCGAAATATATAAAAATGAAATTAAGCAAGTTAAAGGTAAATAAGGAAGACTAAAAGGCATTCATCCAGAGAATTCTCGCCACGTCGGCTTAGTGCCTGACTGCACAAAGGTGTCTCATCAAGTCCCACCTGACATCCCGAAGTTCATCTATTCGCACAATAATCAAAAAGATACATCGGGCCTCTCGCTAAGAGGAAGAGACAATACCAATCAATAACAATGAAGTAATCTTAATCTTAGGCACGACCGGGCCCTCTGCAAGTCAGGATAAATCCACCAACCAATGTGCAATCAAATATGTCGAAGCCCGGATTCCATACAAAAAGAAATCACGAACTTCAAGGGGCCAGTTTTAATCCCTAAAATCCATACGCACATTGGGTAAAGGGTACAGGGAGGATATCACCTAGGTCGTCCTTACACGATGCAACTGCACAGAGCAAGACCGAAATATCGGACTCAGGGCAGGTCAAGTTAACCGATGCAACTTAAGATAACGGCATAACATATTATGAGAAGTACGACCCGATAAAGATAAAGGTCGCAAATCCTGAGATCCGCTCAAACACCAAAGTAAAGCAAGTCGCCCATTCAACATAAGCGGGAGCGACCTCATAACATAGCCGTGAAGCCTAAACAGCGCCTTACGAAGGCAGCAAGAAGACGAGCGCCTTGGACCAAGAAGGACAGTCGCGCAAGGAACAAAGGAGAATCAACTCCAGACCCGCATTCCGTTCTCACAAAATCTCCCAAAGCGCTCACATGATGCTCGCTTACATCTTACCCGCTCAGCTATTCAAGATACTCGTTCCAACGAGCCGTCCGCACATGATAGCAGTAACGTCCCACATTTTTGGTAGTCAAATATTTAATATACTTTATTATTTTAAATATCGATTTGGAATTTTAAATTGATTTATATTATATAATTATTTATATAACAAAGTTTGAACGTTAGATTTATTTATAATTATAAAACGAACTCGAAACATCGCGACATTTCATAATTTACGATTTGAAATTCATGTATATCGGTGCGGGTATAAAACGCTCAACCACAATTGACAATGAAATTAAATAATCATACGAAATAGAACGTTCAAATCAATGCGTGGCCTATCTTATGATGAGGCAAGTGCTTCGCACACGGGAAATTGTTTGATATATTAAATTGGCCTTAAAAATGTTTCTTTCAAACGACCTTCGTTTTCGATGAAAACAAGTTTCATTGGAATGCGTATATCTATTATTGCTGGATTTCCAGTTTAGAGTCAGTTAGAGTCATTTTACCGATGCGTGTAATTTAAGGGTGAACCGATAAATTAAAATTGCGCCGTTGTGCAAACGAAGCTCATTTTCAACGAAACTAATTTCATTGAGTCTGTAATATTAAAACTTAGTAATATGCCAATTTTCGTTGTGACTGAAGTCCACGTGTAACGGTACGAATTAAATGATAAACAACGGTTAGTGGTATAATTCATCATACTATAATTATATACAAGTGCAAACCTAGGCCGCGCACATGGATATTGCTATACTTGCCTTTTTGATGAATTAATGCATAATCACTTGTATTGAGCAAAAGGTAAAACGAATAAAATAACTCTGTCCAATGCCAAAGATAATCACATTCTGTATAACTATAAAGGAAAATCGAATAATTCACAATTTGTAAATCATTGAACGATACATAATTTCATCAACACAAGTTTCATGTAAAATAAAGCAAAGAATGTTATATCACTATAGGCCACGCTCGTACACGGTTAAATGGTTAAAAAAAAAAAAAGTTATAGTCAAAAACGAAAAAATCCTATAATGTTCCATGCAGTACAACAGATAAAAATTAACAAATTAAACCTAAAAATATATATGCTTAAACTGTGAAAGAATAAATTGATCGCGAGGCTTCTTTCTTTTCTACCCCGATTCTTTTCTACCTCAGTTACTGCCGCTCCCCAGCTTTCATATCAGCAGACAAAGCCGTGCTGACCACGCCATTGAAGGAACAGCCATCTAAAAACTGTAACACGTCCCTAAATATATATTGTATAGTATAATATAATATTTCTTTTTGTGGCCACCACAGTTCCTCCGATGTATAAACAAGAGTGTGTTATTTGCAAACGAAAACGGAGTATTTCAGCGAAGAATGGGACTTAGCGAAGAATGCGTTTGGCGCGTTAAGCGGACCATTTGAACGGATAATGTTAAAAAGGGTATTTAGTAGAATAGAAAAATTATAAATTCCCCCAATTCAGTCCAAACAATTCATTACGTAGAGCACTTCGACACAATCGTAATGCAAAAAACCGCATTTCAAACGGATCTCACATGCACAAATTATTAAATTTTAAAATCTATAAAACATTAAATTTAACACAAAAGCTTGATTAACTGCTCCTAATTAACCAAACGGATCCGTTATGAGCTAATAGCTCACATTTCTTGCATTGAGCAAACGGTCCTTTTTGGACTGGTATCCGCTGGACGCGTCCGACGCATAAAAAATTTCTTTTTCCATATGGGTAAAGAACAGGGCCTAAGCCTCTACATCTGTTTTTTTTCCACCAAACAGAAATGAACAAAGACTCTTGCTCCAGCAAAAATTAACGCAAGTTTTCTCCCAAAAATCAAAAAAAAAAAAAAAAAAAAAAAAATAGAAAGCCTTCCATTTGAAGACAAATATAAAGAGAAGCAGAACATCAGGAGGCACGTGACGAACGCATGCTTTTCATCCGAACAGGGGACTGGGTGGGTTTTGAACAGGCTTTGGGGTCTCGTACAAACAGTAGCAGGAGGAGCATC
The DNA here is from genome assembly GCA_030737875.1 of Allium sativum. Taxonomy (NCBI): domain Eukaryota; kingdom Viridiplantae; phylum Streptophyta; class Magnoliopsida; order Asparagales; family Amaryllidaceae; genus Allium; species Allium sativum. Next base: position 501,990,284 of record CM060919.1, on the reverse strand, counting down.
AGTCTGTTGTCTAACAAAGGGGGAGCTGAGTGTATGGCGGTTTAAAGCAGTGGTGCATAGTTGGAACGTGGAGGTTGCATTTCAGATGATTGAAAGTGGCTGTAGTGACGACTGTGATATGGAGTGTGAATACATGAGGAAGTCGAGGGTGCTGGTGCGTGAAAATGAAGAAGGGGTCCTTGTATTACATTTGTGGAGAAGATAACTGACATGGAGTAGTTTTGAGCAAGACTGTAGCATGGGAAGTAGTGCGGAACCAACAGTGAAAGCAACGATAAAAGGCGGGTTGGGAACTGAACTGAAGCAAAGCAAGGATGAAATGAAATGGTATCGGACTGCAGTCCGGTGACTGGTAGCGTGTATGAATGTGAGGAGTGGCATTTAGGCGAGTAGTGAGAGCGTGTTGGTCGGGGGAGGCGAGGTCGAGTTGGACGGAGTATATAACACCCCACCTCCATCAATGTCACTCGGAATGCATTAACTTTTACGGAGCGTTTTAAGTGTGTATAGAACAGAAACTTAACAACAAGACAGATACAAACATTACTTAAAAATTTAAAATTTTATTCATTGCAGCGGTAAACACATAGGTTTGATTACATCATCAAAAACCAGATTCAAAGTACATAATATTCATGTTGACAAAAATAGAGTACATAAATTGAAAGACATAACCCCAACGCAAAATAGCCATAAATTAGATAGGCTTAACTTTTACTTCAGCGATCTAAGCAACTTCTAATAGCAAGAGACACAGCTGTCCAAAATCAAGCTCCACTGGTGCTAGTTCCACTTTAAACACCTAGGGGGAAAGGAGAAAAGAGGTAGAAACAAAGGGGGTCAGACAGTAGTCCGGTGACTGGTAGCGTGTATGAATGTGAGGAGCGGCATTCAGGTGAGTAGTGAGAGGGTGTTGGTCGGGGGAGGCGAGGTGGAGTTTAATGGAGCAGTTGTCGGTGGGTGCTCGAAACGCGATGCTAGGAATGAGGAGCATGCGGCTTGTGTTAATAACAGAGGTGACGGAAGACATATACAGAATTTTAACGCCACCTGGAACTGTTTTTAAATATGCTTAGTTGTGCCTAAGTGAGTTTAGTGAGCCTAATTAAACTAGCATAATTAACGTGGAATGTTGAAGAACCGTCTTTGCACCTAACTGATTTATTGTGCCTAATCATTTGGTTAATTAAATGAAATTTATAATTAAACAGGCAGAGATTGGACTGAGGTGGTATTGGGAATAGTTGGGTAGTTTTATTTATTACTTCCTCCGGTTCATATTATAGGACATTTTGCGAAGTTTTTTGTTTTTCAAAATATAAGACATTTTTACCAATAATAAATTGTATCTACCTTATTGACTGGGCATGATGTGCTTCTATTAGCTCATGTGAGTAGGTGGCTTCTTAGAAAATCGCAACAAGTACTTTTATGTATTTAGAAATAGAGAAAGTAACTTAATTTTACATGAAAAAACGAGCCAACCACCAAAAAGAAGCATTTTAATTTTTTCTTAATTTCCGTGCAAATCTCTAAAACGACTTATATTATGAACCGGAGGGAGTATAAGAGAAATAAGTGAACGTGACCATTTAAATATTATTATAGGTGGAAGTAGCATATATGCATATTTAAGGTGTGTAGAAAGGCTTTGTTTGTGTTAAAATAATAATAATAATAATAATAATAATAATAATAATATATATATATAATAATAATTTTATAATGCCGAACATTATTTTGAACTGTACCTGGAGCATTTCGGATGTTGGACTCATTGAATTAGGTAAGGCATACGAATTACAATTTAGTTAAGATAATCTAATTGCCTATAAGATAGGTGCTTGTGTGGTTTAAAGGAGCGTCTGTGTCGTTTAAATGATTGCTTGCGTGGTTCATAACAAAAATAAACATTGGCCTATGTACCTTGTAATGAAGTAATCAACATTTATAATATTATAATCAATTTACCAAATTTGTGTGTTATAATGTAAATAAAATTTTATTGTGTTATTAGAATGGGAGCGAAACAAGTTACACCGAAATCGTAGTAACAAGCAACCTTTTGAAACCGGTTCGGACGCATTTGGATATAGCTAATATTTTCAATTTAACGCGCGTTCAATTAGAAACAGTCAACATCTCTACGGACGGAGAACAAGGTGAGTTCAACTCACTCAGTTTTTATCCCACTTATATTTTTTATAAATTGGATTTAAATATTTGTATGCTATGATTGTTAATTGGTTGATGGATGTTTGGATTGCTGCTATTGTGGTGGTTGATTATTATATCTGTTTATAGACGATATTGTTGAGATAACGTATTTGGATGCAGGGAAAACAGGTTGGTGGAATCTAACTGAATTCCTCAAAATTTATTTTTTATTTTCATATTATAATTATATGGACTGTTTAACTGATATAAATGGATTATTGAATTGATCACTGACTGTTGAATTTAAATTCAACGATTGTTTGTTTTAACCAATAGATAGAATTGGTTGAGTAATTGGTATCGGTTGGCCCAAAAACACAATGTTTTATAATTGTTGATGTACCATTGGTTGAATCGATGGTATTGAAGTTATAAATTTATCTTATAACTAGAAATGGATTTTGAAATCGATACATTTGAATAAAAGTTTAATAAAAGGAAATTATTATATATTATTGTTACTTAGGTTTTTTTTTAAGTAGTTATTAAATGATTTTATAAATCAATTATGTTGGTTAATAAGATTTATAACCAGACGAGGAGAAATTAACATAATGGTTACTTAGATTATTTATTTCTCAAGTGAGAATTAAATGAGATTATTGAAATTAATTATATAATTATATTAATTAAAAAGAAGAACTAATTGGAGTTGAGTAATGAGATAACCATGGTTCGAGTTGATGAGGTCAACAAATTGAAATTAGCTATCTGATTAATCTATTTTAATTAATCTAATAAAATATTTGTTTTAGCTTTAATAAGTTTTAAAAAAAAAGGAAATTTACTGTTTAATTTAGTTGAATAAGAAGTTAACTATTTCTACGATGGTTAATGACAATATAAATTATTATGTTAATGAATAATGATTGAAGTGATCAGCCTGAAGTTGATATTAAAATATAATTGGCTTTTTGAAAGAGTTGATGAACGGTTTTATATTAAAACCGAATTTTATAACCAAGTTATAAAATAGATTTTAAGCTGAGACAATAGCTTAGAATAAAAATTTAAATTAAGAGAAGAAAAGAAGGATAAAAAGGGGTTTTATATTAAACCCGAATTTTATAAACAATGTTATAAAAGGAGCGTAAGGCTAAAACATTAAGATTAAAATAAAGTTACTTAATTCTAGAAGTAAAAGATGCGATTTAAATTCTCCATATTAAATAAGAGTTGAAGTTTCATCCGTTATAACTAAAATGAGATTTGTTTTGATATTGATAATGAATATCGATTTTGGTATTACGACTGATATCTATCTTAAGATAAGAACGTTGTTGATCAAGGTCTGAGATGTAATTTAAAATAACCCAACTTGAACGACTTCAGGATTATCGAAAGATATTATTAGTTGTAGTGGTGAAGATGTTAAAAGGGAATTATTTTAAGAAATAATATTGTATCGTGATTTGAATAATTTGGAATATATATAATAGATTACAAAATAAAAGGAAATTAGAACAGGCGTAAGAATATGAAATGATATTTCCATAGAAAAGGAAATAAAGGAGTTGTGTGAAGATATAACAATGTTTTCAAAGTTAGAAGATAAGATTTAGAATGGATTTAATCTAAAAAGATAAGTGACGGGTATAGTGAGGAAACCAAAGGAGAGGTCGTAACGATTGTTTTACAAATGACGAGTTGAATTAAATGATAAATAAAAAAGGGTGTCATAATTAATGTTTTGAAAAAAAATAGTAAAATCGAAATTTGGATACGGACATTAAATATTTTTCAAAATATTAGATTGAAATAGTGTTGAGATGAAATGGTTTTGAGAACATTACTAAGAAGTGAATACCATGTTTGAGAATATTACTAAGAAGGGAATACCATTCTTTAAATTATTAAAAGATTTCGAAGTTAAATTAATCATTCGTTAACTATTTATAAGGGCCAAAGGATGCTGAGTACTGAACCAATGAACTCATTATTTTCAGATAATTATTATTTGATAGTTAAATCACCGACTATCATACCTGACCAATACGATTGTTGGTACGGAAAGACCGGGATCGAATTTATATTCGAAAACCATTCCGTCCAGCAAATAAGAAATATTGAAGATATCATATACTAATCAAGTCGAAGAAATTAAAGACCGTGGATATTCATAAAACGGAGGAATTACTTATAATCTCTGGCTTAGCGGCTCGAGATACACCGTGATTCGGTCGTGGTTGGAATCTACGGATTGCAAGACTTCTCGTTACTGATCCATGGGGTGATTCCTATATTGGATGCAGTAGGAGGGTGCCTTCTTTTCATCCTGTTCCTGGATGATTGATATGGACGAATGTTTGACAGAGTATTTCCTAAAAATCACATACATTGATTTTTACAAATATACCAAGTTGGTGGCAGAGAATGACCCTTCTTTAAAACCCAGTGTATATTTGTGGATGTCAATTACTGATTTGACGGAACTGACAATGTGGCATTCAAAGTAAATAATGGCCAGATGTTCCAAAGGAAAATCCTAGCCTCAAGCCTCACAACCGGAAATAACAAAAATCGGGCAGGTAGCATAGTTATGTGGGTCGCACCCATTAGGGTGTATAATCACCTATCTAGAGAAATTCATTTTGCTTCTTTAATATACCGATGTTGTACCTTCCGGGAAACGGTTGATGATCCCAACCGTTGGTGATATACATTGGATACACTCAAGCGAAATGAGTGGTCGGTCATGTATGGGCCGGGTTGCAAGACATTCTTGTTGAACCCAGTGTATTCGCCTCTAGAGATACACTATCGGCTGGTGGTTCCATACCTTGTCATAGTCTGAATCCAATCTCCAATAAGCGTCCGCGGTTTTGATTGTATATTATATATGTGGAGCGTGAGATGCAAGCGTTCTGTTAAATTGATATTTATTTGTATTTAGACACTAATATAATATCCGAATATATATTATTTTCAAAAATGTTTTGGGTTATCGTAAGGTAAAAATCGTCTGTATTTGGTCTTACGCTTATCCTTTTCTTTCGAAAGATTTTTGAACTTTAAAATCAAGTTGGATGATTTCCCTTAAAACTTTGCGAGTTGTTCTCACTCTGGTTCACCAGACTGACCTGATGTTTTGAAATTCTTGGGTTAGCCTGGGTTTGACAGGTTCAGGTTATTGGATTACTACAAAGTTCTGAAGATGTGCCGGAGAAGTTCAAGAATATTAATATTGTTTGGTTGTGTGTTTTATATAAGGAAATTATTATAACTGTCCAGGTGTATTGATGTACTCGTATGATTGCAAGTATATTTCAAGCTCTAAATAAAATTATTTCTATATTATAGTTTGTTCCGCTGCGATGTGAGACTTTGATTAATTTGTATTTTCTTCTTCTTTCTCCTATTCTAATATTTCTTTCTCATCTCATCCTCTAATTTCTTTCTATTGGCATCTGGGTTTCCAGTACTTTTGGTATGGACCGGTGTTGTATGGTCAGCTCAAATGGTATCGGAAATTTCGGTCGTTGCACTTGGTATCAGAGCGAGGTTTAGAAATAACCCTGACTCTGTAGTGTAACTCAATACAGATGGGGTTAGTAATACCCTAGATTGAGTTGGATTGTGCGTGTGTGTATATATATATATATATATATATATATATATATATATATATATATATATATATATATGAGAGCGTATTTGTATGTTTTATATCGTGAACTGGAAACTGACACAGTATCATTTTGTAAAGATGGTCAAATAAAATAATTTTGGATAAATTATATTTTGTACAGAAAGGAAATAATTTTATTAAATTATTGAGTTATTGGTGTGATTGTTGGGTTAATTTGAATAGTATTCAAATTGGATTAAATTTTGAATTGGTTTATTATAACCAGAAGTTTCAATATATGAAATTTTTAAATAAGAATTTATTATATCATTGAATGAGTTGATATTTAACTAATAAAAGTTAAATAGAAAATATATGGATTATAATTTAGTTTATGGCTAAGTTAATAAAGAGAAAACGAATGATTTTTGAAATAAAATCACAATTTGAATTTGAAATAGAGGTGAATAAATTAGAAAACTAAATAGTTAATTAAATTGGGATTTGAAACTTAACTTGGTTAAGTGGAGTTAAGAATGAATATTGGAGTTAAAATGGATTTGAAGTCAAATGAAATCAATTTGGAATTTGGAAACTGAGTAAAACAAAAATTGATTGGATTGTCTAAGTTGGGAGTATATTGATTATGATTAGGCAGTGATTGTTGATGATCTGTTAGATGGATCGAATAGGATTCATAAATGGTTTGATAACAGAATTTATAAATGAATGGGAAACTAAATTCTAGTATAATGAATTTGAGTAAAATTCGATCAAGAAATAAAACTGAATAACTCTGTGTTTATTTTGGCATTAGAAATGAGTTAAGCACCGGTTGGTTGAAGAAGGGTGAGCTGTTAATGGTTATGCTATGGAATTTAAGTTTGGATGCCCGACAAAAAGGTAAATCTTAGTTATATGGATTGGTGATTGATTTTATAATCCTGAGATGGATAGTCATTTGGTTCTTGTTTTCTTGGATCGAAGTGAGGCTCGTAGTGGCGTTTGTAGTTGGTTTGATAGAGCAGTGCAGTGGAGATACTGGCGAATTTTTCGTAAATTTATACAATTAAAAAAAAAGATTCGATGATCAATTTTTTAATAATTATTTTGGAAATGACCGGGATTTAAACATTCCTTCTACTTAGCGATTTCGGGGACGAAATTCTTTTAAGGGTGGAGGAATGTAACGTCCCACATTTTTGGTAGTCAAATATTTAATATACTTTGTTATTTTAAATATTGATTTCGAATTTTAAATGGATTTATATTATATAATTATTTATATAACGAAGTTTGAACGTTAAATTTATATATAATTATAAAACGAACTCAAAACATCGCGACATTTCATAACTTATGATTTGAAATTCATGTATATCGGTGCGGGTATAAAACGGTCAACAATAACTGACAATGAAATTAAATAATCATACAAAATAGAACGTTCAAATCAATGAGTTGCTTACCTTATGATGAGGCACGTGCTTCGCACATGGTAAATTGTTCGATATATTATATTGGCCTTAAAAATGTTTTTTTCAAACGACCTTCGTTTTCGACGAAAACAAGTTTTATTGGAATGCGTATAACTATTATTGCTGGATTTCTAGTTTGGAGTCAATTAGAGTCGTTTTACCAGTGCGTGTAATTTAAGGGTGAACCGATAAATTAAAATGGTGTCGTTGTGCAAACGAAGCTCGCTTCAGACGAAACTAATTTCATTAAGTCTGTAATATTAAAAGTAGTAATATGCCAATTTTCATTGTGATTGAAGTCTACCTGTAATGGTACGAGTTAAATGATAAACAACGGTTACTGGTACAATTCACCATACTATAATTATATACAAGTGCAAACCCGGGCTACGCATACGGATATTGCTATACTTGTCTTTTTGATGAATGCATGCATAATCACTTGTATTGAGTAAAAGGTAAAACAGATAAAATAACTCCGTCCAACGCCAAAGATAATCACATTCTGTATAACTATTAAGGAAAACCGAATAACTCATAATTTGTAAATCATTGAACGATACATAATTTCAACAACACATTCAAGTTTCATGTAAAATAAAGTAAAGAATGTTATATCACTATAGGCCACACTCGTACACGGTTAAATGGTTAAAAAAAAAGTTACAGTCCAAAACGCAAAAATCCTATAATGTTCCATGCAGTACAACAGATAAAAATTAACAAATTAAACCTAAAAATATATATATGCTTAAACTGTGAAAGAATAAATTGGTCGCGAGGCTTGTTTCTTTTCTACCCCGATTCTTTTCTACCTCAGTTACTACCGCTTCCCAGCTTTCATATTAGCAGACAAAGCCGTGCTGACCACGCCATTGAAGGAACAGCCATCTAAAAACTGTAGCACGTCCCAAAATATATATTATATGGTATAATATAATATTTCTTTTCGTGGCCACCACGGTTTCTCCCATATATAAATAGGCCTCTACATCTGTTTTTTTTCACCAAACAGAAATGAACGAGGACTCTTGCTCCAGCAAAAATTAATGCAAGTTTTCTCGCAAAACTAAAAAATCAAAAATAAAATAAAATAGAAAGCCTTCCATTTGAAGACAATTATAAAGAGAAGCAGAACAACAGGAGGCACGTGACCAACGCATGCTTTTCATCCAAACAGGGGACTGGGTGGGTTTTGAACAGGCTTTGGGGTCTCTCGTACAAACAGTGGCAGGAGGAGCATCAGCCTGTTTTTTAACAAAGGGGGAGCTGAGTGTATGACGGTTTACAACAGTGGAGTTTTGGGTACTGTGCCAGGCTTGAGTCGATCCATACTCAGAGCCGGAGAGAGGAACAGATACTGTTTTTGAGGTGGCACTACACTAGGGAGCTCGAAGTTTTAACAATGCAGCTAGGTACCATGTTGAAGACAAGACGAAGGAAATGAGTGGTGCATAGTTAGAACGTGGCGGTTGCAATTCAGATGATTGAAAGTGGCGGTAGTGACGACTATGATATGGAGTGTGAATACATGAAGAAGTCGAGGGTGCTAGTGTGTGAAAATGAAGAAGGTGTCTTTGTATTTCATTTGTGGAGAAGATAACTGGCATGGAGTAGTTTTGAACAAGACTGTAGCATGGGAAGTAGTGCAGAACCAGTAGCGAAAGCAACAGTAAAAGGCGGGTTGGGAAATATCTGGGTTCAAGTGAACTGAAGCAAAGCAAGGATGAAATGAAATGGTATCGGACAGCGGTCCAGTGACTGGTAGCGTGTATGAATGTGAGGAGTTGCATTTAGGCGAGTAGCGAGAGCGTGTTGGTCGGGGGAGGCGAGGTCGAGTTGGACGGAGTATGTAACACCCCACGTCCATCAATGTCACTCGAAATGCATTAACTTCTACGGAGCGTTTTAAGTGTGTATAGAACAGAAACTTAACAACAAGACAGATATAAACAGTACTTAAAAATTTAAAATTTTATTCATTGCAGCGGTAAACACATAGGTTTGATTACATCATCAAAAACCAGATTCAAAGTACATAATATTCATCTTGACTAAAATAGAGTACATAAATGGAAAGACATAACCCCAACGCAAAATAGCCATAAATAAGATAGGCTTAACTTTTACTTCAGCGATCCAAGCAACTTCAAATAGCAAGAGACACAGCTGTCCAAAATCAAGCTCCACTGGTGCTAGTTCCACTCTGAGCACCTGGGGGGGAAGGGAGAAAAGAGGTAGAAACAAAGGGGGTCAGACATAACATCTGGCGAGTTTGACAACTTTAACAATATAATTACAAAAAAACTAGGCTAAGGCATAAGTTGGAAAATGAGGAAATGACTGTGAACAATTGGGTATGACAGAGCAAACTAAAGGAAATAAGATGAACAAAGATAATGTTAATGGCGCATCTGAAGCACTATAAGATAATTACTATACTGCACCACCACAAGTCACCCTATAGGTTGATCCCGCCTACAAGACTTTAATAATGATAATGGTAGTTTCGTGTACCTCTAGTTCCCTTCATAGGTGCCGCCAGCCCCTATCTCCACTAGGTGTACCCCCTACCCCATGCGATCGGCTCCCCAACTCATTGATACCCGTGCTGGTCCCACAGTGGGGTGTATCACACCCCAAAGTGGCAACCCGATACCACCAACAATGCACGTCTTATACATACACGATGCAACATCGTCTTACCTACCAGTCCGGGTCAATACACGCATATGAGCCCGTTGGACTTGCGTTGCCATCGCTAACCCGTTTTGGCCTCTTACAGTCAAGCCCAGTATGCGCGTCCCGTCCTCGACTTGGGTCGAGCCTACAGAGATACTTATGGGTTACTGTTTGAAACGGGCCCCCATTACTTGACACAAGCTATCCACCTAAGCTTGGTCTCCTCTAGTACATCCCACTTAAACCTCTTCTTATTCATGTCCACTTGCATGTCCTATTTTTGGTTAAGTGTTTCTAATCGTATTTCACAAGCCACCCAAGGCACCCACTTAACCCCTATGTCCCACCACATGTTTATCTGGTTAAGTGTTTCTTAATTCTTTAACACTGCAACCTTGTAAAGACCTACCATATTAGACTAGCATTTGTGGTTGCTGGATTTGCCGAGCGGATTTGGGCAGTCTTACACCACAAACGAGCCTAACCTCGTGTCTTTACAACCGTTACACATTTAATTTATGCCTAAGACCTCCCACATTAGACTGGCATTTGTGGCAGCTGGATTTGCCGGGTGGATCCGGACAGTCTTACACCACAAAAAAGCCTACCCTCGTGTCTTAGCCGATTAATTACACAAAATTAATTATTCCCCAATTTGAATTAATTTCCCTATTCAAATTATCAATCAATTCCAAATTTAACTATGTCCATAATTGACTCAATTATGTCCATCTATTTATGGTATGCAAAATTATACCAATTATCATCATAAATTTATTTTATGCCATTTAAGGCATTTGTGCCAATTCTCAACATTAAATCTTTTAATATTATCCCATTGCCCCACGTTGTACGTTCGCTCGTTTAACGTAAAATATATGTTAGGCTCGAATAGGCTAACTTATGGAATAAAGAGAAGGCATCACAACATACATAGAAATAAAACTAGATCTAAACATAAGGGGTGAACTTGCATGTGTGAATGAGGTTCTTCATCTAAAAACTTGCATAGGCCAAAGTCACAAACTTGCATATAACTACATATGTCATAGATCTAAATCTAAAGGTGTAAACTTGTTTAGGTAATAGTCACAGACTTGGATAAACCATGTATGTCATAGATCTAAATCTAAAGGTGTAAGTTTGCATAGGCAATAACCACAAATTTACATTACATGATTTGTACCCCAAACATATATATATATATATATATATATATATATATATATACTTGCATATGTGATTTATGCAACATAAACGATGGTGTAAACTTACATCTAAACATGTAAACTAGCATATAGAATTTTGTATACTAGCAGATAACTCACACATGTCATGGCCTAACTTTGGATCCAATTTACACATAAAATAGATGTCATGAAACATGTAAGGTTGTATATAATTTTCATTAACTTGCATATGATCCAGATCTAAATTAACATCTAGACTTGCATACATACATACATATGATTTAACATATGAATTAGTTCGAACAACATAACCAAACTAGCATATGAAACATCATTATGAATCATAGATTTACAACATAGATTATAGCATCACAACATTACAACATAGATAATAACTTCATAGAATTCGCAACATAGATGATAACATCATAGAATTTACAACATAGATAATAATATACGGTCAATGATTCACAACATAACCATATAATTCAAATTATAGCTCAATCCAATTAAATTGTTAGTTGTCTTATTAAAGAAATCGAACTCACAATGCAAAGAAGGTCTTGAGTTCTGAAATCTGAGTTCTGAAATTGATTTAGCTTTCCTTTGAAGAAGACAATTTGTTGCGGTTTAGATTAGAATTGAATTTGATTTGCTTTTCTTCCTCTCTAACTGGTGGCGGCTGTCCTAGGTTGCAGGGTGACGACATGGAGGCCATGATTCTAATTTTTATTTGATTTTAGGGTTTGAGTCTGCATGTGTTTTTATAGAGTTTAGGATTAATTTAGGCCGTCCGATTAACACAGAATTAACCCCAGCCATTCAGATCAGATCAGAAACCCTAATGACTCAGCATACAGTCATTATAAGGTCATCAAACAAATTCGCCCGAGGGGGGGCATGTCGACCCCCAGGTCGACCTGGCCCTGGCGGGAAATTTCCGGCCTAGCCCAATCTGACTCTGAAATTCGAATTTTTGAAATCTATTTAATTTTTTCTGATACTTCCGATGGCCATAACTTCATCATAAGAAGTCCAATTCACGTAAACTCAGATCTATCACAACCAAAATTCCGAGACGAACACAATGGCGCAACCCGTTTCCCTTAATTCTCATATCTGAGATTAGTTATTCTTTAATTTGTGAACATTAATATTGAAAATTACAGGCTGTTACATTCTCCCGTCTTTAAAGGATTTCGCCCTCGAAATCTCCAAGTTAAGGAGAATGCACATCCTAATCCAAACAACCATCTACTCAACCATCAAACACAGGCATCCATTGTCCTTATAAAATTCCTAATGTTGTATGAACATATGCAAGAAGTGTGTGTATATATTCTTTATCTAATGCAAAATTAGGCGGTCTACTGATTCAGTTGCCCTCCTTAATGCAAACCGTGATAGTGCCATGCGTCCATTATGTATGCGAAAGAATCCTATCGATACAAATTATTTCTACATGTGCACACAACCATTCACCAAATGCAACATCCATATGATAGTACAACCATTATACATCCATTAACTCAAATATGTACACACATTTATATGCAACATGCAATATGAAGTGGCTGAGCCGATCTAGTGCCTAAAGTGTGTGTATATGCATCCACGAGCAACCACTAGCAACCACTTGCATCCACATGCATCCATCATACATAACATGTCCCAAACACAAGTTTCAACCATATGACTACCCTATCTAAAGGTCAAAGATACCAGCGAGAGGACATACTAAAGATAAAACAAGTACAAGCTAAGCGATAATGGAGAAATTAAAAGACATACCCTCGAAAAGAAAAGGGTACAACTAACAAATCTTCTTTTCCGTCTCCCAAGTACCGTTGCTATCATCATCTCCCCATTGCACTTTGACTAGCTTGACCTCTCGATTCCTCAACCTCTTAATCTCCGACCCAAGAATGCATGTATGAGCTCATCGAATTGTCGCATCACGCTCTATCTCCACCTCTCTAAGCAAGCTCGGCTCTAACACTTCCGCGGTCTCATGCAAGCACTTCCTCAGTGTGATACATGGAATACATTGTGTAAACCACTAAGTCTCTCGGGCAACTCCATTCTATATGCCATTTGTCCAATTCTCTCCTTAATAGGAAACGACCCTACGAACCTTGGTGCTAACTTCCCAATGGACCCAAAGCGAACAACATTCCGTAATGGAGACATCTTGGCAAAGACCATGTACATAATATCAAACTCAAGATCTATCATCCTCTTGTCCGCATAAGATTTCTGCCTATCTTGCGCCATCTTCATCCTCCTTCGAATCAAATCGATCTTTTCCGAAGTCTCTCTAATCATATCGGTCCCAAGTAAGATCTTATCTGTAGATTCCCGCCAACTGTAGGCGAACGACACGGCCATCCATAAAGAGCCTCAAACGGTGCCATGCCAATGCTAAACTGAAAGCTATTATTATATGTGAACTCCACCAATGGAAGATGTTCCTCCCATGTACCTACGAAGTCTAAGACACACAACTCAATAGGTCTTCTAGAATACGATTCACCCTCTCGGTCTGGCCGTCCGTCTGAGGATGTTATGCGGTGCTCAAACATAATCGAGTCCCTACCGCCTCCTCTTGCAAACTCTTCCAAAACTCGCTAGTGAAGATAGGATCGCGGTCGCTCACTATGCTAGAAGGAAGACCATGCAAACGAACTATCTCTCGAATGTATACGAAGGCTAACCATGGACCAGTCCTCTTACTCTTCACAGGAATGAAATGGGTGCTCTTAGTAAGTTGTCTACCACGACCCAAATCCCCGTATTACCCTTCCTCGATCTCGGTAACCCATCAATAAAGTTCATCGAGACACTTTCCCACTTCCATAGTGGGACCTCCAATGGGTGAAGCAACCCACCGGGCTTCTTTTTCTCTGCTTTTACTTGTTGGCACACCAAGCATCTAGCGACAAACTCAGCCACATCCCTCTTCATACTGGCCCAAAAGTAAACTCGTCTCATGTCCATGTACATATTGTCCCCACCGGGATGGATGGTCATCTTCGAACGATGTGCATCATCAAGAATGGTCTTCCTCCAATTCTCGTCCCGTCGTACACAAAGTCTACCGTCCCTACGTAACCAACCCTTATCATCTAGGGTATACCTACTGAGATGGCTCGATGACTCCCCCATTTTGAGTTTCTCTACTAACACAGTCAACTTTGGGTCATCTCGCTGTGCCTCACCGATCCATCCCAAAAGCGTAGGTCTGACCTCTAAGGATGCTAGCAAACCGGGTACAAAGTCAATGGAAGGTCTAAAGACAAACTTAGAGATGAACTCTAAGCTTCGCCACTCAACAAGCAACGGACTCAAGGACAACCTTTTCCTACTTAAGGCGTCTGCCACCACGTTACCCTTGCCAGGGGTATATGCTATCTCGAAATCGTAGGACGCTGAGAATTCCATCCACCTTTGCTGCCTTAAGTTCAAGTCCTTCTGAGAGAACAAGTATTTTAGCGATTTGTGGTCAGTGAACAATTCGAATTTCTCGCCAAGAAGATGATGGTGCCAAGACTTAAGCGCGAAAACAATAGCGGCCAACTCTAGATCATGTGTAGGGTAATTTCTCTCATGCACGCTCAACTGCCTTCCTCCATTGGCTATTACCCTTCCCTCTTGCATTAAGACTACACCTAATCCTGTCCCACAAGCATGGTATAAACGGTAAATGGCTTACTCCCATCTGGCAACACTAAGGCTGGGGCTGTGTTCAAAGCTTTCTTTAAACGTTGGAACGTATCATCACAATCTACGTCCCATGTGAAAACTAGGTTCTTCTTCGTCAAGCATGTTAATGGGGCTAATATTTTTGCGAAGTTGCCAGCTCTAAGAAACTCCTCACCTCGCTAGCATTTTTAGGGACCTTCCAATCTTGGATGGCCACTACCTTCGCGGGATCCACAACTATCCCTTCTTTGGAAACCACATGTCCTAAAAATCACACTTCCTTCGTCCAAAAATGACATTTAGAAAGTTTAGCTTTAAGGTTATGCACTCGAAGGGTCTCCAACACTTCCCTAAGATGTATGGTATGCTCTTCCTCGCTCTTAGAAAAGATCAAGATGTCGTCCACAAAGACTACCACGAATTTATTAAGGTACTCCCTAAACACCCTACTCATCAAGTCAACAAAGTATGCGGGGGCGTTTGTCAAACAGAAGGGCATCACAAGCCACTCGAAGAAGCCGTCCGGAGTCCTAAAGGCAGTCATGTCTATGCTATCCTCAGCTACTCTCAACTGATGGAAACCCGTGGCTAAGTCCAACTGCGGAAACACTGAGGCGCCAACTAACTGATCGAAGAGATCGTCAATCCTCGGCAGTGGGTGCCTATTCTTCTTAGTAAGCTTATTAAGTTCTCTATAGTCCACACAAAGTCTAAGGGACCCATCTGGCTTCGTGGCAAATACTACTGGAGCACCCCACTCTGATATACTACGTCTTATGAACCCCTTCTCAAGCAATTCTTTCAGTTGCTTACTGAGTTCTCTTCTCTCTCTTGGAGCTATGTGGCGCACTGGCAATGCAATTGGCTTTGCATTATCTACTAGATATATTCGAAATTCTATTTCACGTTTTGGGGGTAGACCCCTTACCTCATCGAAGACATCAACATATTCACGGACTACACGAACATAATGTAAATCATCATTGGATGCGTCATGGGAATCTATCAGTGAAACAATACGTCAACAAATTCAGTCAGTTGGCGAGATTTGGCTTCGACTTGGTTAATACACCAGAAAAGAAGGCCATGAGATTTGTTAAGGGTTTGAACTAGCCGCTTCATGGGTTAGTTATGACCCACATCCCAATGGGGGCTACCTTTGAGAGACTAGTTGACATGGCGCTTATGCATGTAGAGGAGAAGGGCGCCAATGCTAATAAGGCACCCGAGAAGAAAGGTGATCAAAATAAACCGCAACAGCAACAACAGAACAAGAAAGGTGGTAAAGACAACGATTGTAAAGGAAAGAAAAGATGCTTTAACAATGGGACAACATGCCATCTAAGAAAAGATTGTAGGAAGAAAAAGAGGATTGGTTGTTTCCATTGTGGCGAAGCGGTACATCTGATTAAGGACTGCCCATGAAAAGGGCAGAGGGCAGGGCCGATCT
Source organism: Allium sativum (assembly GCA_030737875.1). Lineage (NCBI taxonomy): Eukaryota > Viridiplantae > Streptophyta > Magnoliopsida > Asparagales > Amaryllidaceae > Allium > Allium sativum. The sequence goes on along the minus strand of CM060919.1, from coordinate 501,973,997 downwards.
CGAGAGGACAGGTGCAGGCTCTTATGGCACCAGGGCAGGCAGGGGGCAAGTTCAGGCTCTCGTGGTCCCATCGCTGCAAGAACGAGGTAGAACGATTTCCGTTGAAAGTTTAGTTTTTCTGTTTGATCATCTTGTCCGTACTTTATTCGATTCTGGCGCATCACATTCGTTTATCTCTACATCATTAGTTGAAACACTGCACCTAAATACTAGTTTAGTTATAGATCCCTTAGTAGTCTCAAATCCTATTGGTGGTTCGGCTCATCTTTCTATGATCTATCAGGATTTGAGAGTGTCTATCTTGGGCGTTGGCTTTGAATGCAACGCCTTTGTTCTTGGCTTCATGGGCTATCTAAACATGCAAACTAGCATATAGAATTTTGTATACTAGCAGATAACTCACACATGTCATGGCCTAACTTTAGATCCAATTTACACATAAAATTTGTATATAATTTTCATTAACTTGCATATGATCCAGATCTAAATTAACATATAGACTTACATACATACATACATACATACATATGATTTAACATATGAATTAGTTCCAACAACAAAACCAAACTAGCATATGAAACATCATTATGAATCATAGATTTACAACATAGATGATAGCATCACTGCTTTACAACATAGATAATAACATCGTAGAATTTGTAACATAGATGATAATATCATAGAATTTACAACATAGATAATAACATACAGTCAATCATTCACAACATAACCATATAATTCAAATTATAGCTCAATCTAATTAAATTGTTAATTATCTTATTAAAGAAATCGAACTCACAACGCAAAGAAGGTTTTGAGTTCTGAAATCTGAGTTCTGAAATTGATTTAGCTTTCCTTTGAAGAAGCCAATTTGTTGCGGTTTGGATTAGAACTGAATTTGATTTGCTTTTCTTCCTCTCTAATTGGTGGGGGCTATTCTAGGTTGCAAGGTGACGGCATGGAGGCCATGATTCTAATTTTTATTTGATTTTAGGGTATGTTGTGATGCCTTCTCTTTATTCCATAAGTTAGACTATTCGAGTCTAACGTATATTTTACGTTAAACGAACAAACGTACAACGTGGGGCAATGGGATAATATTATTAGATTTAATATTGAGAATTGGCATAAATGCCTTAAATGGCATAAAATAAATTTATGATGATAATTGGTATAATTTTGCATACCATAAATAGATGGAAAAAATTGAGTCAATTATGGACATAGTTAAATTTGGAATTGATTGATAATTTGAATAGGGAAATTAATTCAAATTGGTGAATAATTAATTTTGTGTTATTAATCGTTTAAGACACGAGGTTAGGCTCTTTTGTGGAGTAAGATCTCCCGGACCCGCCCGGCAAATCCATTAGCCACAAATGCCAGTCTAATGTGGGAGGTCTTAGGCATAAATTAAATGTGTAACGGCTGTAAAACACGAGGTTAGGCTCGTTTGTGGTGTAAGACAGCCCGAACCCGCCCGGCAAATCCAGCTGCCACAAATGCCAGTCTAATGTGGGAGGTCTAAGGCATAAATTAAATGCGTAATGGTTGTAAAGACACGAGGTTAGGCTCGTTTGTGGTGTAAGACACCCCGGACCCGCCCGACAAATCCAGCTGCCACAAATGCCAGTCTAATGTGGGAGGTCTTTATAAGGTTGCGGTGTTAATGAATTAAGAAACACTTAACCAAATAAACATGTGGTGGGACATGGAGGGTTAAGTGGGTTCCTTGGGTGGCTTGTGAAATACAATTAGAAACACTTAACCAAAAATAAGACATGTAAGTGGACGTGAATAAGAAGAGGGTTAAGTGGGATGAACTAGAGGGGACCAAGCTTAGATGGATAGCTTGTGTCAAGTAATGGGGCCTTGTTTCAACCATTAACCCATAAGTATCTCTGTGGGCTCGACCCAAGTCGAGGACGGGACACGCATACTGAGCTTCACTGTAAGAGGCCAAAACGGGTTAGCGGTGGCAACGCAAGTCCAACGGGCTCATGTGCGTGTATGGACCCGGGCTGATAGGTAAGACGTTGTTGCATCATGTAGGTATAAGCCGTGCATTGTTGGTGGTATCGGGTTGCCACTTTGGGAGTGATACACCCCACTATGGGGCCATCATGGGTATCCACGAGTTAGGGAGCCGATCGCATTGGGGTAGCGGGTACACCTAGTGGAGATAGGGGTAGGCGGCACCTATGAAGGCAACTAGAGGTACACGAAACTACCATTATCATTATTAAAGTCTTGTAGGCGGGATCAACCTTTTGGGTGACTAATGGTGGTGCAGTATAGTAGTTATCTTATAGCCGTTTAGGTGCGCATTTAACGTTATCTTTGTTCATCTTATTCCCTTTAGTTTGTTATGCCATACCCAATTGGTCACAGTTACTTCAAACCTATATTTTAATAAGACATTGATAAGACAAAGGCATAAGTTAATCGGATGTTAATGTAACACCCCGTAATTTTCAATATTAATGTTCTCAAATTAAAGAATAACTAATCTCGGATGTGAGAATTAAGGGAAACGGGTTGCGCCATTGTGTTCGTCTTGGAATTCTGGTTGAGATAGACAATGAGTTTGCATGAATTGGACTTCGTACGAAGAAGTTATGGTCATCGGAAGTTTCAGAAAAATTTAAACAGATTTCAAAAATTAGAATTTCAGAGTCAGATTAGGCTAAGCGGAAATTTTCCCGCTAGGGCCAGGTCGACCAGGGGGTCGACCTTGTGGTCGACCTGCCCATCTAGGTCGACCAGGGGGTCGACCTGCCCCCCCCCCCCCGGGCAGATTTGTTTGATGACCTTTCTATGACTGTATGCCGAGTCATTAGTGTTTCTGATCTTGTCTGAATGGCTGGGGTTAATTCTGGGTTGATCGGACGGCCTAAATTAATCCTAAACTCTATAAAAACACATGTAGACCCAAACTCTAAAATCGAATAAAAAATTAGAATCATGGCGTCCATGCCGTCACCTTGCAACCTAGAATCGCCGCCACCAATTAGAGAGGAAGAAAAGCAAATCAAATTCAATTCTAATCTAAACCGCAACAAATTGTTCTCTTCAAAGGAAAACTAAATCAATTTCAGTACTCAGATTTCAGAACTCAAGACCTTCTTTGCGTTGTGAGTTCGATTTCTTTAATAAGATAATTAACAATTTAATTGGATTGAGCTATAATTTGAATTATATGGTTATGTTGTGAATCATTGACCGTACGTTATTATCTATGTCGTAAATTTTATGATGTTATCATCTATGTTGCAAATTCCATGATGTTATTATCTATCTTGTAAAGCTATGATGCTATCATCTATGTTGTAAATCTATGATTCATAATGATGTTTCATATGCTAGTTTGGTTATATTGTTGGAACTAATTCATATGTTAAATCATATGTATATATGTATGCAAGTATAGATGTTAATTTAGATTCGGGTCATATGAAAGTTGATGAAAATCATATACAACCTTACACGTTTCATGATATCTATTTTATATGTAAATTGGATCTAAAGTTAGGCTATGACATGTGTGAGTTATATGCCAGTATACAAAATTCCATATGCTACTTTACATGTTTAGATGTAAGTTTACACCACCGTTATGTTGCATAAATCACATATGCAAGTATATATATATATATATATATGTTTGGAGTATAAATCATGTAATGTAAGTTTGTGGTTACTGCGTATGCAAGTTTACACTTTTAGATTTAGATCTATGACATATATGGTTTATGCAAGCTTGTGACTATTACCAAAACAAATTTTCACCTTTAGATTTAGATCTATGACGTATGTAGTTTTATGCAAGTTTGTGACTTTGGCCTATGCAAGTTTCTAGATGAAGAACCTCATTCACACATGCAAGTTCACCCCTTATGTTTAGATCTAGTTTTATTTCTATGTATGTTGTGATGCCTTCTCTTTATTCCATAAGTTAGACTATTCGAGTCTAACGTATATTTTACGTTAAACGAATGAACATACAACATGGGCAATGGGATAATATTCAAAGATTTAATATTGAGAATCGGCATAAGTGCCTTTAATGGCATAAAATAAATTTATGATGATAATTGGTATAATTTTGCATACCATAAATAGATGGACATAATTGAGTCAATTATGGATATAGTTAAATTTGGAGTTGATTGATAATTTGAATAGGGAAATTAATTCAAATTGGGGAATAATTAATTTTGTGTAATTAATCGTCTAAGAAACATGGTTAAGCTCTTTTGTGGTGTAAGACTGCTTGGACCCGCCCGGCAAATCCAGCTTCCACAAATGCCAGTATAATGTGGGAGGTATTAGGCATAAATTAAATGTGTAACGGTTGTAAAGACACGAGGTTAGGCTCGTTTATGGTGTAAGACTGACCGGACCCGCCCGGCAAATCCAGCTGCCACAAATGCCAGTCTAATGTGGGAGGTCTTTACAAGGTTGCAGTGCTAATGAATTAAAAAACACTTAACCAGATAAACATGTGGTGGAACATGGGGGTTAAGTGGGTGCCTTGGGTGGCTTGTGAAATACGATTAGAAACACTTAACCCAAAATAAGACATGTAAGTGGACATGAATAAGAATAGGGTTAAGTGGGATGTACTAGAGGGGACCAAGCTTAGGTGGATAGCTTGTGTCAAGTAATGGGGGCCCGTTTCAACCAGTAACCCATATGTATCTCGGTGGGCTCGACCCAAGTCGAGGACGGGACATGCATACTGGGCTTGACTGTAAGAGGCCAAAACAGGTTATCGGTGGCAACGCAAGTCCAACGGGCTCATGTGCGTGTAAGGGCCCGGGCTGGTAGGTATGACGTTGCTGCATCGTGTAGGTATAAGCCGTGCATTGTTGGTGGTATCGGGTTGCCACTTTGGGGAGTGATACACCCCACTGTGGGACCAGCACGGGTATCAACGAGTTGGGGAGCCGATCGCATGGGGGTAGTGGGTACACCTGGTGGATATAGGGGCAGGTGGCACCTATGAAGGCAATTAGGGGTAGACGAAACTACCATTATCATTATTAAAGTCTTGTAGGCGGGATCAACCTTTAGGGGGACTAATGGTGGTGCAGTATAGTAATTATCTTATAGTCGACTAGGTGCGCCTTTAACGTTATCTTTGTTCGTCTTATTTCCTTTAGTTTGCTCTGCCATACCCGATTGTTCACAGTCATTTCCTTATTTTTCAACTTATGCCTTAGCCTAGTTATTTTGGTAATTATATTTTTAAAGTTATCGGACTCGCCAGACTTTATGTCTGACCCCCTTTGTTTCTACCTCTTTTCTCCCTTTTCCCCCAATGTGCTCAGAGTGGAACTAGCACCAGTGGAGGTTGATTTTGGACAGCTGCATCTCTTGCTTTTAGAAGTTGCTTAGATCGCTGAAGTAAAAGTTAAGCCTATCTTATTTATGGCTATTTTGTGTTGGGGTTATGTCTTTCAATTTATGTACTCTGTTTTAGTCAAGATGGATATTATGTACTTTGACCCTGGTTTTTGATGATGTAATCAAACCTATGTGTTTACCGCTGCAATGAATAAAATTTTAAATTTTTAATTACTGTTTATATCTATCTTGTTGTTAAGTTTCTGTTCTATACACACTTAAAACGCTCCATAGAAGTTAATGCATTCTCTTTATGAGTGACATTAATGGATGTGGGGTGTTACACGTGGTATTCGAGCTGAAGGTTACCAGAACAGATATGAATTTTGAAAAACTATTTTCAAAAACACTTTTATAAAGAAGTTCCTTCAAAAGTATGTTTTAAGAAAAGGAATTTTCAAGAGAAAAGTTTATTTTAGAAAGCATAACCCCAATAGCCATATATCTTTCCTTCGGTTCTTTTGTATTGAATCTTTCCTTTTTCGTTTCAGCATGTCTGGGATTCCCGAGATACCCTAGGGGATACCGATATCAGGATGGTTTAGGAGGTATTTGGAGACTAAGGACACCACCGCAGGTCCAACAAATGCTCCTCCTCCTCCTCCTCGTGTCGATACTTTTGCAAAGATATGTAAGGACTTTCGGGCAATGGGTGGAAAACCTTTTCATGGGACAGATACATTTGTTGAAGCTCGAAATTGGCTAAAGGAGGTGGAAGAATTGTTTGGGATCTTTGAAGTGGATGATGGAAGAAAGGCCCAGTTAGCTTCCTGGCTAATGAAGGATGAGGCCTCGTTTTGGTGGGAGGTCACTAATGGAGAGCGTCCAATTGATACATGGCCAGATTTCAAGCGTAGGTTCAAGGCAAAGTATCTCCCAAGAGCTGAAAAGAATCTATACATGGAAAGGTTTTTGGCGTTGAAGCAAGGGAATCTATCAGCGAAAGAATACGTCAACAAATTCAATCAACTGGCGAGATTTGGCTTGGACTTGGTGAATACACTAGAAAAGAAGGCCCTGAGATTTGTTAAGGGTTTGAATGAGCCGCTTCATGGGTTAGCTATGACCCACCTCCCTATGAGAGCTACCTTTGAGAGACTAGTTGACATGGCACTTATGCATGAATAGGAGAAGGGCGCCAATGTTAATAAGGCACCCGAGAAGAAAGGGGATCAAAAGAAACTGCAACAGCAACAACAGAGCAAGAAAGGTGGTAAAGGCAACAATGGTAAGGGAAAGAAAAGATGCTTTAAATGTGGGACACCAGGCCATTTAAGAAAAGATTATAGGAAGAAAAAGAAGACTTGCTGTTTCCACTGGGGCGATGCGGGACATCTGATTAAGGACTGCCCAAGGAAAGGGAAGAGGGCAGGGTATACCTCGGGAGGACAGGTGCAGGCTCTTATGGCACCAGGGCAGGCAAGGGGGCAATTTCAGGTTCTCGTGGTCCCATCGCTGCAAGAACGAGATAGAACGATTTCCGTTAAAAGTTTATTTTTTCTATTTGATCATCCTGTCCATACTTTATTCGATTCTGGCCATCACATTCATTTATTTCTACATCATTAGTTGAAACACTGCACCTAAATACTAGTTTAGTTACAGATCGCGTAGAAGTCTCAAATCCTATTGGTGGTTCGGCTCATCTTTCTATGATTTGTTGGGATTTGAGAGTGTCAATCTTGGGCGTTGGGTTTGAATGCAACGCCTTTGTTCTTGGCTTCATGGGCTACGGCTTGATTCTAGGTATGGATTGGCTAACTAGGTACGAGGCCATCCTAGATTGTGAAAGAAGGGTAGTTAGATTGTTGACTCGTTGTGGAAAGACCCTTGATATTTCTTGTGACCCTAGAGGTCCAGAAATGCTTAGCTACCTAGAATCCCTTGACGCATCCAATGATGATTTACATTCTGTTCGTGTAGTCCTTGAATATGTTGATGTCTTCGATGAGGTGAGGGGTCTACCCCCAAAACGTGAAATAGACTTTCGAATATATCTAGTAGATAATGCAAAGCCAGTTGCATTGCCAATGCGCCACATGGCTCCAAGAGAGAGAAGAGAAATCAGTAAGCAAGTGAAAGAATTTCTTGAGAAGGGGTTCGTAAGACGTAGTATATCGGAGTGGGGTGCTCCAGTAGTATTTGCCACGAAGGGAGATGGGTCCCTTAGACTTTATGTGGACTATAGAGAACTTAATAAGCTTACTAAGAAGAATAGGCACCCACTTCCAAGGATTGACGATCTCTTTGATCAGTTAGTTGGCGCCTCAGTGTTTTCGCAGTTGGACTTAGCCACGGGTTCCATCAGTTGAGAGTGGTTGAGGATAGCATATACAAGACTGCCTTTAGGACTCCGGACGGCTTCTTCGAGTGGCTTGTAATGCCCTTCGGTTTGACAAACGCCCCCGCATACTTTGTTGACTTGATGAGTAGGGTGTTTAGGGAGTACCTTAATAAATTCGTGGTAGTCTTTATGGACGACATCTTGATCTTTTCTAAGAGCGAGGAAGAGCATGCCCTACATCTTAAGGAAGTGTTGGAGACACTTCAAGCGCATAGCCTTAAGGCTAAATTTTCTAATTGTCACTTTTGGAGGAAGGAAGTGCGATTCTTAGGGCACATGGTTTCCAAAGAAGGGATAGATGTGGATCCCGCAAAGGTAGTGGCCATCCAAGATTGGAAGGTCCCTAAAAATGCTACCGAGGTGAGGAGTTTCTTAGGATTGGATGGCTACTATAAGAAGTTTACCAAAGATTTTGCAAAAATATCAGCCCCATTAACACGCTTGACGAAGAAGAACTTAGTTTTCACATGGGACGTAGATTGTGATGATGCGTTCTAACGTTTAAAGAGAGCGTTGACCACAGCCGCAGTCTTAGATTTGCCAGATGGGAGTAAGCCATTTACCGTTTATACCGATGCTTGTGGGATAGGACTAGGCGCAGTCTTAATGCAATACGGAAGGGTAATAGCCTATAGAGGAAGGCAGTTGAGAGTGCATGAGAGAAATTACCCTACACATGACCTAGAGTTGGATGCTATTGTTTTCGTGCTTAAGTCTTGACGCCATTATCTTCTTGGCGAGAAATTCGAATTGTTCACTGATAATAAGTCGCTAAAATACTTATTCTCTCAGAAGGACTTGAACTTAAGGCATCAAAGGTTGATGGAATTCTTAGCGTCCTACGATTTCGAGATAGCATATACCCCTGGCAAGGGTAACATGGTGGCAGACGCCTTAAGTAGGAAAAGGTCGTCCTTGAGGTCGGTGTTTCTTAAGTGGCGAAGCTTAGAGTTCATCTCTACGTTTGACTTTAGACCTTCCATTGACTTTGTACCCGGTTTGCTAGCATCCTTAGAGGTCAGACCTACGCTTTTGGGACGGATTGGTGAGGCACAGCGAGATAAAGCGCAGTTGGTTGAGTTAGTAGAGAAGCTCAAAAGGGGGGAATCATCGAGCCATCTCAGTAGGTATACCCTCGATGATAAGGGTTCGTTACGTAGGGACGATAGACTTTGTGTACCACGGGACGAGAATTTAAGGAAGACCATTCTTGATCATGCACATCGTTCGAAGATGACCATCCATCCCGGCGGGGACAAGATGTACGTGGACATGAGACGAGTTTTCTTTTGGGCTGGTATGAAGAAGGATATGGTTGAGTTTGTCGCTAGATGCTTGGTGTGCCAACAAGTAAAAGCAAAGTAAAAGAAGCCCGATGGGTTGCTTCACCCATTGGAGGTCCCACAATGGAAGTGGGAAAGTGTCTCGATGGACTTTATTGATCGGTTACCGAGATCGAGGAAGGGTAATATGGGGATTTGGGTCGTGATAGACAGACTTACTAAAAGCGCCCATTTCATTCCCGTGAAGAGTAAGAGGACCACTCCATGGTTAGCCTCCGTATACATTCGAGAGATAGTTCGTTTGCACGGTGATCCTTCTAGCATAGTGAGCGACCGCGATCCTATCTTTACTAGCGAGTTTTGGAAGAGCTTGCAAGAGGCGGTAGGGACTCAGTTATGTTTGAGCACCGCATATCATCCTCATACGGACGGCCAGACCGAGACGGTGAATCGTATTCTAGAGGACATATTGAGGTTGTGTGTCTTAGACTTCGGTGGTACAAGGGAGGAACATCTTCTGTTGGTGGAGTTCGCATATAATAATAACTTTCAGTATAGCATTGGCATGGCACCGTTCGAGGATCTTTATAGACGACCGTGTCGTTCGCCTAGATGTTGGTGAGATTCTACAGATAAAATCTTGCTTGGGCCTGATATGATTAGAGAGACTTCGGAAAAGATCGATATGATTCGAAGGAGGATGAAGACGGCGCAAGATAGGCAGCAATCTTATGCGGACAAGAGGAGGACAGATCTTGAGTTTGATATTAGGGACTTGGTGTTTGTCTAGGTGTCTCCATTACGTAATGTTATTCGCTTTGGGTCTGTTGGGAAGTCAACACCAAGGTTCATAGGGCCGTTTCCTATTAAGGAGAGGTTTGGACAGATGGCGTATAGAATGGAGTTGCCCGAGGGACTTAGTGGTGTACACGATGTATTCCATGTATCACACTTGAGGAAGTGCTTGCATGAGACCGCGGAAATGGTAGAGCCGAGCTTGCTTGAAGAGGTGGAGATAGAGCGTGATGTGATGATTCAACGAGCTCCTACGTGCATTCTTGGGTCGGAGATTAAGAAGTTGAGGAATCGAGAGGTCAAGCTAGTCAAATTGCAATGGGGAGATGATGAGAGCAACGCTACTTGGGAGACGGAAGAGAAGATGCGTTCAGTGTACCCTTTTATTTTCGAAGGTATGTCTTTTAATTTCTCCTTTATCGCTTAACCTGTACTTGTTTTGTCTTTAGTATGTCCTCTCGCTAGTATCTTTGACCTTTAGATAGGGTAGTCCTATGGTTGAAACATGTGTTTGAGACATGTTATGTATGATAGATGCAAGTGGTTGCTCGTGGATACATATACACACACTTTAGGCACTAGATCGGCTCAGTCACTTCATATTGCATATTGCATATAAATGTGTGTACATATTTGAGTTAATGGATGTATAATGGTTGAACTATCATATGGATGTTGCATTTTGGTGAATGGTTGTGCACACACGTAGAAATAATATGTATCGATAGGATTCTTTCGCATACATAATGGACGCATGGCACTATCACGGTTTGCATTAAGGAGGTCAACTGAATCAGTAGACCACCTGATTGTGCATTAGATAAAGAACATATACATACACTTCTTGCATATGTTCATACAGCATTAGGAATTTTATAAGGACAATGGATGCCTATGTTTGATGGTTGAGTAGATGGTTTTTTTATGTTCGGCTATGCATTCTCCTTAACTTGGAGATTTCGAGGGCGAAATCCTTCAAGGAGGGGAGAATGTAACACCCCGTAATTTTCAATATTAATGTTCTCAAATTAAATAATAACTAATCACAGATTTGAGAATTAAAGGAAACGGGTTGCGCCATTGTGTTCGTCTCGAAATTCTGGTTGAGATAGAGTCCGAGTTTGCGTGAATTGGACTTCGTATGAAGAAGTTATAGCCATCGGAAGTTTCAAAAAAAATTAAACAGATTTCAAAAATTCGAATTTCAGAGTTAAATTGGGCAAGGCGGGAAATTTCCTGCCAGGGCTAGGTCGACCAAGGGGTCGACATGGTGGTCGACCCACCCACCCAGGTCGACCAGGGGGTCGACCTGCCCCCTTCCCCTGGGCAGATTTGTTTGATGACATTTCTATGAATGTATGCTGTGTCATTAGGGTTTCTGATCTGGTCTGAATGGCTGGGGTTAATTTTGGGTTGAACGGACGACCTAAATTAATCCTAAACTCTATAAAAACACATGTGGACTCAAACCCTAAAATCAAATAAAAACTAGAATTGTGGCCTCCATGCTGTCACCTTGCAACCTAGAATTGCCGCCACCAATTAGAGAGGAAGAAAAGCAAATAAAATTTAATACTAATCTAAACCGCAACAAATTGTCTTCTTCAAAGGAAAGCTAAATCAATTTCAGAACTCAGATTTCAGAACTCAAGACCTTCTTTGCGTTGTGAGTTCGATTTCTTTAATAAGATAATTAACAATTAAATTGGACTGAGCTATAATTTGAATTATACGGTTATGTTGTGAATCACTGGCCATATGTTATTATCTATGTTGTAAATTCTATGATGTTATCATCTATAATGCAAATTCTATGATGTTATTATCTATGTTGTAAAGCTATGATGCTATCATCTATGTTGTAAATCTATGATTCATAATGATGTTTCATATGCTAGTTTGGTTATGTTGTTGGAAATAATTCATATGTTAAATCATATGTATGTATGCATGCAACTATAGATGTTAATTTAGATCCAGATCATATGCAAGTTGATGAAAATCATATACAACCTTACACGTTTTATGACATCTATTTTATGTGTAAATTGGATCTAAAGTTAGGCTATGACATGTGTGAGTTATATGCTAGTATACAAAATTCTATATGCTACTTTACATGTTTAGATGTAAGTTTACACCATCGTTATGTTGCATAAATCACATATGCAAGTATATATATATATGTTTGGAGTATAAATCATGTAATGTAAGTTTGTGGTTACTGCCTATGCAAGTTTACACTTTTAGATTTAGATCTGTGACATACATGGTTTATGCAAGTTTGTGACTATTACCTAAACCGGTTTTCACCTTTAGATTTAGATCTATGACATGTGTAGTTTTATGCAAGTTTGTGACTTTATCCTCAAGCTTTTAGATGAAGAACCTCATTCACACATGCAAGTTCACCCCTTATGTTTAGATCTAGTTTTATTTCTATGTATGTTGTGATGCCTTCTCTTTATTCCACAATTTAGACTATTCGAGCCTAACGTATATTTTACGTTAAACGAATGAACGTACAACGTGGGGCAATGGGATAATATTAAAATATTTAATATTTAATATTGACAATTGGCATAAATGCCTTAAATGGCATAAAATGAATGTATGATGAAAATTGGTATAATTTTGCATACCATAAATAGATGGACATAATTGAGTCAATTATGGACATAGTTAAATTTGGAATTGATTGATAGTTTGAACAGGGAAATTAATTCAAATTGGGGAATAATTAATTTTGTGTAATTAATCCTCTAAGACACGAGGTTAGTCTCTTTTGTGGTGTAAGACTGCCCAGACCTGCCCGGCAAATCCAGCTGCCCCGAATGCCAGTCTAATGTGGGAGGTCTTAGGTATAAATTAAATGCGTAAAGGTTGTAAAGACACGACGTTAGGCTCGTTTGTGGTGTAAGACTGCCCGGACCCGCCCGACAAATCCAGATGCCACAAATGCCAGTCTAACATGGGAGGTCTTTACAAGGTTGCGGTGTTAATGAATTAAGAAACGCTTAACCAGATAAACATGTGGTGGGACATAGGGTTTAAGTGGGTGCCTTGGGTGGCTTGTGAAATACGATTGGAAACGCTTAACCAAAAATAAGACATGTGAGTGGACATGAACAAGAAGAGGGTTAAGTGGGATGTACTATAGGGGACCAAGCTTAGGTGGATAGCTTGTGTCAAGTAATGGGGCCCCGTTTCAACCAGTAACCCATTAGTATCTATGTGGGCTCGACCCAAGTCGGGGACGGGATACGCATACTGGGCCTGACTGTAGGAAGCCAAAACGAGTTAGCGGTAGCAACGCAAGTCCAACGGGCTCATGTGCGTGTATGGACCCAGGCTGGTAGGTAAGTCGTTGTTGCATCGTGTAGGTGTAAGCCGTGCATTATTGGTGGTATCGGGTGGCCACTTTGAGGAGTTGTACACACCACTGTGGGTCTAGCACGGGTATCTACGAGTTAGGGAGCCTATCGCATGGGGGTAGTGGGTACACCTAGTGGAGATACGGGCAGGAGGCACCTATGAAGGCAACTAGGGGTACATGAAACTGCCATTATCATTATTAAAGTCTTGTAGGCGAGATCAACCTTTAGGGTGACTAGTGGAGGTGTAGTATAGTAATTATCTTATAGTGCTTTAGGTGCGCCTTTAACGTTATCTTTGTTCATCTTATTTCTTTGTTTTCTCTACCATACCCAATTGTTCACAGTCATTTCCTTATTTTCCAACTTATGCCTTAGCCTGGTTATTTTGGTAACCATTTTGTTAAAGTTATCGCACTCACCAGACTTTATGTCCGACCCCCTTTGTTTCCACCTCTTTTCTCCCTTCCCCCCCAGGTGCTCAGATTGGAACTAGCACCAGTGGAGCTTGATTTTCAATATAATTACCTCGTGTAACACCCCACGTCCATTATTGTTCTCAAATTAACTTTAATTAGCTTTATTTCCTTTAGTTAGCTGTCAGTTACCCGGCTCTGATACCACGTGTAGCACCCCACGACCATTAATGTCACTCACAAAGGAAATTCATTAACTTCTATGGAGCATTTTAAGTATGTATAGAACAAAAACTTAACAACAAGACAAATATAAACAGTACTTAAAAATTTAAAATTTTATTAATTGGAGCGGTAAACACATAGGTTTGATTACATCATCAAAAACCAGAGTCAAAGTACATAATATCCATCTTGATTAAAACAGAGTACATAAATTGAAAGACATAACCCCAACACAAAATTGCCATAAATAAGACAGGCTGAACTTTTACCTCAGCGATCCGAGCAACTTCTAAAAGCAAGAGATACAACTGTCCAAAATCAAGCTCCACTGGTGCTAGTTCTACCCTGAGCACCTGAGGTGGGGGGAAAGGCAGAAAAGAGGTGGAAATGAAGGGGTCAGACATAATGTCTGGCGAGTGCGATAACTTTAACAATACAATTACCAAAATAACAAGGCTAAGGCATAAGTTGGAAAATAATGAAATGACTGAGAACAATTGGGTATGGCAGAGCAAACTAAAGGAAATAAGACGAACAAAGATAACGTTAAAGGCGCACCTAAACCACTATAAGATAATTACTATACTGCACCGCCACTAGTCACCCTAAAGGTTAATCCCGCCTACAAGACTTTAATAATGATAATGGTAGTTTCATGTACCCCTGGTTGCCTTCATAGGTGACGCCTGCCCCTATCTCCACTAGGTGTACCAACTATCCCCATGCGATCGGCTCCGTAACTCGTAGATAACCGTGCTGGCCCCACAGTGGGGTGTATCACTCCCTAAAGTGGCAACCCGATAACACAGACAATGCACAGCTTATACATACACGGTGCAACAACGTTTTACCTACCAGCCCGAGTCCATACACGCACATGAGCCCGTTGGACTTGCGTTGCCACCGCTAACCCGTTTTGGGCTCTTACAGTCAAGCCTAGTAAGCATGTCATGTCCTCCACTTGGGTCGAGCCCACAGAGATACTTATGGTTTACTGGTTGAAACGGGCCCCCATTACTTGACACAAGCTATCCACCTAAGCTTGATCCCCACTAGTACATCCCACTTAACCCTTTTCTTATTCATGTCCACTTACATGTCTTATTTTTGGTTATGTGTTTCTAATCGTATTTCACAAGCCACCCAAGGCACCCACTTAACCCCCATGTCCCACCACATGTTTATCTGGCTAAGTGTTTCTTAATTCATTAACACCGCAACCTTGTAAAGACCTCCCACATTAGACTGGCATTTGTGGCAGCTGGATTTGCCGGGAGGGTCCGGGCAGTCTTACACCACAAACGAGCCTAACCTCATGTCTTTACAACCATTACGCATTTAATTTATGCCTAAGACCTCCCACATTACACTGGCATTTGTGGCAGCTGGATTTGTCGGGCCGGTCCGGGCAGTCTTACACCACAAATGAGCCTAACCTCGTGTCTTAGACGATTAATTACACAAAATTAAATATTCCCCAATATGAATTAATTTCCCTATTCAAATTATCAATTAATTCCAAATTTAACTATGTCCATAATTGACTCAATTATGTCCATTTATTTATGGTATGCAAAATTATACCAATTATCATCATCAATTTATTTTATGCCATTTAAGACATTTATGCCAATTGTCCAGTTAGCTTCACTGACATCAATATGACATTAATGGCTCTAATACCACGTATATAGAACAGAAACCTGACGACAAGACAGATATAAACAGTACTTAATAATTAAAATTTTTATTCATTGCAGCGGTAAACACATAGGTTTGATTACCTCATCAAAAACCAGACTCAAAGTTCATAATATCCATCTTGACTAAAACAGAGTACATAAATTGAAAGACATAACCCCAACTCAAAGTAGCCATAAATAAGATAGGCTGAACTTTTACTTCAGCGATCCAAGAAACTTCAAAAAGCAAGAGATACAGTTGTCCAAATCAAGCTTCACTGGTGCTAATTCCACTTTGAGCACCTGTGGGGAAAGGGAGAAAAGAGGTGGAAACAAAGGGGGTCAGACATAAAGTCTGGAGAGTGCGATAACTTTAACAATATAATTACCAAAATAACTAGGCTAAGGCATAAGTTGGAAAATAAGGAAATGACAGTGAATACTTGGGTATGGCAGAGCAAACAAAAGGAAATAAGACGAACAAGGAAACATTAAAGGCGAACTTAAACAACTATAAGATAATTACTATATTGCACCACCACTAGTCACCCTAAAGGTTGATCCCGCCAATAAGACTTTAATATTAATAATGGAAGTTTCGTGTACCCCTAGTTGCCTTCATAGGTGCCGCCTGCCCCTATCTCCACTAGGTGTACCAACTACCCCCATGCGATTGGCTCCCTAACTCGTAGATACCCGTGCAGGCCCCATAGTGGGGTGTATCACTCCCCAAAGTGGCAACCCGATACCACTAACAATGAACGGCTTATACCTACACGATGCAACAACGTCTTACCTACCGGCCCGGGTCCATACACGCACATGAGCCCGTTGGACTTGCGTTGCCACCGCTAACCCATTTTGGCCTCTTACAATCAATCCCAGTGTGCATGTCCCGTCCTCGACTTGGGTCGAGCCCATAGAGATACTTATGGGTTACTGGTTGAAACGGGCCCCCATTACTTGACCCAAGCTATCCACCTAAGCTTGGTCCCCTCTAGTACATCCCACTTAAATCTCTTCTTATTCACGTCTACTTACATGTCTTATTTTTGATTAAGTTTTCTAATCGTATTTCACAAGCCACCCAAGGTACCCACTTAACCCCAATGTCCCACCACATGTTTATTTGGTTAAGTGTTTCTTAATTCATTAACATCGCAACCTTGTAAAGACCTCCCACATTAGACTGGCATTTGTGGCAGCTGGATTTGTTGGGCGGGTTCGGGCAGTCTTACACCACAAACGAGCCTAACCTCGTGTCTTTACAACCGTTATGCATTTAATTTATGTCTAAGACCTCCCACATTAGACTGGCATTTGTGGCAGCTGGATTTATCGGGCGGGTTCGGGCAGTCTTACAACACAAAAGAGCCTAACCTCGTGTCTTAGACGGTTAATTACAAAAAAATAATTATTTTCCAATTTGAATTAATTTCCCTTTTCAAATTATCAATCAATTACAAATTTAACTATGTCCATAATTGACTCAATTATGTCCATCTATTTATGTTATGCAAAATTATACCAATTATCATCATAAATTTATTTTATGCCATTTTAGGCATTTATGTCAATTCTCAATATTAAATCCTTTAATATTATCCAATTGCCCCACGTTGTACGTTCGTTCATTTAACGTAAAATTTACGCTAGACTCGAATAGTCTAACTTATGGAATAAAGAGAAGGCATCACAACATACATAGAAACAAAACTAGATCTAAACATATGGGGTGAACTTGCTTGTGTGAATGAGGTTCTTCATCTAAAAACATGCATAGGCCAAAGTCACAAACTTGCATAAAACTACATATGTCATAGATCTAAATCTAAAGGTGTAAACTTGTTTAGGTAATAGTCACAAACTTGCATAAACCATGTACGTCATATATCTAAATCTAAAGGTGTAAACTTACATCTAAACATGTAAACTAACATATAGAATTTTGTATACTAGCAGATAACTCACACATGTCATGGCCTAACTTTAGATCCGATTTACACATAAAATAGATGTCATGAAACATGTAAGGTTGTATATAATTTTCATTAACTTTCATATGATCCAGATCTAAATTAACATCTAGACTTGCATGCATACATACATATGATTTAACATATGAATTAGTTCCAACAACATAACCAAACTAGTCTATGAAACATCATTATGAATCATAGATTTACAACATAGATGATAGCATCACAACTTTACAACATAGATAATAACATCATAGAATTTGCAACATAGACGATAACATCGTAGAATTTACAACATTGATAATAACACACGGTCGATGATTCACAACATAACCATATAATTCATATTATAGCTCATTCCAATTAAATTGTTAATTATCTTATTAAATAAATCGAACTCACAGCGTAAAGAAGGTCTTGAGTTCTGAAATCTGAGTTCTGAAATTGATTTAGCTTTCCTTTGAAGAAGACAATTTGTTGCGGTTTATAATAGAATTGAATTTGATTTGCTTTTCTTCCTCTCTAATTGGTGGTGGCTATTCTAGGCTGCAAGGTGACGGCATGGAGGCCATGATTCTAACTTTTATTTGATTTTAGGGTTTAAATCTACATGTGTTTTTATAGAGTTTAGGATTAACTTAGGTCGTCCGATCAACCCAGAATTAACCCCATCAATTCAGACCTGATCAGAAACCCTAATGACTCAGCATACAGTCATTAAAAGGTTATCAAATAAATCTACCCGAGGGGGGGAGGGCAGGTCGCCCCCCTGGTCGACCTGTGTGGGTAGGTCGACCCCCGGGTCGACCCCTTGGTCGACCTGGCCTTGGTGGGAAATTTCCTGCCTAGCCCAATCTGACTCTAAAATTCGAATTTTTGTAATCTGTTTAAATTTTTCTGAAACTTCTGATGGCCATAACTTCTTCATACGAAGTCCAATTCACGAAACTCGGACTCTATCTCAACCAAAATTCCGAAACGAACATAATGGCGCAACCCGTTTCCCTTAATTCTCACATCTGAGATTAGTTATTCTTTAATTTGTTAACCTTAATATTGAAAATTACGGGGTGCTACATTCTCCCCTCCTTAAAGGATTTCGCCCCCGAAATCTCCAAGTTAAGGAGAATGCATATCCTAACATCCAAACAACCATCTACTCAACCATCAAACACAGGCATCCATTATCCTTATAAAATTCCTAATGCTGTATGAACATATGCAAGAAGTGTCTGTATATGTTCTTTATCTAATGCAAAATCAGGCGGTCTACTGATTCAGTTGACCTCCTTAATGCAAACCATGATAGTGTCATGCATCCATTATGTATGCGAAAGAATCCTATCAATACATATTATTTCTACATGTGTGCACAACCATTCACCAAAATGCAACATCCATATGATAGTACAACCATTATACATTCATTAACTTAAATATGTATGCACATTTATATGCAATATGCAATATGAAGTGACTGAGCCGATCTAGTGCCTAAAATGTGTGTATATGCATCCACGAGCAACCACTATCAACCACTTGCATCCACAAGCATCCATCATACATAACATGTCTCAAACACATGTTTCAACCATAGGACTACCCTATCTAAAGGTCAAAGATACTAGCGAGAGGACATAATAAAGATAAAACAAATACAAGCTAAGCGATAAAGGAGAAATTAAAAGACATACCCTCGAAAAGAAAAGGGTACAATGAACGCATCTTCTCTTCCGTCTCCCAAGTAGCGTTGCGCTTACCATCTCCCCATTGCACTTTTACTAGCTTGACCTCTCGTTTCCTCAACTTCTTTATCTCCGACCCAACGTTGCACGTAGGAGCTCGTCGAATCGTCGCATCACGCTCTATCTCCACCTCTCTAAGCAAGCTCGGCTCTACCACTTCAGCGGTCTTATGCAAGCACTTCCTCATTAGTGATACATGGAATACATCGTGTACACCACTAAGTCTCTCGGGTAACTCCACTCTATATGCCATCCGTCCAATTCTCTCCTTAATAGGAAACGACCCTACGAACCTTGGTGCTAACTTCCCAACGGACCCAAAGCGAACAACATTCCATAATGGAGACACATTGACAAAGACCATGTTCCCAATATCAAACTCAAGATCTATCCTCCTCTTGTCCGCATAAGATTTCTACCTGTCTTGCGCCGTCTTCATCCTCCTTCGAATCAAATCAATCTTTTCCGAAGTCTCTCTAATCATATCGGGCCCAAGCAAGATCTTATCTGTAGATTCCTACCAACATGTAGGTGAATGACACGGCCGTCCATAAAGAGCCTCGAACGGTGCCATGCCAATGCTAGATCGAAAGCTATTATTATATGAGAACTCCACCAATGGAAGATGTTCCTCCCATGTACCTACGAAGTCTAAGACACACAACTCAATAGGTCTTCTAGAATATGATTCACCCTCTTGGTCTAGTCATCCGTCTGAGGATGATATGCGGTGCTCAAACATAACCATGTTAAACTTGTGGCTTCAACACCTTTATGTCATGGTTATGCCAAGTTCCCTGTTTTGTCCTTTATGCGTTGTTGCGATTATGTAAACGATGGGATTACGTTGGGGTTGGGTAACATAATGACATGAACATGATTTTTGTAACATGACATGATATGTTAACTTGTAATTATGTTTTGGAAACATAATGGACATGACACTTAGAAAATATGAGTGTGGCCAACTCGAGGTCGGGTTGAGTTTGTAGCATAAATCTACCCGGACCCGCCCGGCTTAACTAGTGGCTACAAACAATAGGACCCAATGTGAGAAGTTGGTCATGTTGTGCTCGAACCCGAGGTTAGACCTAGTTGTGGTGTAAAGCTACCCGGACCCGCCCGGCTTAAATAGTAACCACAACAAAGTCTAATGTGAGAGGTTAAAGCGCATTAAGTTAATTAATGCCTCCTGATTAGGGTTAAGTCATAATCCACTTAATACTTAACCAATTTGGGCTTGATGGATTAATCGAGGTTAAGTCGGGAGCCTTGGGTACCCTTAACCGATTTAATCCACGTATGGATCGGGTTAACCACATTTAACCCGTTAAGAAACCCTAGTTGCGTGGTCCTTTTCAGCAGTAACCTTCTTGATAGTATCATAAGACCCTAGGACTAGGCTAGGGTGGGGCACGATTACTGGGCTGATTGTAAGAGACCAAAAGAGACGGCCAAATGATGCCCCGGTTGTTCAGGCGGACCATGGTCGTGCACATCAAGTCCAGAGTTAAACACGGGCTATGGTAGGTTTGGACTGTGCATCATGGAATGGTGTCAGAGGGTTACACCATAGGGCCTGATACACCCTAGGGTGGACTCTGCACAGTCAACTAAATTCATGATTAAGCCGTATGACACCGACACTTGACGAGTTAGGCTTATAGGGAGCCGATCGACTAGACCGTGTAGTTGGACCTTGATTTAGGTCACCTCATGATAGTGGGCCAAGCTTGGGCCAAGGGATCAATTCTTGTTTTTACTTGACATGTTAGAATGCTAGTACACCCATGGTGCAAAACTTAACCTTAATTATGCGATGACACCTTTATCTATCTTGTTAGTTAATCATCATGCCAGTATGTTGTTATCCTTATGTTCATCTCAGCTTCTCATGCCAGTTAACTTTACTAGTTCATAGACAGATAGTAGTAGGGCTTACCAGTTTTTTTGACTGACCTGTTTTCTTTCGCCTCTTTTCTTCCGTCTCCCCCCCTCAGGTTCTCAGGGCGGGAACATTGGAGCTTAGCTTGGATCTTTACAGCTTGCTTACTGGATTTGCTCATGTACGGTTTTGGACATTGAGTTAGCTATGGTTTATCACTTCATTTTGGGGATAGTAATTTATGTATTTCAGTTTTTCAGTTTATGCTTTTATCTAGACTTTGTTGTTGGAAAATAATGACCAAGTACTTTGTTATAACATGACTATGGTTTTGAAATGCTAGTTTTATCCGCTGCTTTACTACTCTGTTTTACTTATATGTTCTGTCTTGTGATATCTGCATGCATGTTTACCTTGTTTAACGCCCCTCCAAAGCTAATGTCCTTGCAAGAGTGGCATTGGCGGAGGTGGGGTGTTACATTTGGTATCAGAGCATAAGGTTTACAAGATTTGAGCAAAAGTGTTTTTGAAACTTACCTTTTGAAAAACTATTTTCAAAACCAATTAAGTATTTTCCAAGAAAAGTCTAGTTTTTTTAAAAAGGCTATTCCCTAAAAGCCTTAGCACTATCCTTCGTTTCTTCGTTCTGAATCTATCTTTTTCTTCGTTTTAGTATGGCCGATCGCTTTAACATCCCGGAAGGCGTACAAGTACCCGTCTGGTTCTGGAGATTTATGGAGGCAAGGGCGAATGAAGCCGGCCCCGCGAACATTCCTCCTCCTTCCCCCATCGCTAACATCTCTCCTCCTCCCGTAGCTGAGGTTCCTCCTCCCCCTCAGCATCCGCAAGAGGATTTTGCAAAGCTTTGCAAAGACTTTAAGGCGATGGGTTGCAAGAATTTTGTCAGAACGGAGACTCCCGTGGAGGCAAGAAACTGGTTAAAGGAAACTGAAGACCTCTTTGCTATCTTTGATGTGGAAGATCGTAGGAAAGTTCTGTTGGCGGTATGGCTATTGAAAGGGGAAGCTGCTTATTAGTGGGTAGTCACCACCACTACTAGACCAATTGAGACTTGGGATGACTTTAGGAGAAGGTTTGGACTAAAGTTCCTATCACCGACAGAAGAGAATCTTCAGATGGAGAGGTTCCTATCTCTAAAGCAAGGGGACATGACAGTTAGGGAATACGTGGATATGTTTAATCAACTTGCTCAGTTCGGCCTAGAATTGGTAAACACAGCTCAGAAGAAGGCCCTACACTTTGCTCTAGGATTGAATGAGTCATTGCGCGGTTTGGCCATGTCTCATATACCCCTGGGGGAAACTTTCGAGAGTTTGGTGAATATGGCCCTACTTCAAGAGGAAGATAAGAGTGGCAAGAAGGAGGTCAAGGCAAATGAGTCTCAAGGCGAGAAGGTAGATTCCGGAAAAGGAGGCAAGAACAACAATAGCAAGGAAAACAAGTCAAGAGAAAGGAGGAAGTGCAACTTCTGTGGGATTACTGGGCACATAGCCAAAGACTGTAGGAAGAAGAAGAGGAAGTTGGGCGAATGCTTTCACTGTGGAGAGCCTGGACATCTTAGCAAGGATTGCCCCAAGAAGCAAGGACAAGGGCAAGGACAAACTCAGCAAGTAAGACCCTCTGGAGGGCAATTGCAGGCTCTCCTCGCTCTTCCAACTTTTGATCGAGGTAGAGTTTTTATAAAAATTCATGTTTACATTTTTGATTTTCCTGTTCGCACCTTATTTGATTCTGGCGCATCGCATAGTTTTATCTCTTCTGATATTGTTGGAAGTTTGCACCTAAGTACTAGCTTAGTTGAGGATCCCGTTTGTGTTTCAAATCCAATTGGGGGTTCTGCCCATCTATCTATGATTTGTGTGGATTTTAAGATTTCTATCTTGGCCGTAGAATTCATGTGTAATGCTTATGTTCTCGGATTCACGGGATATGGGTTGATCTTGGGCATGGATTGGTTGTCCAGTTATGGAGCCATCCTCGATTGTGAGCATAGGGTGGTGAGGCTCATGACTCGCCTCGGTAATACCCTAGAAATTTCTTGTAACCCTAGAGGTCCCGTCATGTTATGTTATCTGGAATCTCTCGACTCGTCCATCGATGATCTGCAATCTGTAAGGGTGGTCCGAGACTATCCTGATGTCTTTGAAGAAGTTAGGGGGTTACCCCCTAAACGAGAGATAGATTTCCGCATTTATCTAGTCGATAATGCCAAGCCAGTATCATTGCCCGTTAGGCACATGGCCCCTCGTGAGAGAAGGGAGCTCAGTAAGCAAATCAAGGAGCTGCTTGAGAAGGGTTTTATTAGACGAAGCATTTCCGAATGGGGTGCTCCGGTGGTATTCGCTACTAAGGCGGATGGTTCGCTTCGTCTATGTGTTGATTATCGAGAGTTGAACAAGCTGACAAAGAAGAATAGGCACCTGTTACCGAGGATTGATGATCTCTTTGACCAGCTTGTAGGTGCTTCTGTTTTCTCTCAGCTCGATCTAGCCACCGGATTCCATCAGCTTAGAGTGGCCGAGGATAGTATCGATAAGACTGCGTTTAGGACTCCAGATGGATTCTTTGAATGACTTGTCATGCCATTCGGTTTGACTAATGCACCCGCATACTTCGTGGACTTGATGAGTAGGATGTTCAGGGAATTCCTTAACAAGTTTGTTGTTGTCTTCGTGGATGATACTCTGATCTTCTCAAAGGATGAGGAAGAGCATGCTAGGCATCTCAAGGAAGTGATGGATATGCTTAGAGCGCATCAGTTGAAAGCCAAGTTCTCCAAATGTCATTTTTGGAGAAGGGAAGTTCGGTTTCTTGGACATATAGTTTCTAAGCAAGGCATAGCGGTGGATCCTGCGAAAGTGGTTGTGATTCAAGACTGGAAGACTCCTAGGAATGCAACCGAAGTAAGAAGCTTTCTCGGTCTGGCGGGCTTCTGTAGGAAGTTCATCAGGGACTTCGCTAAGATTTCAGCCCCTCTTACTAAGTTGACGAAGAAGAACTTAGTCTTTGTATGGGACTTGGAGTGTGAGCTTGCTTTTCAAAAGCTCAAAAGAGCCCTTACCTCAGCTCCAGTTTTGGCAACGTGGATTGGCAATTGTTTTCAAGAGATAGTTTTCTACGTGGGATACCGTATAGTATGTAAGCGAGATCCGAGATTCACTAACGAATCTTGGAAAGCTTGCACGAAACCATTAGCACGCAGTTATGTTTAAGCCAAGTATTTTAGGCAAAGGATAAGTGGAAGTGGAACGAGAGGCAACGGTGAAATGAGTTCTAACTCATATTTTGGGAACAAGAATTAAGAACTATGGAATTGCGAAGTTAAAAGACGGTCAAGGCACGATGGGATTAAGCACAAGAAAATGCGGCTTAGAAGATTGAAGTCTAGATACGCGCATTTAATCTCTTTCTAAGAGTATATCCTTGATCCCTATTGTTCCGGAGAGCTTACTCGCATGCTATCTTTTAAGTATATCCTCTCGGTCCTATCCTCAACCTTAGTTCTGTTGCAAACCCCATAAGTACTATGACTCGCCTATTTGTGAGATATAGTTGAGGTGAAGAAGTTCGTCACCAAACTATTTGGGCTTTATGGGATATGGGTAATAATTGATAGACTTACGAAGAGAACCCATTTTTCCGGTGAAAAGCAAGAGGACCGTATCATGGCTGGCATCTGTTTATCTTCGAGAGATAGTATGGTTGCATGGAGTTTCTTCTAGCATAGTTAGCGATCGTGACCCAATTTTCACTAGCTAGTTCTGGAACAGTTTGCAAGAAGCGATGGGTACACGATTGAATCTTAGTATAGCCTATCACCCCCAAACGGATGGCCAAATCGAAAGGGTGAATAGAGTGCTAGAAGATCTCTTAAGGCTTTGTGTTCTCGACTTCGGTGGTACTTGGGAAGACCACCTTCCTCTTGTAGAATTTGCTTATAATAATAGCTATCAAGCCAGCATAGGGATGGCACCATTTGAAGCTTTATATGGGAGGCCGTGTAGGTCACCATCTTGTTGGTGGGAGACAACAGATAGACTTATACTTGGGCCCGATATGATACGAGACACATCCGAGAAAGTTGAATTAGAAAGAAGAAGGATGAAAGCGGCCCAAGATAGACAGAAATCCTATGCTGACAAGCGAAGGGCATATTTAAAATTCGAAGTGGGAGACATGGTTTTCGTGAAGGTTTCTCCTTTGCGAAATGTGGTACGTTTTGGAGCAGCGGGGAAGCTGGCACCAAGGTTCGTAGGACCCTTCCCTATCATAGAGAGAATTGGAAAGATGGCCTATAAGGTGGGATTGCCCGAGAAGCTAGCCGGAGTGCATAATGTCTTTCATGTCTCGCATCTCCGAAAGTGCCTACATGAGTCCGCTGAGGTGGTTGAACCAAGCATTCTTGAAGACATTGAGGTAGAGAAAGAAGCAACCTTGAGAAGTGCTCTGATTCGTATCTTGGGAACAGAGATCAAGAAGCTAAGGAATCGAGAGGTCAAGTTGGTGAAAGTTCAGTGGGGTGAAGCCGACGAAGATGTGGCTTGGGAAACCGAGGAGAAGATGCGTGGGCTTTATCCATTTCTATTTGAGGGTACATTCTCGATCTCTTTTCCTAATTAGCATATCTTTCTTTTTATCCGCGTTTATCTAGTTTATCTTTTTTCATAGATCTTGTCATGAGAACCTTAGGTAGAAACCCTTGGTTGAAACATGTATTTGAAACATGTTATGCTTGATGGTTGCAAGTGGTTGCAAGTGTTTGCACGTGGATACTCGTGGATGCATGATACACATTAGGCACTAAGATCGGCTCACACACTTTCATGTTGCATATGCATGAGTGCTTATACTTATTCATGGATGAAACTTGTTATGCTATCACGTGGATGTTGCATATGGATGAATGTTATGTGCACTCATGTAGAGATTATAAATTATGTGAGGAATTTGCATATATATGGACTCATTTCACTAACATGCTTTGCATTAAGGAGGTTTACTGTATCAGTAACCGCCTGATTTTTGCATTAGATAAGTACATATACACACACCTTTGCATATGATCATACAACATTTTGAATCCTTTAAGGACAATGACTGCATGTGGATGATGTTTTGAGTAGATGGATGATGGATAGTAGGATACGTTCTTCCTAACTTGGAGATTTTGGGGACGAAATCCTTTAAGGAGGGGAGAATGTAACACCCCGTACTTTGAACATAAAAATTCACAAATTAAAGTATACTTAATTTAGTGAAATGGGTTGCGCAGAGAAATATATATATATATATGTTGATATATAAATATATAATTGAAAATTAAATAAATAAATATGAAAAAATGTTCAAAACAGCGAATTGGGAGAGGGGAATAACCGAACCGGCCGATTTTTGAGGTCGACCCAAGCCCGCTGGGTCGACTAAGGGTTAATCCAGGGTGTTTGGCTGTCAACCCGTGGGCCGATTCACTCAAATGCATATTTTGCATTTGAATGGTTCTCATGGTTCAGCTTTAATCTAAAGGCCCTAGATGGTTCCTACACTTGACTTCTTCCCCAAGACATGCTTTGATGGCTTGGATTGAATCTAGGGTTAATCTTATGGCTAATATTACCCTAATCTTCTATAAAAAAGACCCCAAACCTAGCCTAAATCACCATTATTCAATCCTACAACTAAACTATGTCAAATTTGTTCCTCTCATGGCCTCCACTCTCATGCTAAAATTTCTAAGTTAATTTCTATGAGAGATTTTGAGTTCATACAAGTGTTTTCAAACTTGTATGAGTGTTCTTAGCTTGCATTCAAGTCAAGTTGCAACATTTCTATTTCAAAGCAAGGGTTTTTATTGAATTGGCTCAAGGGTTTTCATTTGGAGCTTGCATATTTGGGTTTTTGGTGCTTGCATAAGGGCTTCGTCTCAATCTTTATAATAAATATTTATTTGTGTGTTCATAGCATTGTAAGCCCTTTTCTACTTTCTTTCTTTGAACTCTAAAGTTAAATGAATGATGCAAGTTTGGGGTTGATCATTATATGCAAGTTTGGTTGATCATTATATGCAAGTTTTGTTGGTCATTATATGCAAGTTTGGTTGATCATTATATGCAAGTTTGGTTGATCATTATATGCAAGTTTGGATGATCATTATGCAAGTTGGTTTAATCATTATGTATGACACATGTTGCTATGTTATGCAAGTTTGGGTTGATCATGTTATCATGTTATGCAAGTTAAACTTGAGGTTTTGAGCATAAAGCTCCAAGCTTTATATTAAAGGTTGCATTTTGGCAACATGAAAGTTATCATATCCCTTATGATAACTTGCATGTGAGGCAAAATGAGAACTTCTAGCAACTTGTACATGTCATTTATCACCATGTATCACTCATATGCTAAGTTTGGTTTTATGCATGCTTTTGAAGCATAATAATGCAATACGCAAGTATATGAACATATGTACATTTCATATGCCACCATGTTAAACTTGTGGCTTCAACACCTTTATGTCATGGTTATGCCAAGTTCCCTGTTTTATCCTTTATGCGTTGTTGCGATTATGTAAATGTTTTAATCAAAAAATAGATCAAACACCAAATACGATGCTCTAAAGAGTGCGTCGCCCGTTCAGTGGCAAGATGCTAAGAAAACACGTTTCCAAATTAGGGGAGAGACACTATAAAAAGCATGTATGAAGAAATGTGAGACCGCAATTCGCAAAAACAGAGCAATAAGAGAGAGGAACACACAATTTTCAGAGTGGTTCGGTCAAACGTGACCTACGTCCACTATGCAAACATTTTCCATTATCACTTTCATGATTCCAAGTACAATGCCATACAAATCTCCCTCAATTTACAATGAATCTCTTATTTCTCCCTCTTTGATGTGAATCGCACTTGAATTAGCTAGTGGATCGGTCAGATCTCCCCAAGTATTGATTGAAATGGATGGAAAGCCTTCAATGCTTCACTTTAAAGGTAGATCTCTTCGATTCCATAGCATTTTGATAGTAGATCAAAGTTTCTAGAGAGAATACAATGGAGACTTGTGTTGCTTAAGTGGAGCTTGAATGGATTTCCATGGATGAAGCTTGAGAATGCCTTGGAGAAATGATTTTAGCAGCCCTTCGGGGTCTTCGAATCCTCTCCCTTAAAGTGTGGAGAAAGGGTGTATTTATAGTTGAAGTCTAGGGGTAGTGGCAGTCTTGTAAATACATGGTGTATGGTTGGCGCTTGGTTGGCGGTGAGTTGGCGCTGGGTTGGCATAAGAACACCAACCAGCTTTATATTCTTCGCTGCCTTCCGCCTCTCTTGTTTTATATCGACCCGCATGTGAACAATATTGGACTGTCCAGGATGAATCGTTTAAGGCCGACCAGGTGTAATTCCAATGTACCGACCCAATAGCTTTGTATTATGCAATTTTGTCTTCTTGTGAGATATGGGATCCAATATTATTACTTTTCCATCCCTTTATCTCTTCTTCACTCCCTCCAGCAAGTCCATTCTTCACTTAATTAGTTCTGCCCGACCGCTGGAGAGCTGCAAGTCCTTGCTTGCTTCATGCTCGACCAGTCTTCCATACACTGGTGCTCGACCGAGTTCTTGGGATGAAGACTGCTGCTCGACCGGCTCGGTGGAGGGTTTGCTCGACCACGCGATACATGAGAGCAATGGTGCTTGAGCCGTCAGGTTGGTGGTGATCGATCCCTCTTTCAAGTGGTGCTCAAGCTGTTGGATTTGCAATGACCGACCAGATGGTTCAAGATCGACCAGGTGGAAGTTCGACCGGACCTTGCTCGCTCCAAGCTTGACCAGGAGGAGGCTGATGTCACGACCAACCAGGCGGCGCTCCTCCCAAGACCGACCAGCTGGCTGATGTTTGAGCGACCAGCACTTAGAGAGAGGAGACCGACCAACACCCGAAGTCTGTACGTCCAGCTTGTGTTTGGTGAAATGCCGGTGAGAATTCTTGGATAGCTAACATTTGCCCCCTCGAAGCTTGTATTTTTGCTTGCGAGAAATACGGGCTTCGAAATGAACGTTTCTATCATGGTCTGCGTTGGAAAATCATGATTTAATGCTTAGACTAGTTGATTCCGAACGATCCAAGTTATGAACTTGTTGACTGGACTTTGTGTCTCATAGCACCTGTTCTGTAATGAAAACAAGCACTTGCACGATTTTGGGCTTATACATTGTTATTGATCGTCCGCATCAATAACAGGTTAGTTAATCATTAATGAATGATGTACAATAAATTGAATGTCATATCTACGCAGAACTGCTTTATTTAACAGTTGTGATTTGTCAAACGCTGTTTGCATAGACATGGTATTCGAGTTTGAGTTCATAATGGCACTTGAGTTCTGAATTGCAGATTTCAAGTTACGCCTTTGCTATGAATTACCTGATCTCATATGCCGGTTTACGTTTTATGAGACGTGCACCTGATCGGATCAATACTTTGCTTTGTGCTTCTGATGCCAAGGCGATTGTGGCCGTTGGATGTATCAGAATTTTGAATTTGATCAATTAATTTGGGGACTTCTACTTGGAGAAGTCATTGTATCTTTCTGCCTTTGCTTGAAAAGGTCTTATGTAAGGTGCCCCCGCCAGGGGAGGACTTTGGGTTTGATGCCCCCTGCTAGGGGAGGACTTTATGTTGGATGCCCCCGCTAGGGGAGGACTTGGGATTTGATGCCTCCGCTAGGGGAGGACTTTATGTTGGATGCCCCCACTAGGGGAGGACTTGGGATTTGATGCCTCCTGCTAGGGGAGGACTTTATGTTGGATGCCCCCGCTAGGGGAGGACTTGGGATTTGATGTCCCCTGCTAGGGGAGGACTTTATGTTGGATGCCCCCGCTAGGGGAGGACTTGGGATTTGATGCCCCCGCATGGGGAGGACTTTCGTCGTTGCTCTCACGAAGAGGGGCTAGACTTTTTTATGCCCCCGCATGGGGAGGTCTTTCGCCGTTGCTCTCACGAAGAGGGGCTAGACTTTTTTATGCCCCCGCATGGGGAGGTCTTTCGCCGTTGCTCTCACGAAGAGGGGCTAGACTTTTTTATGCTCCCGCATGGGGAGGTCTTTCGCCGTTGCTCTCACGAAGAGGGGATAGACTTTTTTATGGCCCCGCATGGGGAGGTCTTTCGCCGTTGCTTTCACGAAGAGGGGCTAGACTTTTTTATGCCCCCACATGGGGAGGTCTTTCGCCGTTGCTCTCACGAAGAGGGGATAGACTTTTTTATGCCCCCGCATGGGGAGGTCTTTCGCCGTTGCTCTCACGAAGAGAGGCTAGACTTTTTTGTGCC
Source organism: Allium sativum (assembly GCA_030737875.1). NCBI lineage: Eukaryota > Viridiplantae > Streptophyta > Magnoliopsida > Asparagales > Amaryllidaceae > Allium > Allium sativum. The sequence goes on along the minus strand of CM060919.1, from coordinate 501,943,524 downwards.
CCCGCATGGGAGGTCTTATATTTGAATCCGTGGGACAAACGCCAGTTCCTTTACTGGATGCTTTGGCATGGAAAACGATCTCGATTTAGGAATCTGGGCCATAAGTAGTCGCTTGTTCCTTCATGGGTTGTTCAACTTAGTGAGTCACCTCGATGTATCGTGTGGTCAACGCTTATGGGACCTCACTAAGGAAGCTGTGACTTATGAAGTCGGCTGTTCCGCTATGGGTCCTCGACCTGGTGAGCCCTCTTGATGTATCGGGTGATCCATGCTTGTGAATTGCACCACATCAGGAGACAGGGGCTTAATCAAGCTGTCAGGGATCTTCCCTTTTTTGTGAAGCTTGGAACCCATGAGGTAGACTTTAACAGTCGCGTTGGATGTGCTTAGTTGTGATAAGCAATTGCAACCGGATTGAGAAGTCGTGCTCTTTTGGGATTTGCGGGGTTTGCGTCATTCCGTGGAGCGAACATTGGCCTAGTACTGGAAGCACTTGATCGTGGCAAGTGTTCATGATTGAGCGCAAGTTGCCCCTTGGAACTTACAACCTGCGGCGTTGATTTTAGATATGCTTGTTGACCTCTCCACCGTCTCATCTTTGGCCATCCCTTCTAACCACCCTTCAAGATGGTGTTTTTATGATCGAACGTAGATGTGTTGACACTTTGTGCATCCCATGCTTGAATAAGTGTTGTGGAGTTCGCCATAGTGCATCGGGTTTCAAGGAAGCGAGCATTTGTCCTATAACCTGTAATAGAGAATCGTCTTTTAGCAAGTCTTGAATTAACGAAGATCTCGTAAGTAAGAGATTCACACAAGTATGCAGGACTTTATCCATAGAGATATCGTTCAGTACAATCCTTATGCAATATTACAAGTTTTTTACAAGAAGTTCTGAATGTAACAGAAAGCAAGATGTAAAGTAAAGCGAGTAACAAAGCAGTAAGTAAGGAAAGGCGATGATGATCACTTATTTCGAGTTGTTGAAATGAGATTCCCATCAGCCCTCAGTTGATGATTGGCCTGTTATTGGGTTGAACCAAGAGAGAGCCTTGCCCCTGAGGAGTCTAAGCGGCATTTGAGGATTGTAGATTCTTGATGTACTGTTGTAGTTTGCCATTCTGAATCATTTCCTCAATTATGCTTTGGAGAATTCTGCATTCATTTGTATCATGACCCGGCAGCTTGTGGAGTCGACAGTACTTTCCAGAGTCCAGAGTTTTCTGCGTAACCTTGAACTTTGGTGGCTCCGGATAGTGCTCGGCATCCTTGGTGGCAAGGAAAATGTTTTCTATGGTATCATTCAGAGGAGTGAGTTCTGATGGGTTGTAGAAGCGAAACTTCTTGTTTGCCTTGCTGTTTTCCCATCATTGGCTCGTTTCTGCCCCTGGATATTGTGCTGATTAAGCTGGATGTCAGCGCTTTTGGGAGGATCAACAGTCTGAGGAAGCACAGGATGATCACCCACTCTCATATACTCCTCGGCTTTCTTCTGGAACTTTTCCAGCGTATTCGGCTCCTTCATTTTGATCCATCGACCGAATTCGCTATTTTTGTCTATAGCGCGTATTAGAGATGCTAAGATCATGCGGGGATCAGGATTCCCTACTTCAGTTAAAGCAGTATTGAACCTATTGAGGAAAGCTTTAACGGACTCTCCATGATTCTGCTTCATTGATGTGAGAGAGATGACATCCTTAGCTTTTGTGGTCTGTAACCTGAAATGCTCTTTGAACTTATGAGTCAAATCATCAAAGCGATCGATGGATTTGGGCGAGAGCCTTGTAAACCATAGCGATGCGACGCTATCTGGATAGAGCGGGAAGCACAAGCACTTAATCTCATCCGTCGCTTTAGCCACATTCATGTGCCACTCATATCTGTATAGGAAGTTATTTGGATCAGCAGTCCCATCGTATGGAGGCAAGGTGGGATGTGCGAACTTCTTCGGAAGCTCAGCTTTGTGAATTCTCCTGGTGAATGGGTTTCTGCTCGGAGAAAAATCCCATTCCCTTTCGCTATCTTTGCGGGTTAGGCCGTCTTTCATCATCCGCTTCACCACGTCCTCGATTCCCCCTTTTGAGTAGTGTCGCTTGGGAGAGCGGACCTCGATTTCCTTTCCGGATGCTCGATCGCGATTAGAGTGTATGGGTCCTTTTCCTTCAGCAAGGGAAGGTGCTCCCCTTTCAGGACTTGCGACTCGCTGGGCATCTCGATTGGAAACGCCTTTGGCTTTCAGCTTGGAAGCATGAATGTCGGCTTCGTTGAACCCTTCAATGTTATCATTGCAATAATGATCGGAAGTTGATGAACTTGTGTTTCCCTCAAGGTTGACATGAGCCTTTTGAGGAGGAGCGGGATTGGCTTGAGCGTTTAGGAGAGCACTCTCTTTATCCATCAAAGTTTGATTAGCATCTACAAGAGTTTTGTTAGCATCCAACAAGGCTTTACTGGAAGCTTCCATCCGTTGGTGTAGATTAGCGACAACGACATCTAGCTCGGCCTTTGTTACTCCAGCTCCAGTTATGGAATTTTGACCAACCTCGAAGCGGTTAGTAAGAGGTGTAGCTTCGTTGTTAGCAACATTGTTGACGTCGTCGTTGTTGTCGTTTTCTCCAACGGTTTTACTTGCGGTTTTCTTGGACTTAGCCATTATCTCGGACATGGATTTGACTTTGGAAGATAGCTCGTCGATTGGCCCAGATCTGAGATTTGCGAGATCTATGGTTGAAGCAAGCCTAGATCTTACGTGCAAAGTTCTTAACCTTGTCGAGTTTGGGAGAAGTGCGAATGCGGCGCCACGGTGGGCGCCTAATGTTTTAATCAAAAAATTGATCAAACACCAAATACGATGCTCTAAAGAGTGCGTCGCCCGTTCAGTGGCAAGGTGCTAAGAAAGTACGTTTCCAAATTAGGGGAGAGACACTATAAAAAGCATGTATGAAGAAATGTGAGACCGCAATTCGCAAAAACAGAGCAATAAGAGAGAGGAACACACAATTTTTAGAGTGGTTCGGTCAAACGTGACCTACGTCCACTATGCAAACATTTTCCATTATCACTTTCATGATTCCAAGTACAATGCCATACAAATCTCCCTCAATTTACAATGAATCTCTCATTTCTCCCTCTTTGATGTGAATCGCACTTGAATTAGCTAGTGGATCGGTTAGATCTCCCCAAGTATTGATTGAAATGGATGAAAAGCCTTCAATGCTTCACTTTAGAGGTAGATCTCTTCGATTCCATAGCATTTTGATAGTAGATCCAAGTTTCTAGAGAGAATTCAATGGAGACTTGTGTTGCTTAAGTGGAGCTTGAATGGATTTCCATGGATGAAGCTTGAGAATGCCTTGGAGAAAGGATTTTAGCAGCCCTTCGGGGTCTTCGAATCCTCTCCCTTAAAGTGTGGAGAAAGGGTGTATTTATAGTTGAAGTCCAGGGGTAGTGGCAGTCTTGTAAATATATGGTGTATGGTTGGCGCTTGGTTGGCGGTGAGTTGGCGCTGGGTTGGCATAAGAACACCGACCAGCTTTATATTCTTCGCTGCCTTCCGCCTCTCCTGTTTTATATCGACCCGCATGTGAACAATATTGGATTGTCCAGAATGAATCGTTTAAGGCCGACCAGGTGTAACTCCAATGTACCGACCCAATAGCTTTGTATTATGCAATTTTGTCTTCTTGTGAGATATAGGATCCAATATTATTACTTTTCCATCCCTTTATCTCTTCTTCACTCCCTCCAGCAAGTCCATTCTTCACTTAATTAGTTCTGCCCGACCGCTGGAGAGCTGCAATTCCTTGCTTGCTTCATGCTCGACCAGTCTTCCATACACTGGTGCTTGACCGAGTTCTTGGGATGAAGACTGCTGCTCGACCGTCTCGGTGGAGGGTTTGCTCGACCACGCGATACATGAGAGCGATGGTGCTTGAGCCGTCAGTTTGGTGGTGATCGATCCCTCTTTCAAGTGGTGCTCAAGCTGTTGGATTTGCAATGACCGACCAGATGGTTCAAGATCGGCCAGGTGGAAGTTCGACCGGACCTTGCTCGCTCCAAGCTCGACCAGGAGGAGGCTGATGTCACGACCGACCAGGCAGCGCTCCTCCCAAGACCGACCAGCTGGCTGATGTTTGAGCGACCAGCACTTAGAGAGAGGAGACCGACCAACACCCGAAGTCTGTACGTCCAGCTTGTGTTTGGTGAAATGTCGGTGAGAATTCTTGGATAGCTAACAGTAAACGATGGGATTACGTTGGGGTTGGGTAACATAATGACATGAACATGATTTTTGTAACATGACGTGATATGTTAACTTGTAATTATGTTTTGGAAACATAATGGACATGACACTTAGAAAATATGAGTGTGGCCAACTCGAGGTTGGGTTGAGTTTGTAGCATAAATCTACCCGGACCCTCCCGGCTTAACTAGTGTCTACAAACAATAGGACCCAATGTGAGAAGTTGGTCATGTTGTGCTCGAACCCGAGGTTAGACCTAGTTGTGGTGTAAAGCTACCCGGACCTGCCCGGCTTAACTAGTAACCACAACAAAGTCTAATGTGAGAGGTTAAAGCGCATTAAGTTAATTAATGCCTCCTGATTAGGGTTAAGTCATGGTCCACTTAATACTTAACCAATTTGGGCTTGATGGATTAATCGAGGTTAAGTCGGGAGCCTTGGGTACCCTTAACCGATTTAATCCACGTGTGGATCGGGTTAACCACATTTAACCCGTTAAGAAACCCTAGTTGCGTGGTCCTTTTCAGCAGTAACCTTCTTGATAGTATCATAAGACCCTATGACTAGGCTAGGGTGGGGCACGATTACTGGGTTGATTGTAAGAGACCAAAAGAGACGGCCGAATGATGCCCCGGTTGTTCAGGCGGACCATGGTCGTGCACATCAAGTCCGGAGTTGAACACGGGCTACGGTAGGTTTGGACTGTGCATCATGGAATGGTGTTAGAGGGTTACACCATAGGGCCTGATACACCCTAGGGTGGACCCTGCACAGTCAAATACATTACATGATTAAGCCGTATGACACCGACACTTGACGAGTTAGGCTTATAGGGAGCCGATCGACTAGACCGTGTAGTTGGACCTTGATTTAGGTCACCTCATGATAGTGGGCCAAGCTTGGGCCAAGGGATCAATTCTTGTTTTTACTTGACATGTTAGAATGCTAGTACACCTGTGGTGCAAAACTTAACCTTAATTATGCGATGACACCTTTATCTATCTTGTTAGATAATCATCATGCCAGTATGTTGTTATCCTTATGTTCATCTCGGCTTCTCATGCCAGTTAACTTTACTAGTTCATAGACAGATAGTAGTAAGGCTTACCAGTCTTTTTGACTGACCTGTTTTCTTTCTCCTCTTTTCTTCCGTCTCCCCCCGCTCAGGTTCTCAGGGTGGGAACATTGGAGCTTAGCTTGGATCTTTACAGCTTGCTTACTGGATTTGCTCATGTACGGTTTTGGATATTGAGCTAGCTATGGTTTATCACTTCATTTTGGGGATAGTACTTTATGTATTTCAGTTTTTCAGTTTATGCTTTTATCTAGACTTTGTTGTTGGAAAATAATGACCAAGTACTTTGTTATAACATGACTATGGTTTTGAAATGCAAGTTTTATCCGCTGCTTTACTACTCTGTTTTACTTATATGTTCTGTCTTGTGATATCTGCCTGCATGTTTAGCTTGTTTAACGCCCCTCCAAAGCTAATGTCCTTGCAAGAGTGGCATTGGCGGAGGTGGGGTGTTACACGTTCACACTCCCTTTTTATATTACTTAGAATATATAAAAACCATGTTATAAGCCTCCCCGTTTTCATGTGGTTAAGTTGGGTTTAAATGTTAGACCCAACATATGTTATATTGTAGCGAACGTATAAAACGGGGGTAATGACGATTGGGTTAAAATATAGAACATATGTTGGCATGTTTGACGCATGCCAACAACCTTGAAAACAATTAAGTGGTATAAATAAATTTTACCCAATAAAGATGAATTTGAATAATGGGCCCCAAATATTTACATATAAAAAGAAAAGAGAAAAAATATGTAAATTTAGAAAATACGATGTGTTTAACCCGAGGTTGGATTGAGTTGTGATGTAAACCTGCCCGGAACCGCCCGGCTGTCCAGTAGTCACAACAATACCTATCCAATGTGGGTGGTTAAACACGGAGCCCAATAAGGACCCGAGGTTAGACTGAGTTGTGGCGTAAGACTGCCCGGACCCAACCGGCAACAGGCAGCCACAACAATACATGTCTAATGTGAGAGGTCGAGGCTTTAATAAGACAATTAAGGCTGAGTCCGGATTGATAGGATTAAGTAAACTGAATTAATACTTAATCAAAATGGAACATGCTAAACTATACAGACTGATTGGGGGTTAGGTTTACAAAATACTTAACCAACTTAGCATGTTGGCTAGAAATAGAAAACCTAGTAGCGGGGGACCCTTTTCAGCAGTAACCCTACAAGGTGTATCAGGATAACCTAAACTAGGCAGGGTGGGGCACGATTACTGGGCTGACTGTAAGAGGTCAAATCGACGGCGGTGGTGCAGCAGTGTAGGTTCTAACGGGGTGCGGGCGTGCACACACTCCGGTGCAGAAAAATAAGGCACTGGGCACCAGTAGCATACCTGTACATTCTAGGATTGTGTCGGGCCGCCACCATGGGACTTGATACGCCCCATGGTGGGACCAGCATATGTAACTACAACAACGGGGGCCGTAAGACACATGTAACTATGCGAATAGGAGCCGATCATTAGAAACGAATCACTTCACCCTGATTATGGGGTGCCTGTTGGGAACTAGTTTATATGGATGCAGTGATTAATATGGGGTACGATAGTATATTCAACTCTAGACAACTTAACTTAGTTTATGGGGCTTTCCCATTTCCAGTTTATACTTATCATACCCAGTTCTTTATTCATAGACTAAATAGTCCTAGACTTACTTAGGCTTTATGTCTGACACTACTTTTCTTTCATCTTCTTTTCTTTCGTCCCCCCCCCCCCCAGGTCCACAGGGAGGGAATACCGCAGCTTGACCAGTTTTTACATCCAGCTTGAAGAGAAAGAATGTATTGCTTGGATCTTTTTCGTTTTGGACTATGACTTTGGACAGCAATTATGGGACTTATGCAGTTTACTTATGTTTTTATGCTTCTTTAAATAATGTAATCAAGACAGTTATGAAGATCTTATGTTTTTGGAAGTATTGTAAAACAAATTATGACATGGTATGTGTAACACGTATTTTGTTGAAATAAAAATTGCTGTTGTTTTCCGCTGTTCAAAAATATGTGTATTTATATCTGTCTTGTGTATCTGTGACTTATACTTAGAAACCTCCACCAAAATTAGGGCATTCCCTTTGAGAGTGACCCTAACGGAGGTGGGGTGTTTCACAAGGGTTTTGACTTGAGAAACTAATATATATAATATAATTAAATAATATTTAATTCGTAAAATCTTTATTTAACACACTGAACTCCAAACGAACCCTAACGACTGTCACTCTTCGAAAATTACCCCTATTCCGAACACATTGGGATATGTTTCGTAATCCAATTCGGCTGTTACGGTCAGTTTTTCTTTAATTTAAAATATAAATCAATATATATTCAATTTGAACGTACATTTTTATTTACTAGAGCCATATGCTGACTCCAAAAATTCAAAAAAAATGGCTATGTTTTAATGATACGGTCCTAACAAAACTAATTTCATCAAATTTGGAGACCATTTGAAAAATGGTCATTTTCTGGTCGATCGAAATTGACTGAAACTGTCAAAACATGTTTTCTTTTGCCATGCTCATATATTGATTCCAAGAATTATGGAATTGCGAATCTAGCTATAAATTGACATTCTGGATCCAACAAAAGTTGTTTCGTTGAAAACAGAGGTCGTTTGCAAAATGACTATTTTTAATGGTTATATTTCCATAGCGACTATTCTGAATTTTCAATTGGGCTTAACTTTTTATTCCCGCTATGAAATTTCAATTTTTCAAATTCGTTGGAAACATATTTTCAAACAGATTAAAATATTTCTAGTTTCACTAAAATCCGGTTTGTTTTGAATAATGTACATTCATTTGAAATTTGAAATTGAATTTTCATACTACCGCGCCATTGTCAATTCCTTTTATAATTAAAATAAATATTTATATTCTAACTTCGATTCAAATAAATATATAAGTTCTAGTTCTATTCAAAATAAATTTCTCTTCGTTGTTATTTAAAATAAATCATTTTAAATATTTAAAATTCATTAAAATTGCCAAAATAAACATTTTAAATTGGTCCTGATTTTCCGGGTTGTTACAGTAACGCTCCATTCTGATGCAGCAGGCACTTTAAACACAAAGGAACGAAGTGGAAAAATCATCGGGGAGAGCAAGCGCTTGAAGGAACAAAAGACGAGCGGTCTAGGGTTTCACGTGGCGACCATGGCAAACTAGAGATGGCATCAACAGTGGAAATTTCCCCATTTTAAGTTTCGGTTTAGGTATTTATAATTTTGGGGAACAGAAAGCATTCCTTCCTGAAGGAGTAAATAAAACGAATAATCCAGAAAGAAGGGGACACCCATTTTTTTATAGGGGGAGGACACATAAAAGGAAGAAAAATATCAGGACATGTGAAGATTTTTCCATCAAAATTCAACCAAGTGTCACCCAATTTCAGCCAAATTAACAAGTGGTAAACCAAAATTATTAAATAATAAAACTTCCCCCCCAATGTATACATACCATTACACTATTGAGTATATACAACAAAAATGTATTTATATATTTCCAAATTCAATTCTTAGGTTATTATCATTGTTATTATCAGGGCAAATTTAAATTAAATAAATCTCAGGTTAATTATAAAAATCAGATTTATAGATTCAAATAAAATATTTCAATTAATTTTAAAATACTACTGTCGTTGGGTTTAACAAGGCATCTCAAATTCAAATATTACATTTTAAATTTACACTTGTAAAATTAATTCAAAATTGAGTTAACAATAAATAAAATTTTCCAAATCATAACCAAATATCAAGTATAAAAATAAATTTTAAAGACTGAATCAATTAATTTAAAAAAATTGTAAATGCCGAAAATTCTGTGTGATTACATCCCCTTTCCAGAAATTTGGGTTGTTACAAGTTTGCACATTCCAGAACTATTGCCTCCAAAATCCACACTTTAGGTACAACCCATGCACTGTTGGACATGTTTTCAGGTGTGCATTTCATATTTTCTGAAATGTGAGCGTATGTTGGACTTACTCTTACAGCCGTACGCTTGTACAACATGCGTAAATAAAAATTTATAGACAATGTATAAAATTATCATTCTATTAAAAATTTGTCTTTATTTCCCTAGATAAATTATTTTATCCAATGTATTATGTTACAGAAGCAATCTTTAATTAGTACACAAATTATGAAACTATTTCAACTTTTTCTAGCAGGCTGATAGAAAAGAAAATCTTGTATACTAATATACATGCACTATATATGGGTTTCTTATGCATAACAAAGGAAGCATCTTTTATGACAATGACTTCCATAAATGTATTGCTTCTTGGAATAATTTTAGGCATCCTAACCCTCCATAAGCATCTACTTTACTCTTTTAAGTTATAATTGATAGTGCGTGGATGATGTCAAATTCTTGGGATTTGGATTCTCAATTACAGTAATTTACAAAAGATAGAAGGTAGAAAAATGAAGTTTTTAGTGGTTCAGATTATCAGGTGTAGCTCTGCTTTGACAAACCATCAGAGCAGTGGATATTGCCTATAATCAATTCCCAACAATATTAATGAAATTTCAGTCCTAAATGATGATGATGATGATGATGGAACTTAAATTATAGCTTAGATGGCACCTCTAAACAACCATATATGTAATCCTAGATCATTCCTTAACTTGTGTTTCTTTTCTTTAGTATATTTATTACAAATATAAGCATGTAATGTGTGTCTTTCATATTATTCGACCATAAAACTGATGGTAGAAGCGGAAGGATTCACCATGCATAGACAGCCAACTATCGGCAAAACGTATATAGCACTGAGGAATAAAGCATTTCTCTTCACGGTTGAAGATGTCTCCGAGGATCATGTTAAAATCAGAAATGGTCAGGGAACTCAAATCATGAATATCTTAAAAATGGTAATTAATATACATAAATGTATAAGAAATTAAGAATCTTTATTTTAGTTACTTCTGATTTTCTTTTGGAACTTTAAATAATCAACGGTAAATGCAATAGATTGTTTTTCCGAATTACATTTTAATCATACGTTTTGATTTAGGATTAGTTTTTTATCATTGCATTTAACAATCTTTTAACCAAGTTGTGGTAAGTCGGTTTTCAAGTTGACCATGTAACATTCATCATAAATTTCTTTTCAGAAACATGGAGTAAGCAAACAATGGGAAATTTTTGGTGGGGAAGAAACGATATTTTCTTGGTACATAGTGAAAATTTTATCTTATCACTCTGAAGATATTCATGTTAAATTTGAACCGGGTGCAGCAAGAATTTAGAGAAGAACGTACGTTGCTAAAGGTAGTTTTAACTCTACACATAAATATTGTGATATAACAATGCATCGCCAGTTCCGAGAAAAATTAGCTGTTAAGATTCAACAGAAGGATCCAAGCAATGGTAACATTTTTGATGTAATTTCTGTAATAAGTAATATTGATAGAGCTTTGGAAATGGCAATGGTAGCCGTCTTGGATAAACTATACAATGTTTCAGTTTGATATGTACGAAAAGAACAATATGTTGGAATAATACTATAGTGGAGCATTAACAAATTTAAAAAAAATTATTCTTTAACAAAGAACCATCTACAAAGAGTTTAAGATTGCATATACTTTATTATACACATGTTCTATGCTGTAAACTTGCAAAAAGAAAAAAACACAAAATGCAACGTAGTACAGCTTCCACTATGATATATGTAATAATACAGAATAGACAGTGTTATATAAATAAATGATGAACTCCAATTAAATCTGAAAAACATTTTTTTGAAACCTTTCATTATATAGCCACCAGTGCCCATATCTTTTAGTATGGAACATAGACCAATGAATATAGAAATTTGGTTTCTTCAAACTCACTAAATTCTACAAATTAGCTGAGGATTGTTCTATTCCTCTACTCGTAAGGTTTGCACATCCAAATAGATCCAATATTTCAAGATTTTGACATTGTTTGGAAATTTTAAGTAATCCGATAATGGTTAATTTGGAGAAGTGCAGCTCAAGATGGTTCGGTCTAGTCATGAATTGTGCAATTGAAAAAGCTTTACGGTCTCCACGTTGAGGGCAGGAACGTAAATACATATCTGGGACTGTACCAATAAGCTGAGACGGGTCAAGCCAGTTCATGAAATTTCTTTTGAGGATCACAAGATCTAGACAATTTTTTCCGATTTTTCAAGTGATTCAGACGAAATTTCATATCACTTGCTGATATCTAGTTCTCTAATGTTAGGACAAGCAAGTGATATTTTACAGAGAACTGTATCAGTTACATGTTAGCAGCTTTCAATTGACAAGATTTCTAGGTTTGGTAACCTACAAGCAAGTTATCTCATACAGTACAATAGGAAATAGAACAAATGATGAATATGGATTATTTTTTAAGGGGGAGAGGGATGACAATTAATTCCACTCTTAAGCAAATTTTTGAGATAAGCAAATGATGAATTTGGATTCTAACAGTTAAACTTCAGTTTTCACTATGATATCAATATGTATAGTTACAAAATCCTAAGAAAATGCATGAACTTTTTGGAGAATGTATATTGTTTTGGTTAAACTAGAAGAGAACTTGTGCTACAGTTGTTTATCATATGATTTTATATAGTTGCCAAAGTAATGTTTCTACTATGGTTCTCACAAAACAAATATAGGACTTTCCAGGTTGTTAGTCGGAGTATCCTCAAAATCGAAAATCCATCCGTATCAAACAAAAATGAAAATTTGGTAGTGTCCAATAATTTAAGTATACTCACTTAAAATAGGTGGAAAAGGAATGTCATTTCCATATTTTGATTGTTTCTTATTTGAGTTAGGTTTTATTATCATTGTTATTATTTCATATTTATACCAATTTAGTACAAATATACAATACGGTGCCCTTTACAGCCATAAGCGCATACGACGTGCATAAGTAAAAAAAATTAGATAATGTATAAGATTATCAATCAAACAAAATTTGTCTGGATTAATTTGCTTGGATAAATTATTTTACTGATTGAAAAATCCAGCAACTACGGGTAGTCGGTTTAATGCGAGAGGTCTAATGCATAAACATAAATGTACTAAGACACGAGGTTAAGTTCACTTGTGGTAGTATTCTACCCGGAACTGACCGGCAAATCCACCATCCACAAGTAGTCAACTAAATGTGAGAGGCCTAGTGCATATATATATATATATATATAATAACCAATAAACAAATAAAATAAAGAATTAGTAATTGCATGTTAGGGTACAAAAAATAGATAACTTGGGAGTGACAAATAGTTGCCTTAGAAAAATATGACTGTTAGAGTCATAAAGGTAAATAAAAAGGAAATAAAAAGAAATGGGTGTCTAAAAGGGAAAGTTAAAGGATATTGATTGTCGTTTAAATACCGAGTCCAAATTAAGGAAGAAATTAAATAAATATCCTAGAGAAAAGGGAATATAATCTTCCTTATTTATGTCAATAAAACTTACATTTCAAAATATAGTTGGACTTAGTAGGTTAATAATGTAATATGTTATTAACTATATAAACCCATGATAGAAATAAATGTTATACATATAGTATTTCCGTATAAAGAAATTAAACGGGAATGACTTAATAACGTAGCCGACTATATCCTAAAAGGTAACGGTTTTAAAGGCAAATGGGGGACAAACTAATAACCTTCGCGTATAGTCCGCTTCCTTGGGTCTTAATTGGGTGGGGTTGAAGAGTCCACCTGGAAATAGGCTTTTCAGTGTATAGGTCTTAAAAGGTAGGTGCGTGCGTGGGCCTACCCAAATCTGGAAATTAATAAGGTCAGATATGACCGTCTATCCTACGGGAAGTTGTAAGTGACTAAGGAGGTTATCGAATGGTGTCAGCCAGAAGGTAAGAAGAATGACAAAATACCTACTCTCACCTTATGCGGGGCAAGGGTATATGCACGAATGACAGAAGCCTTAACTAGTGGGGCCCGTAGCTAGTGCCCTATAGTTTATGTTAATGTTGAATATATTATCGAGGGTTAATAAGTGACCAATAGGTCCGCCTAGGGTCTTAAGTGATCAGGATGAACCACCCTATCTATCGTTGATAGTGAGGCATTTAATAGTAAAGGACAGAGAATAAGGATATGGACAGAAACCACGAAATTAGGGGCTCACTCTCCCTATGATTAACCAGTTAAACTCTAGTATAAAGGCTTCACAAAAATGTGTGTAAATATCCTATCTCAGTAATATGATTTGGGAATACTACTTTGGGATGAATAGTGAAGTCGTGCGTAAACATTTACTAGGTTGGACTAGAATCACTCACCTGGTTAGGAATACATCTTGGGATGAACAAAACGGAATATATTTGTGTTATAAACTATGTTGTACACTTCTTGGTCACTAGAACATGTTGTTCTAAACCCCCCTCCTCATTATAACTTCTAGGTTAAATGGCGAAGGTCGAGTCCTCATAGATAATTAAGTTTGACTTTCGGTTCTCGTTCTCTCTCATGCTTGGTATTGGCAAAGTGACTTGCTTTGAAAAAGGCAGTTACATTAGTTAATACTAATTTATCCTAGTTTGTTTCTGTTGTGAATTATTTTATCGTACTCTGATTATTCTCATGTTCATTTATTGCAGGTACCAGATATATGCTTTATTCTTGGATGCGTTTAAGTTTTGATTTTTGTCAAAATTTGGGTGTAGAAAAGTGTGGGGTGCTACATTTAGTACTAGAGCTTAGGTTAGACGATCAGAGGAATTAGCTAAATTAGGAATCGTTTGAGAACGTAATTTGTTTTTCTTTTCTGTTTTCTTCGACTTTCTTACACGACTATAATTTATTTTAACAATAAAATTAGTTGTGGGCCTTATTATATAAAATGGGCTTTGAGGGCCAAAGAGTTTAAATATGTTGTGTTCAGGTTTCTAGCCAATTATGACTTATTCCCCAATATGTTGGTGATCTCGTCATGAAGAGCATGTGGACAACATACGGTGGAGTCCGTTGGTTCGAGTTGGAGACTGGATAAAAAAGCTAGCTACAACCGAGATAGTCATAAATTTCTGGTTTGGTTTCATTGGTAGTTCTAGTTAAGACTATTACTCGATCCAAAATGAGAAAAATCCCATGTTAATATGTCGTATCCATTTGGAATTATAACTACGCGGTTTATCCATTTGTTACTTCGTTAAAATTCCGAATCTACCTTTGTTGAGATATTCAATTGAATTTTTAGCCTTGTATTCGAGGAATTTTTTTTAAACTATTTGAAAAATAAAAATGGATTTCAACAATTTTGAAATACGGTTTTAGAAAATAGTTTGTGAAGATATGGTTTTTAAATTTTTAATATATTCATGTTTCAATATTTAAGAGCTATTGTGTAATTTTAATAAACATATTCCTTGTGATTTTTAGTATCCATATTCGTATATGTCAGATAATTTACGGAAATTACAAAAATTTACCCATAAGATCCTAAAGCTTTAACATTTTGGACATGAAAAGATTTTTCCGGTGTGAAATATAAAACTGGAATATAAACAGTAATAATAAAATGCATTTATAAATATGAAACCATTAGTTTATAAATAAATCCCGTTTTTGTAAAATTATTAAATTTTGTTTTGAAAGGGGTAAGAAAAATCCTTCAGCTTAATCATTGGGTTATTTGAATTCGAATTGCTTAGTTTATGTTAGCTAGTAAGAGGGAAAATCCATTTTAATTTATATTATAGACATCTAGCTGAATCTTTGGAATTCATTCGTTGTGTAGTCGAAGCATCGTTGTTGAAACTATAAATCCTTGGAGTTGGTTCGGAGTTTAACTGTGGTCTTAAAATATCACGATAATGAGGAGACTATTTTTCGAATCATGTTGAAACTTAAAAAACAACGCGGGACGATTAATATTTTTACCCGGCCTAATAAGGTCGAGGTCCAACCTCTATCCAAAGCCCCTTTGGCAGTTAACCGTTTGGTGTGATACTAAGACGGTTAATTAGTAGATGAGTTTTGGTACAGCATAGACCAAGGACTCAGTCGTAAAAGTTGTGTCCGAATTACACCTTAACTTCTTTCTTTTGTCCTTTCTTCCTCATCTAGTTGAACCATATCTCTATACTTCTTTCGTCTCTTTGTTGCTACCTCGCCTCCTCAATTTCCGCACTTGTTTGTGCATTAGATCTTGCCTCACTAATAGTCTAATATCTAGTTTCTTCTCTACGACCATTTCTTGGCCTAAAATACCTAATTGAGCTATCCAATCTTACTCATACCATTTAAGTCTCACCCTTAGGGAGAGATCATTTGGTCGGGTTGGGATGAGAAAAAGGGTCTCAACGCTTTATGACTAAGAAAATTTGTCAAGGCAATTAGGCTTACACCAGCCCATCGCTCATGGTCTTAGAATAAGGTTGTTGTTCGTGCTGCATCCGCCTTTACTATACCTTTTTAGAATAGGTTCTTTCAAAGGTGATCGTCATTTCGAAGACGAAGACTTTCTGATGGTTTTTCTAAGGATAATCTCATTGAGATTTTAAAGGAATCTGTGTTTTACACGGACTTGAATGGTCTATTGTTTGACCTGCTTTGCAGATTTTTGTAGAAAATCTCTTTTTCTTGATGTCGGGAATCTATGTTCAAACTGCCCATGTAGACGTGTGATCCATTTAGCACATTGTTCTATAAATGGGAAGTTATGGCTAGATTTGTCTCATGATGTGGAAATTTAATCCTTTGCTTGATTGGTGGCATAACCATCATTTAGTACTGCCTCATATTCAATTTAGATTGTTGTTTTTGTGTGTTGTCTCATGGAGTTATTTTATGTAAATTCACCTATCCACTTTTTCTTTACACAATATTAGGTGGGTTACCATGAGAAGCATTTTGGTGGTAGGTTTCCTTTCTCATCACAAAATCTCTCTTAGAAGAGATGGTGATGTGGGAACTTCCAAACAGGTAATACGAGATTAAGTACTTCTGCTATCATGATATGGCTAATTAAAGAACATAGATATTGGTTTGGTCTCCAATCGCGAAGCAATACATCTCGCTGTTCACAGCCATTGTTTTGGGAGTTTTGGTGTAGTTTTATTGTTATCCCTTTCTAGCATCTGGTTCTTGGTTGTGGTGATTCGTGCTTGTAACTATTAGTGTTGTTTAAATCGCACGACTTAGGTTTATGAGATTTCTGAGTTTGGAAATGTTTATGTTATTCTCGTATGCCTGTTTGATTGAAATCTCAATTTTGTTATCTAAACTTACATTTGTCTTAAGGCAGGAAAGAATAGAATTCTATGTTGGATAAATTTTAGCAAATGACCGGTTTTGCGTTGTTTCGTCACGGGTATATAAATAAATAAACCACCATTACTTGTTAAAGCTAAATTTTTTTCTTCTTTTTGTGTGTGATCTCAATTTTCGCATTTTTAGCGTGACTGACTTCCTTCTTCGCCAACATGTGACTTGAGTCATTTAAATTTCCGCAAAATACATTTTTAAAAAGCTTTTGGGAAAATATTGTTTGAAATAAAACATTTTATTTGTTTTCTTATGTTATAGGAAAGTTAAACGGTTTTAAAAAGAAAATTTCAAAACAAACACAAAAAGTCTTTAAGCTGAAATTTATTTTTTATGAAAAATTTTGATTTTTGGTCACATGAACAGTGTAAGGAAGATATATGGATGAATTGTGTGCTTGTTTTAGTGATGCAACAGGACCGATGATACGATAAAAATGTTAACGAAAACAAGGAAAAGGCTGTTTTAGCCTTACAAAAGTTGTTTCCATGCCTTATCAACGATATACCCACGAGCTATTAATTAACTCGTTTTACGTTGTAGAGCTTTTTTTAAGCCCCCTTTACAGTCTACAAATGGAAACTTTTGGAGTATTTTGGGTAACTGAGGTGAAAATTCCACTGTTAGACAGGAAATGGAATATTTCTAAGCGGAGGAAATGTTAAAAAGTTTTGTCTTAATTTCGTTTTCCCAGTGTAGTAGAAGTTAAATAGGAAACGAATATATTGCATACATTTTGGATGGTAGGGTCTGGATGCAAAATTGGATGCTTCACACTTTTTATTCATAATTAAGTGAAGGTTATGGATGAAAAATAATTTTCAAAATTTGCATTTATATAGAACTGCCAGTATATTTAGGATGTTTTGCATCATGTTTTTAGAAGTTTTTTAAAAATTTATTACATGCATGAAGAGGGCCTGATTTAGAATCATCGTGCATGCATATTTTATGGTTGAAATGCATTATGTACACCATGCACATATACATATGGTTGCAAAGTAGATGTATATAAATTGGTTGTGAAGGATAGGATAACTAAGTGTTAGAATTTTGAGACGAAAATCCTTTTAAGGGGGGGAACAATGTAACAACCCAGAATTTTGACAATAAATAGTTATTTAATTAGAAACTCAAAAATAGGAATTTCTGCAAACGATGAAATTTGAACACAAAACTTGAATGCTACGTTCCTCTCAGAATTCTGCTCAACATTTATGTTTTGAGTTTCGTGAACGAAGTCTATATGAAAAAGTTACAAATGAAATATGAAAATGGACAAAAAAATAAATAAAATAGAATATTACATATATAGATAAATATAGTTACCCTGCCACCTCACCAATGACGGCAAGGTTTTTAGGTGTATTCTTATTATATTTTATAAAATTAATGGATGAATGACAATTAAAATAGATCTAAAGGTCCAAGGCCTTTTGCACCCCTATAAATAATGGGGTAGAGCCTCATTCTTTTCATTTCAAATCTACGACAACTATGGAGCTCTGCCGTTTTCCTCTCTCTCTCTCTCTCTCTCTCTCTCTCTCTTTGTAACAACCCGTATTTTCAGAACCAATTTTAAAATATAATTTAAGCTACTTTAAGGTATTTGTGTATATAAATTGGTTATTTTTGCTATATAAATTTTCAGAATAATTTTAAAATTATTTTTTATATTTTATTTGACTTAAAACAAACTCGGTAAAATTATTAAATCGATTTATAAGCTATGTTTTTTAAAAATTTTAAAATTGATTTTTTAAAATCATTGCATAGCCTTAAAAGTGAAATTTTGCTAGGAAGCTCATATTTCGATGAGATAATTTTTTTTGGATTCATAATGACAAACCATTGTTGAGTTCCAGAATGTACGTCGAACGGAGTCAGTGTGCGGGAGTGCACGATAAAGCAGTTCAGGGTAAAACTGGCGATCGATTTACAAAGAAACATTATTGAGACGATCTCAGAATTCGATTCCGTTTTTTTTCTACATTCGTATCGTCAAATAATGATTAAATCCAAAAGGCTATAATTTTTGGAATTAGCTTTTGGACGTACAAGAAGAAAAGCTACGCAAAAATCGTATTTTTGAAGCTTATTTGAGAATCTTTGAGAATTTTAATGGAAGGTCAAACGAACTCGGAATTCGACGAAACTTGATTCATTAGATTAGTCTAGGCGTGTACTATCTCATATCTGAAATCCGTGGCAAACGGAGATCGTTTGTAGTCGGGCGATCAGATGGAAAAGGAGATAAAATCACTTTTCCTCTGTTTCTTTCTCTATTTTCCTCCTTCCTCTCTTTTCTTCATTTTCCTCTTTAATAGCTCCTCCCCCCCCCCCCAAACCCAAGGTAGCTACATCCTCACCCATCACAGCTCCTCCCCTTCGTCCACCTCCTCCTCCCCTCTTCCTCTCCTCTCTCTCAACCCCTTTCTCACTTTAATTTTGCAAAACCCTAACCCTAGCCACCACCAACCACCTCCCCCTGCGCCGCCGCCACCACCCCTCCCCTTCCTCTGGCCAGTCAGGCTTCCCCCACCGCTGTTCACACCCTCCCCTTGGCCGTTGGCCCCACCATGGCTAAGAACCCCTCTTTTCACAAAAATCCCGTTTTGCAAATGAGCCAACCTCTTCTTTAGCCAATAACTTTCAATGTGTGCATTTCTGGCTGAGGCTCCTCAAAACCAAAGTTTTAGATCTCATTTTTCTGCACGAAACGAACATATCACAACTGAATTTTGGAGATCGGAGTTTCTCTGTAACACCCTGAAATTAGATACATTATACCGTAAAGATAATTAATTAAAGGATTAATTAATCAATGAAGAAAAATAAAAAAATGAATATATATACATACATGCAATTATGTTAAGAAGGTAGGGTAAAGACCAGCTTAACCAATAATATATATTAATCTGATAAGTGGGTGGGGTTAAGACCAGCTAAACCAATAATATATACTAAACTGATAAGTGGGTAGGGTTAAGACCAGCTTAACCAATAATATATATATATATATATATATATATATATATATATATATATATATATATATATATATATTAATCTGATAAGTTGTTAGGGCTAAGACCAGCTTAACTAATAATATATATTAATTTGATAAGTGGTTGGGTTAAGACCAGCTTAACCAATAATATATATTAATCTGATAAGTGGGTAGGGTTAAGACCAGCTTAACCAATTATATATATATATATATAAATATATATATATATATATATTGATCTGATAAGTGGATATGGTTAAGACAAACTTAACCAATAATACATGCTGATTTGACAAGTGGGAAACATGGGTGACATGTGGGATATAATTATAAACACTTAACCAAGTTGAAACATGTAAGAAGTCATGAATAAGAGGGAGTTAAGTGGGAAATCCTAGTGGGGACCAAGCATAGGTGGAAAGCTTGTGTCAAGTGTGGGGACCCTTTTCAACCAGTAACCCATTTAGTATCCAAGTGAGCTCGATCTAGGTCGAGGACGGGACATGCTTACTGGATTTGATTGTGAGAGGTCAAAACGAGTTAGCGGTGGCAACACAAGTCCAAAGGGGTCATGTGCGTGCGTGGGCCCGGGCTGGTAGGTAAGACATTGTTGCATCCTGTAGGTATAACCCGTGCATTTCAGTCATATCGGGTTGCCACTTTAGGGAGTGATACACCCTACTATGGGAACAACACGTGTATCTACGAGTTAGGGAGCAGATCGAATGTGGAAGGTAGAGGGTACGACTAGTGGAGATAGGAGCAGGCAGCACCTATGAAGACAGCTAGGACTACGACTAACATATTACGAATAAATGCTATAATTAGAATGGGGAGGGTAGTGGGTACAACTAGTGGAGATAGGAGCAGACGGCACCTATGAAGACAGCTAGGGGTACACGAGACTACCATTATCATTATTATGATTATTTTGTTCAGTAGGCGGGATCAACTCTTAGAGTGACTAGTATTGGTGCAGTGTAGTATTTATCCTACAGTGATTAGATGCGTAATTAATGTTGTCATATTCATCTTGCTTACCAGGTCATGCCTGCTTGTTTCACAGTCATTCCTTATTTTCCAGTTTATGTCTTGTCATATTACTTTAATAATTATTTTGTTAAAGTTATTGGACTCGCCAGCCTTTATGTCTGAACTTGTTTGTTTTCGCCTCTTTTCTTCCGTTTTCCCCCCAGGTTTTCAGGGAGGAAATATTCAAGTTTGATTCAGATTTCTCTCTGCTTGAGTTACTAGAAGTTCTTGAAGAACTTCTTGGCTTTGATTCTACCTATTTAAGGCATTTTTGTTGGGGATTATGGCTATAAAATTATGCACTCTAAAGGCTTTTGTACAAGACTGATATTATGTACTTGATTTTGATATTTGAAGATGTAACCCAACTTTATTTTTGTTTCCGCTGCGATAAAGTTATAAATTTTTCAAGTAATAATTTATGTATCTGTCTGGTAGTATTTTGTTCTATTTACTCATAATGCTCCACGAAACTTAATGCATCCCCTTTGCAGGTGACATTAACGGACGTAGGGTGTTATACTTGGAATCAAAGCTGAAGGTTACCTGATTAGATAAAAGTTTTTTTGAAAAATACTTTCAAAAAGGTTATAAAAGGAAGTATTTTCAAAAGGAAAGTTTATTTTGGAAAACATAATCCCCAAAAGCCATATATCTTCCTTCCGATTCTCCATTTTGGATCTCTTCCTCTTTCCTTTTTGAATCTCTTTCTCCGCCTATAGACGCTTTTTCTAAGATATATAAAACCTCCGTACGATGGGCGGAAAACTGCTTCATGGGACTGAGACGTTTGTCAAAGCTATAAGGAAGTTGAGGACTTATTGGTACCTTTGAGTTAGACGATGGGAGGAAGGTTCAACCAGCTGCATGGTTAATGAAGGGTGAAGCTTCATTTAGGTGGAAGGTTACAAAGGCAGAATGTGCAAGAGGGACATGGATAGGACACACGATAAGAAAGTAGATCCAAAGAAAGGCAATAAGGATAACAAGGGGGAAAATAGAAAAGGAAGTGCCACATTGTGAAATACCTAACTATTTAAAGAAGAAGAAGACTATCTGTTATCATTACAGAGAGACAGGACATCTTATTAGGATTGTGCAAAGAGGCAAGCGCAAGGGTAAGGACAAGATACATGATCTTCTGGACGGCAGATGCGTTCCGTCATGGCTAGTATACCTGATAGAGGTAAAAACATCTCGGTTGAAATTTGGTTTTCCTTTTTGATCATCCTGTTCGAACTTTGTTTTATTTTGGCGCTTCACATTAGTTTGTATTTGCTTCGTTAGTTGAAACACTGCGCCTAAATACTAGTCTAGTTAGGGATCCCATGGTAGTTTCAAATCAAATTGGTGGTTTGGCTCATTTATTTATGGTGTGTCGGGATTTGAGAGTGTCTATCTTGGGCATTGGGTTTGAATGCAATGCCTATGTTCTTGACTTCATGGGCTAGGGCTTGATTCTAGGCATGGATTGGCTAGACAGATACGGTGCCATCCTAGACTGTGTAAGAAGAGTAGTTAGATCGTTGACTCGTTGTGGGAAGACCCTTGATATTTCTTGTGATCCTAGGGGTTCAGTGACGCTTAGCTACCTAGAATCTCTTGACGCGTCCAACGATGATTTCGAATTTTTTTCGTGTGGTCTGTGAGTATGGTGACGTCTTAGATGAAGTTCGGTGTTTACCCCCGAGGCGTGAGATAGACTTTCGTATATACATTGTAGATAATGCAAAGCCAGTTGCATTACTAGTATGACCCATGGCTCCGAGAGGGAGAAGAGAAGTGAGGTCCTTAGGACACATGGTCTCTAAGGAAGGGATAGTTGTGGATCCCGCAAAGGTGGTGGCAATCCAAGAATGGAAGGATCCTAGAAACGCAACGGAAATAAGAAGCTTTCTAGTGCTGGCGGGCTAATATAGGAAGTGATATCAGCCCCACTTACACGGTTAATGAAGAAGAACTTGACTTTTGCTTGGGATGTTGACTGTGACGATGCTTTCCAACTATTGAAGAGGGCTTTGAAGACAGCTCCAGTTTTGACTTTGCTAGATGGGAGCAAACCGTTTACAATATATATTTGTGCTTGCGGGACAGGGCTTGGAGCAGTTTTCGATGCAAAAGGAAAAGGTGATATGGAAAAAGGTGGTAAGTACGAGCATCGCTTATCGTCCACAGACGGATGGACGGACAGGAAGGGGTGAATAGAGTCCTTGAATATTTTTTGAGGTTATCCTAGATTTTGGAGGGACATGAGAAGAGGCAACTAGCTTAGTAATGTTCATGATGTGTTTCATGTGTCGCATTTAAGGAAGTGTTTACATGATACGGCGGAAGTAGTGGAGCCGAGCACGCTTAGAGAAGTGGAAGTGGAGCAAGATGCCACGATTAGACGAGCTCCTACATGCATCCTTCGATCGGAGGTCAAGAAGTTACGCAACCGAGAGGTCAAGTGGTAAAATTCCAATGGGAAGATGATCAAGGAGACGTGACTTGGAAAACAGAAGACAAGATGCGTGCACTGTACCCTTTCCTTTTGGAGGGTATATTCTTAACTTCTCCTTTTTCTATCGCTTTGTTTATACTTGTTCTATCATTTAGTATGTCCTCTCGATTATATCTTCAATCTTTAGTCAGAAAAAATCCTATGGTTGTAAACATGTGTTTGAGACATGTTACGTTTGATGGATGCAAATGGATGCAAGTGTTTGCTAGTGGTTGCTCGTGGATGCATTTACACACACATTAGGCACTAGATCGGCTCAATCACTTACATATTGCCTATGGATGTGTGCAATTTTTTTATGGATGAAATATGGTTGGCTCATCACATGGATGTTGCATATTGGTGGTGGTTGTGCACACATATAGAATTTATATGTATCATTAGGATTCTTTTGTATATATATTGGATACATGGTACAGACATATATTGCATTAAGGAGGTCAACTGAATCAGTGGATTACCTGATTTCTGCATTAGGATATAGGAACATATACACACACTTATGCATATGTTCATACAAGCATTAGAATTCTTCTAAGGACAATGGATGCTTGTGTATAATGGGTGAGTATATGGTTGTGGTTGGAAGGATGGTAACATTCTTCTTAACTTGAAGATTTCGGGGACGAAATCCTTTTAAGTAGGGGAGAATGTAACACCCTAAAATTAGATATACTATACCATACAGATAATTAATTAAAGGATTAATTAATTAATAAAGAAAAATAAAAAATGAATATATATACATACATGCAATTATGTTAAGAAGGTATACGTTTAAAAAAATGTGCATTGAAAAAAATGCATGCGAATTAATTAGGCTACAGTAAAAGAAAAATTAATGCAATTAATACAAAAAGCGGAAGGAAATGTGTGGATGCATGCAGTAGAAAGAAAGAAAAGAAGAAGAAGATAAATACAGTCAATTTTTTTGGGAAGGAAAGATTTATGCATGTACATATATATATATATGTGTGTGTGTGTGTGTGTGTGTGTGTGTAGGTAACTTCATCATGCATTGACTTTGTATGTATAGGGAAAGTAGAAAAAAAGGGGAATTAAATTATATACTCGATTTCCACTTTTTAGAATAGGTAAGCAATCAGTTTGCATTAGTTGTCAATATTAGAATTTATGAATAGGTGAGTAGTGTAACACCCCTCGTCCGTTAATGTCACACTAAAGGGAATGCATTAAGTTTTGTGGAGAATTATGAGTAAACAGAACAGAATATTACAAGACAGATACATAAAATAGTACTTGAAAAATTATAACTTTATTGCAGCGGAAACAAAAATAAAGTTGTGTTACATCTTCAAATATCAAAACCAAGTACATAATATCAGTCTTGTACAAAAGCCATCCATAATCCCCAACAAAAACGCCTTAAATAGGTAGAATCAAAGGCAAGCAGTTCTTCAAGAACTTCTGGTACCTCAAGCAGAGAGAAATCTGAATCAAACTTGAATATTTCCTCCCTGAATACCTGGGGAGGGGGAGGAAAGAGGTGAAAACAAACGAGGTCAGACATAAAGTCTGGCGAGTCCAATAACTTTAACAATGTAATTATTAAAGTAATATGACAAGACATAAAATAGAAAACAAGGAATGATTGTAAAACAAGCAGGCAAAACCAGGAAAGCAAGATGAATATGACAACGTTAATAGCGCTTCTAATCACTATAGGATAAATACTACACTGCACCAATACTAGTAGCTCTAAGAGTTGATCCCACCTACTGAACATAATAATCATAATAATGATAATGGTAGTCTCGTGTACCCCTAGCTATCTTCATAGGTGTCGTCTGCTCCTATCTCCACTAGTTGTACCCACTACCCTCCTCATTCTAATTACATCATTTATTCATAATATGGAAGTCGTACTCCTAGTTGTCTTCATAGGTGCCGCCTGCTTCTATCTCCGCTAGTCGTACCCACTACCTTCCCTATTCGATGGGCTCCTTAACTCGTAGATACCGATGTCGGTCCCACAGTAGGGTGTATCACTCCCTAAAGTGGCAACCCGATATGACTGAAATGCACGGCTAATACCTACACGATGCAACAATGTCTTACCTACCAGCCCGGGCCCATGCACGCACATGACCGCGTTGGACTTGCGTTGCCACCGCTAACCCATTTTGACCTCTTACAATCAAATCCAGTAAGCGTGTCCCGTCCTCGACCTAGATCGAGCTCACTTGCGTACTAAATGGGTTACTGGTTGAAAAGGGTCCCCACACTTGACACAAGCTTTCCACATATGCTTGGTCCCCACTAGGATTTCCCACTTAACCCCCTCTTATTCATGTCTTCTTACATGTTTCAACTTGGTTAAGTGTTTATAATTATATCCCATATGTCACCCATGTTTCCCACTAATCAAATCAACATGTATTATTGGTTAAGTTTGTCTTAACCCTATCCACTTATTAGATCTATATATATATATATATATATATTATTGGTTAAGCTGGTCTTAACCCTACCCACTTATCAGATTAATGTATATTATTGGTTAAGTTGGTCTTAACACTACCACTTATCAAATTAATTTATATTATTGGTTAAGCTGGTCTTAACCCTAACCACTTATCAGATTAATAT
The DNA here is from genome assembly GCA_030737875.1 of Allium sativum. NCBI lineage: Eukaryota > Viridiplantae > Streptophyta > Magnoliopsida > Asparagales > Amaryllidaceae > Allium > Allium sativum. The sequence continues at coordinate 501,917,775 of CM060919.1, read as the reverse complement.
ATATATATATATATATATATATATATATATTTGGTTAAGCTGGTCTTAACCCTACCCACATATCAGATTAATATATATTATTGGTTAAGATGGTCTTAACCCTACCCACTTATTAGATTAATATATATTATTGGTTAAGCTGGTCTTAAACCTACCCACTTAACATGTTTTTTGTACCATATATATATATATATATATATATATATATATATATCAAATAACATGTTTTACTTAATTTTTGATTAAGTACATCTTAGTTCACAGATACATCGGTTAAGAGAATAACTCCCTAAGTATCAACCCCGAATACCGAAATCAACATCAGATCGATACTCAGAGAATTACTCAACTCAACCAGTCTTCTGTTTGTCATTCATACTCATCTTTGATCAGCATTAATTAATTATTAATGCATAGACCCCTCACATTAAGTCGATTGCTTGTGGCCGATGGATATGCCTGGTGGTTCCGGGCAGACTTCCACCACAAGCCAGACTTAACCTCGTGTCTAAGCATCTTTTAATTATGCCTACGACCTCTCACATTGGACTGCCATTTGTAGTTGCTGGATGTGTCGGGTGGGTCCGGGCAGTCTTATACCACAAACAAGTCTAACCTCGTGTGTTAGGCATTTACTACGCATTTAATTTATACCTTTGACCTCTCACATTAGACTACCCCTTTGTGGTTGCTGGATATGCCGGCGGGTCCGGGAAGTCTTATACCACAAACGAGTCTAACCTCGTGTCTTAGACATTTATTATTACACATAATTATTTAACCCCAATTTGAATTAATATCCCTATTTCAAATTGTCAATAATTTCCGATTTAATCTATGTCCATAATTATCACCTAAATTATGTCCATAATTTCTAGGCATATAAATTATGCCATTTAATGTCTAAAATTAATTACATGCTTTTAAGCCATTTTATGTAAATTTCACAACTTCAATATTTAATATTTTCCCAATATCCCCACGTTGTTCGTACGTGTAATTCATGAAATATGTTTGACTCGCAAATAGTCTAACTCATAAGAAGAAAAGAATTATCGCAACTTGCATAACACATAAAATGGATCAAACTAGCATATAAGAATAGTCTAGGATGGATCAAAACTTGCATGATTATAATTCATATTAACATAAATTTGCATAACCAATAACTTACATAGGAAATAGTCATAATTTGCATAAAATACAAACTGGCATGGATCAAATTATATAAGATATGATTTGCAAAGATCTATACACATAAACGTGAACTTGCATATATGAACATGGATTTTGCATAAACTTGCATATGATCTACATATCAACTTGTATTAAACTTGCATATGTAATTTAGACATGTAAACTAAAATTTACATATAAGCTTACATACGATTCGCATACGAACTTGCATATGATTTACATCCAAACTTACATATAAACTAATGTCATAAAAAAAATGAATTAAATTAAACATATGTGATTACACATATGAAATGGATCTACCAACATAAGTTAACAAAAACTGGCATATGAACCAACATCATGAATCTTTGTACATAAGACAACAACTAGCATATATTCACAAAATAGACAATATCATATCAATCAATGATTCAACATGCACAATCTTATAACCCAAACTATAACTCATCATAATTAATTTATTAATTATTTTGTGAAAGAAATTGTACTCACATAGAACGGATTAGAAAAGAGAATAAATTCGTTCATCGTTTGTTCTACAATCTTGTCTCACAATTCCTTAGCTTTAAGAAGAAGGTGAATTATTCCAGCAGCAGCATGGTGGCTAAAAGACTAATTATTTTAGGTTTAGAGCTTGAGTCTATGTATGCTTATATAGAAGTTTAGATTAATTCTAGCCTTTAGATATTAGGTTTTTAATCCGCATCGTACACCTAGTGCTGAGTCAGCAAATGTATTTTATAAATATTAATAACCTTCTATTTGTCTTCCCTTAAATTAATATGAATTGAACTTAAACATCTAATTGCATGTTTTCTTGGATTAGTGTATTCTTCTTAATTGATGTGAATTAACATTGAATATTTTTTTTACTATATTCCTCAAATTAACATATTGTGCTTAATGTTAATTGACATAAGTGACAAATTAGCATAAGCATTTATACAAATAAGATAATTACATAGTTTCCTAACAATACCCTATTAACATGTTTACAATTTGATGTCAAATAACATAAATGCCCAATTAACATATTTTCTTTAATTAATATCAATTAATATGAATGACAAATTAGCACAAACACATATATAAACTAAGGTCAATTACATGTTTTTCAATCAATGTCATATTAACACACATCTACAAACTAATTTCAATCTATTCATGTTTACATATTCTTCCTTTACTATATACATCAGTTACCCGAGATACCCAAGGGAATACGTTACCAACCTGGCCCTCGTACAACGTGTAACACCCCACGTCCATTAATGTCACTCTCAAAGGGAATGCATTAACTTTCATGGAGTATTATTGGTGAATAGAACAGAATATAACAAGACAGATACATATATTGGTACTTGAAAAATTTCAAAACAACATTTATTGCGGCGGAGAAATAGTTTGATTACATCAACATCATAAACCAATAGAAAAACCAAGTACACTTAGTAACCATCTTGACAAATTGTTTTCTGAGTACATAAAATAAAAAGCATAACCCCAACATAAGTAGACATAAAAGAGATGAGATGAACTTTACTTTCAGCAAACCAAGCACTTCCGAAAGAGAGAGAAAGATCCTGATCAAGCTCCACTATTACTAGTCTCACCCTAAGAACTTGGGGGGAAGGAAGAAAAGAGGCGAAAACATAGGGGGTCAGACATAAAGTCTGGCGAGTACCATAACTTTAACATTACAATTATGAAAGTAATTAGGATAAGGTATAAACTAGTAAAATAAGGAATGATTGTGAAACAAGTTGGCAAGACAAAACAAACATGAAGAATATTCTAGTGTTAACCTCGCTCCTAATCACTATAGGATAATTGCTATACTGCACCACTACTAGCCACCGAAAGAGTTGATCCCGTCTACATAATAATTATAATGGTAGTTTCATGTACCCCTATCTGCCTTCATAGGTGTCGCCTGCCCCTATCTCCACTAGTTGTACCCACTACCCCCATGCGACCGTCTCCCTAACTCGTGGATACCCATGTTGATCCCATAGTGGGTTGTATCACTCGCCAAAATGGCAACCCGATACCACTAAAGATGCATAGCTTATATCTACACGATGCAACAACGTCTTACATACCAGCCCGGTTCCACGCACGCACATGACCCCGTTGGACTTGCGTTGCCACCGTTAACCCGTTTTGACCTCTTACAACCAAACCCAGTAAGCGTGTCCCGTCCTCGATCTAACTCGAGATCACAAAGATACATAATGGGTTACTGGTTTGAAATGGGTCCCCCCTGGAATTTCCCACTTAACCCCCTCTTATTCATGTCTTCTTTACATGTTTCAATATGGTTAAGTGTTTCTAATCGTATTTCACATGCCAATTCGCAATTTACATATAGACTTGCATAAGATTCATTATACAAACTAACATACGATTTAACATCCCAAACTTTCATAAAATTCACATATGAATTAGCATATGATTTTAATGTAATAACCCGGAAATCCGAGCCAATTTAAAATTTTTAAATTGGCAATTTTAGTGAATTTTGATTATTTAAAATGTATTATTTTAAATAACAACGACGAGAAATTTATTTTGACTGGAATTCGATTGTATATATTTATATAGATCGTCGTTAGAATATAAAATTTTATTTTAAATTATAAAAGGAATTGAAAATGGCGCGGTAGTTCGATAATTCGATTTCAAACTTCAAATGAATGTACAGGATTCAAAATAAACCGGATTTTAGTGAAACCAAAAATATTAGAATCAATTTGTGAATATCTTTCCAATGAACCCGAGAAATCGAAATTTCATAGCGGGAATCAAAAGATATGTCCAGTTGAAATTTCAGAATAGTCGCTATTGAATTCTGACCATTGAAAATAGCCATTTTGCAAACGACCTCGGATTTCGACGAAACCACTTTTTTTGGATCTGCGATGTCGAATTATTGCTAGGTTTCAAATTTCATAATTTTTCGAATCAATATGTGAGCGTGACAAAGGAAAACGCGTTTGACCAGTTTCAGTTGATTTTAATCGACTGGAAAAAGGCCATTTTTCAAACGGTCTCGGAATTCAACGAAACTAGTTTTGTTACGTCCGTATCTTCAATACGAAAATAAAAAATATTTTTCTGGAATTTTTCGAGTTAGTATGTGGCCCCGGTAAATTGAAATGTACGTTTAAAATTCAATATAAGGATTTAAATGTTAATCTGAACAGAAAATGATCGAAACGGCCGAACGGGCTTACGAAACATATCCCATTGTGTTCAGAATGGGGGTAATTAGCTAAAGGCGACAGACGTTGGGTTCGAATTCGAGTTTGAATGTGAAAACTTCGAGGTTAGTTAAATTAGAATAAAATATTAATAAATTAAATATATATATACCTACACCTATTAGTCAAACCCTAAAAATAAAAGCCACCAGTCAAAATTCGAGATCCCGCCTCCCCTATTCATGCTGTCGCGATTCCCCCGCCACCACCCTGGGTCATCGCTGCCCATACCCACCACGAGCTCCTCCGACCGCCACCTCCTCCGCTATCTTTCCCCTCCTCTGATGCCCTCTTCTTCCACCGTTGACAACCTCGAGCCCCAGAGCCCAAAAAAAACCGCCGTTTTGTCCCCACGTGGTTCCACCTTCGCCGCCTCCTGGCGCGGCGCCACCCCAGACCCCGTTCCCTTCGACGACGACCTTCGCCAGCGATGGAACCCCCCTCTCTGAATTTGATTGTAAGTGTTTATATTTTTTTTATTTTTTTCATTTGTGCGAAGTAATTAGTTTTATAAAAATAAAAAAATTCAGTTTTTATAGCATATGAAAATTTTGATTTTTGTTTATTTATATATATAACATGTAAAGATTATATTTTATTAATAAAAAGGCATGATCTTTAGTTTATAAAAGTCATGATTTTTATCGGTACGAAGTTGTGATTTTTATTTATATGAAAATATGGATTTTATCACATGAATGACAACATAAAGCTCGAATTTTAAAAATCATAAAGATTTGATTTTTAGAAGTATAGAGGTTTGATTTTTAAACAAGTAAAGGTTTGATTTTTGATTAGGGAGAAAAATATGATTTTATATATTCATATAGCGATAATAATATAATTTTAATATTATAGAAAGATTAAAAATATAATTTTTATAATGTAGAGATATTAAAAATATAATTTTTATAAAGTAGAGATGTTAAAAATATGATTTTTATATTGCAGAAGTAATGAAAATATATGAAGAAGAAATAAAAATACGATTTTTATTTATTGAATGAAGCAATAAAAATATAGTTTTTATTATAAACAGCGGGACAATGACTGCATAGGAATTTCAAGCAGATCCAAACGGTTCGGCAGTTCGGAAGCAAAGCACGGCGGAGTGGAACCCTCTGTGAGAACTTCTCACCTTTTAATTTTGTTTTCTAGTTAAAAATATATACTAGGATGCAGACGATGTTTAGTAGCACCCGACACCCGTCGTCCACAGACCATGGACGACTATTACGCTTGTTTGTTTGATTTTGATGTGTAGTTGATTGTGTGATGTGTTGTGAAATGGAATAAAATATTTATATAGTTAAAAATATTTTATAGTTGAAAATAGAATTTTTAACGTGTGTTTAAAATAAATTAATATAAACAAATCGAACGATTTGTTTATATACACCCATTTAACTGATATTGATTGGGACGATAAATTTTACACATCGCCCAACTGCACAAATAAAATCTGTGTTTGATTGTTTGAAAACCCCACACGGGTATTGGGATGATATATGAGATACACTAATCCCAATAGTTAGTTGTATGTCGATCGATTGATTGACAGACTGTTATGAGCGTTAAATATTTATATTCGATGCTTATACAGTGTAGGATGCACTTTGGATGATGGTTGATTATTCATCGTTATTATTGTACACATGTGTTGTAGAAAATCCATATAATTAACATTGTATGGTAATTGATTGGGCCTCATTCCAGTTTTGAAAAAGAAATATTTGAAAAAGAAATATTTGAAATAGAAAATTTTGAAATAGAATATTTGAAAATAGAAATATATGAAGCCGTGTTGTTTAGATTGCCGCCATTTTGACGTGAACGATATTTATATCGATTTTATTCATTTTATAATGAATATCGAAAGTGATTTCAAAATCTGATATTTTGAAAAGAATTGAAATTCGAATTGAAATTGAATATAAATGAATTCGAATTGAAATTGAATATAAATGAATTCGAATTGAATTGAAAACGAACTGAAATTGAATTAGAAATCAATTTGAATTGAAATCAATTTGAAATGAATTTATAAGGAAAAATTCAATTTTGATTTGAATTAGAAATGAAGTGGAAATCGTTTTGAAAACGAATTATAAAAATACGTTTTATAAGGAAATTGACGAAGTATATATTATATATATAATATAATGGCCTGAATAGAACGCGCCGCGGCAGTTCGCGAATTTCGACCATTGACTTCGAATGGATATTGCGGGAGATCCGACCGTCGGATTCTCCTAAACCCAGAACCGTTGGGTTCGTATCGAAAAGAGCTTTCTAAACAATATTAGAAATTTGAAATCTAACGGTTGGATTTGGAATTATGTCCAAATCAAATTTGGAAAAGGTCGATGTAAGTACAGTTCGATGGCCGTTGATGGAAATCGACTGTACGGGCCTTGATAAAATTATTAAAAATAGTAATAATTTGTGTAAAATCATAAGAAATGATTTGGGAAGAATCGGGATGGAAAACTCCATATTTGAAATGATAAAAATAGATTTTTATCGAAATGAACTAGTTTTGAACTAGAATTATAATTCTATATATTTTTAAAATAAATAAATTTAATTTGAAAAATGGTTTTGAAGGTAACTAGAATTTCCAATAATTGAATTGGAATGGATTCGAATCGAAATCGTCTTCGGATTATTTCGATGTTGGATTTCGTGATTATACAGATGTTGTTATGGAAATTTGAAGGATATATATATATATATATATATATATATATATCGTTATTTCCAATACGATATTTGTTGGTCGTAGAATTTGATATTGAATATAAGCCGATATATTTTCTATTCAGAGCCTTGTATTTAATATCAAATGTGATTTGGGTTTGTCGTGAATGGTGTCTTCATTAACACTGTTCTTGAACCCAGTTGAGAAAAGATTAAATCTTTTTATTTAGATTTAATGAAGTGTACCAATTAAATAATATTTAATTGGAATTGAATTGATATTGATTTTTGGGTTTATTGTAAACAGTGTTTTAAATAACACTTGTTCTTTAACCCGATAATTAATGGAATGGGATTTTGGGTTGTCGTGAATGGTATCTTCAATAATATTGTTCTTATACCCAAAGGAGTTAAGAAAATCAGAAACTAACTAGAGGTTAGTTAAGTTGAATGGTTTCTTGGGTATTGATCTGATGTTGGTTTCGGCCTTCGGGGTTAATACTTAGGGAATTGCTCACTTGCTAATTTACAGTTAGAGACTGATTGAAATGTAATGTGATTTTGGGTTTATAGTGAACCGTGTTTTAAATGACACTGATTCTTTAACCCAGTTAAAGATTAAAACTAAGTGGAGTTTTATGAATCTTTAATTAGATTGAAATGATCGAGAATGGAGTATCACCTGTTTTGCTCCAGGCGATAGTTAAATCTTTAATTAGATTTAAACATGAAATGGTAATTAAATTTACCGATAACACCGTGGTGTTAGATACGAAGTAAGACTCGTTTTACTTCATGGGATGAATAGGTTGGGATTGGGAAATTAAAACAAACGATTACTTTGGTAAGGTTCGTTAATCCCGACTAGTTTGAATTGATATTCAAAAGGAGACTAAAGAATAAATTTAAAGGATTTATCTTTGACAAAATTAATGGGAACCTTTCCCTATGAATGTGAAATTTAGAAACTAACTGTCGGTTAGCTAAGCAGAATGGTTTTCTGGATATTGATCTGATGTTGTTATCGGCCTTCGGGGTTAATATTTAGGGGATTATTCTCTTGATTAATTTACGGTTAGTGACTGATGAATTGGAATGAGTCGTATGTTGCGCTTGTGTAACACTTGTTTATTATATATGCGAGATATTCGGAAAGACCGGGTTTATCCCATTCTAAATAACTGATGCGACGATAAGTCGAAGATGAAGACGGTGGTCGAAGACCGGAGGTCTTCACGTCGTTTGGGTAATTACTGACGATCTTGATTGGGCTGTACACCCAAGAAGATGGAAACAGTTGGTGATCGTCCAGATGTACTTGGAGAACGATGGATATGCGGGGTACAAGGTGCCTCCGGTTTCATTTAGACCCAGAACGAACTTGTAAATGGACTGTGTGTCTGATATTGGATTTCAGTCTGTGTGATTGATTTCTATTAAATATATATCTGTTTAGCGGCGGAGAATTTATTCTCTTGCTTAACGCCCTTCTCCGAGACGTACGAGCTCAGGGGTTATATATTGATGGATATCCATCGCATGGAATGAATTGCCTGTGTGGCATGCATAAGTGGCGAATGATCAAGGCTTCTGTTGAAAAGCAAAGTCTTGTTGTTGATGATCGAAGCACGGCCTTTGTAGCGTAGCTTTGTGTAACGTTTACTTTGCGAGTTTCACACCCAGTGTGAACCAGAAACGGGAGAGGACCTCAGGGAGGGCATTCGTTTCTTTCTAGTTAGAAGTGGCGTCAGTGGTTTTACACGCCCTGACGAGTTTGACTTATGTGGTTGTTGGAATTGGAGGCGCCTCGGAAAGATCGGTCGTTCTCAAACCGATGGAGTCATTTAGTTGGCTCATTTACGCCCCATAGGGCGGGGAAACGCATGTTCAGGCATTTTAATCCACTCCGTGTGGACTGGCCCTGATGATCCAAGGGTCACTCGAGCTCTGATCCTGAGACTCGGACTAGACAGTCTCGAATCGGTAGAGGACTATCTTTTGCCTCGGTTCATACCATAAATGATAACCCAATTTCCAAATACGTGACATTTGCGGTTTTATTTGTAGAGCCTAGTATGGCGACATAGTGGGATAGGGCACTTATGCAGTCTATGATTGATACTTATGATTTGAAGTTGTTTTATACACTATGCACTTATAATAGTATCAAATGATTTGTTTTAAACATATCAAGCATTCTTGGCTATTATAAGGTAAAAACCCTATCCTCCGTCTTGCGTTGCATTGTGTGATGGGAACTGGGTCTTATAATAGCTTCATTTTTCTTTATTTAGCATTGCGCTATTTGTTTTATGCACTGGTATTCTTGGGAGGAAACCCGTTTCGTGTTATACGGCGTGGTCCCTTGATTTACCGATCTTTAAAATAAAGAATAATAACTGTTTTAGTTCTCACACCAGTTCCATGACTGACCTGGAGTTTATTGTTTTAACATAAACTCTGGGTGTCTTTATTTTCGACACGGGCAGCTAGTAGTTTTGGTTTTGCAGATTTATATTCACAGGATCCTGGTTTACAGCTGGAATGATATCCAGAAAGCTTTGTATCCGTATATCTACTTCAGTTGTGTATTGTATTATTTTCCGTTGTTATGTAATTTATTGTAATCTCCGATATTTAATAAATGTGTAATATTGATTTATACTCTGTATATTCTTGTATTCTGATGGTATTGTTGTAATATACAATGAAATGTTCTTCCGTCTGCGTTCTTCTGTGGCTTATCCTCGACTCAATTCGGGCTTTCCTCACTGGGGAAGTTCGGGTCGTTTCAGCGTGGTATCAGAGCTTTGGTTTGCAAAGCTCAGAGAACAGGACACATTAGAACCACATGAAAGAATTCATCAGAAATTGGATTAGTAATATCCAATGGGAATAACTCGTTAGAGATAGGATCAGTAGTATCCTAGAACGAGTGTGAAGAGTATTTTTTTGAAAGTAAAAACAAGTTTTGTTTTGAAATTTAAATCAATTACTCGTATTTGATTATTTATGTATATGAATTTGGATAATCCAATATATAGAGATTTTGCATATATGTCTTGCAAACGTGTATTCGAAGTTTTAATGTATTGGATAGTTATAGAATCGTACTCTAGTGCCCGGGGATAATTCTGGTGACGGGGCACCATCGCCAGTATTTATTTTCGAGTTTCGAAAGTGAGATTTCTATATATTTCCAATTGACTGGTGTGAGAACCAAAACTAGATAAGGCTTATTGTTGTGATTTGGCATCAAAAATCTGATTTTTTGACTATGTATCAAAGTTATGAATTTCAAAAGCTAACCAACTAATTGATTGATGGTTGTGTTGTTGATTATTGGTTGATTTATTAAAATTTGTACCATATAGCCCAATTGAGACAAATAGTGAATTGTATTGAAATTTGGTCGCATTTGCTTGCATATACATGTACTTACATTGAACGGGTCATAGCAAAGAGGCTAGAGCAAAAGAATAAAATTGTTTGCCCGACAAATAGGTACATGTTTACCATAATTTACTGTTTTGTTTGGGTGATGATGATTTTATGAGCCGATTGGCTTTTTCTTTTTCTTTTTGAGATCAGAGGGCCTATATGGCAATTTCGGGATTTTCCCGGTGTTCCCGGTGCAGGGGAGGTTATGGCGAAATTTTTCGAAAATTTAGGGTGTTAGCCAAATTTTTGAAAAATTTGAAAAGTTCTTAGAAACTGAATAGTTGAAGAATTCAAGCCGTAATGAAAATAATGGAAGTTGAGTTGATTATTTAAACAACTTTCGGCTTTGTACCTTTTCAGGGACGAAAAGTTTTAAGTGGGGGAGATTGTAATAACCCGGAAATCCGAGCCAATTTAAAATTTTTAAATTGGCAATTTTAGTGAATTTTGATTATTTAAAATGTATTATTTTAAATAATAACGACGAGAAATTTATTTTGAATGGAATTCGAACGTATATATCTATATAGATCGTCGTTAGAATATAAAACAATATTTTAAATTATAAAAGGAATTGAAAATGGCACGGTAGTTCGATAATTCGATTTCAAACTTCAAATGAACGTACAGGATTCAAACTAAACCGGATTTTAGTGAAACCAAAAATATTAGAATCAATTTGTGAATATCTTTCCAACGAATCCGAGAAATCGAAATTTTATAGCGGGAATCAAAAGATATGTCCAGTTGAAATTTCAGAATAGTCGCTATGGAATTCTGACCATTGAAAATAGCCATTTTGCAAACGACCTCGGATTTCGATGAAACCACTTTTGTTGGATCCGCGATGTCGAATTATTGCTAGGTTTCAAATTTCATAATTTTTCGAATCAATATGTGAGCGTGGCAAAGGAAAACGCATTTGACCAGTTTCAGTTGATTTTAATCGACTGGAAAATGGCCATTTTTCAAACGGTCTCGGAATTCGACGAAACTAGTTTTGCTAGGTCCGTATCGTCAGTACGAAAATAGAAAATATTTTTCTGGAATTTTTCGAGTTAGTATGTGGCCCGGTGAATTGAAATGTACATTTAAAATTCAATATAAGGATTTAAATGTTATTCTGAACAGAAACTGATCGAAACGACCGAACGGGCTTACGAAACATATCCCACTGTGTTCAGAATGGGGGTAATTAGCTAGGGGCGACAGACGTTGGGTTCGAATTCGAGTTTGAATGTGAAAACTTTGAGGTTAGTTAAATTAGAATAAAATATCAATAAATTAAATATATATATACCTACACCTATTAGTCAAACCCTAAAAATAAAATCCCCCGGTCAAAATTCGAGATCCCGCCTCCCCTATTCTCGCTGTCGCGATTCCCCCGCCACCACCCTAGGTCATCGCCGCCCATACCCACCACGATCTCCTCTGACCGCCACCTCCTCCGCTATCTTTCCCATCCTCCGATGCCCTCTTCTTCCACCATTGACAACCTCGAGCCCCAGAGCCCAAAAAGAAAAAAACCGCAGTTCTGTCCCCACATGGTTCCACCTTCGCCGCCTCCTGGCGCGGCGCCAACCCAGACCCCGCTCCCTCCAACGACGTCCTCCGCCAGCGATGGAACCCCCCCTCTCTGAATTCGATTGTAAGTGTTTATATTTTTTTTTATTTTTTTTTCATTTTTGCGGAGTAATTAGTTCTATAAAAATAAAAATAAAATCAGTTTTTATAGCCTATGAAAATTTTATTTTTTGTTTATTTATATATATAACATGTAAAGATTATATTTTATTAATAAAAAGGCATGATCTTTAGTTTATAAAAGTCATGATTTTTATCGGTATGAAGTTGTGATTTTTATTTATATGAAAATATGGATTTTATCACATGAATGACAACATAAAGCTCGAATTTTAAACATCATAAAGATTTGATTTTTAGAAGTATAGAGGTTTGATTTTTAAACAAGTAAAGGTTTGATTTTTGATTAGGGAGAAAAATATGATTTTATATATTCATATAGCGATAAAAATATAATTTTTATATTATAGAAAGATTAAATACAATTTTTATAATGTAGAGATATTAAAAATATAATTTTTACAAAGTAGAGATGTTAAAATTATGATTTTTATATTGCAGAAGTAATGAAAATATATGAAGAAGAAATAAAAATACGATTTTTATTTATTGAATGAAGCAATAAAAATATAATTTTTATTATAAACAGCGGGACAATGACTGCATAGGAATTTCAAGCAGATCCAAACGGTTCGGCAGTTCGGAAGCAAAGCACGGCGGAGTGGAACCCTCTGTGAGAACTTCTCACCTTTTAATTTTGTTTTCTAGTTAAAAATATATACTAGGATGCAGACGGTGTTTAGTAGCACCCGACACCCGTCGTCCATAGACCATGGACGGCTTGTATGCTTGTTTGTTTGATTTTGATGTGTAGTTGATTGTGTGAAGTGTTGTGAAATGGAATAAAATATTTATATAGTTAAAAATATTTTATAGTTGAAAATAGAATTTTTAACGTGTATTTAAAATAAATTAATATAAACAAATCGAACGATTTGTTTATATACACACATTTGACTGATATTGATTGGGACGATAAATTTTACACATCGCCCAACTGCACAAATAAAATCTGTGTTTGATTGTTTGAAAACCCCACACGGGTATTGGGATGATATATGACATACACTAATCCCAATAGTTAGTTGTATGTCGATCGATTGATTGACAGACTGTTATAAGCGTTAAATATTTATATTCGATGCTTATACAGTGTAGAATGCACTTTGGATGATGGTTGATTATTCATCGTTGTTATTGTATACATGTGTTGTAGAAAATCCATATAATTAACATTGTATGGTAATTGATTGGGCCTCATTCCAGTTTTGAAAAAGAAATATTTGAAAAAGAAATATTTGAAATAAAAATATTTGAAATAGAAATTTTTGAAATAGAATATTTGAAAATAGAAATATATGAACCCATGTTGATTAGATTGACGCCATTTTGACGTGAACGATATTTATATCAATTTTATTCATTTTATAATGATATCGAAAGTGATTTCAAAATCTGATATTTTGAAAAGAATTGAAATTCGAATTGAAATTGAATATAAATGAATTCGAATTGAAATTGAATATAAATGAATTCGAATTGAATTGAAAATGAACTAAAATTGAATTAGAAATCAATTTGAATTGAAATCAATTTGAAATGAATTTAAAACGAATTTATAAGGAAAAATTCAATTTTGATTTGAATTAGAAATGAAGTGGAAATCGTTTTGAAAACGAATTATAAAAATACGTTTTAAAAGGAAATCGACGAAGTATATGTATTATATATTATATATATAATATAATGGCCTGAATAGAACGCGCCGTGCCGCGGCAGTTCGCGAATTTCGACCATTGACTTCGAATGGATATTGCGGGAGATCCGACCGTCGGATTCTCCTAAAACCGGAACCTTAGGTTCGTATCGAAAAGAGCTTTCTAACGAATATTAGAAAATTGAAATCTAACGGCTGGATTTGGAATTATGTCCAAATCAAATATGGAAAAGGTCGTTGTAAGTGCAGTTCGATGGCCGTTGATGGAAATCGACTATACGGGCCTTGATAAAATTATTAAAAATAGTAATAATTTGTGTAAAATCATAAGAAATAATTTGGGAAGAATCGGAATGAAAAACACCATATTTGAAAAGATAAAAATAGATTTTTATCGAAATGAACTAGTTTTGAACTAGAATTATAATTCTATTTATTTTTAAAATGAATAAATTGAATTTGAAAAATGGTTTTGAAGGTATCTAGAATTTCCAATAATTGAATTGGAATGGATTTGAATCGAAATCGTCTTCGGATTATTTCGATGTTGGATTTCATGATTATACAGATGTTGTTATGGAAATTTGAAAGATATATATATATATATATCGTTATTTCCAATACGATATTTGTTGGTCATAGAATTTTATATTGAATATAAGCCGATATATTTTCTATTCAGAGCCTTGTATTTAATATCAAATGTGATTTGGGTTTGTCGTGAATGGTGTCTTCATTAACACAGTTCTTGAACCCAGTTGAGAAAAGATTAAATCTTTTTATTTAGATTTAATGAAGTGTACCAATTAAATAATATTTAATTGGAATTGAATTGATATTGATATTTATTTTTGGGTTTATCATGAACAGTGTTTTAAATAACACTTGTTCTTTAACCCGATAATTAATGGAATGGGAATTTGGGTTGTCGTGAACGGTATCTTCAATAATATTGTTCTTAGACCCAAAGGAGTAAAGAAAATCAGAAACTAACTGGATGTTAGTTAAGTTGAATGGTTTCTTGGGTATTGATCTGATGTTGGTTTCGGCCTTCGGGGTTAATACTTATGGAATTGCTCACTTGCTAATTTACGGTTAGGGACTGATTGAAATGTAATGTGATTTTGGGTTTATAGTGAACCGTGTTTTAAATGACATTGATTCTTTAACCCAGTTAAAGATTAAAACCAAGTGGAGTTTTAATGAATCTTTAATTAGATTGAAATTATCGAGAATGGAGTATTACCAGTTTTGCTCCAGGCGATAGTTAAATCTTTAATTAGATTTAAACGTGAAATGGTAATTAAATTTAACGATAACACCGTGGTGTTAGATATGAAGTAAGACCCGTTTTACTTCATGGGATGAATAGGTTGGGATTGGGAAATTAAAACAAACGATTACTTCGGTAAGGTTCGTTAATCCCGACTAGTTTGAATTGATATTCAAAAGTAGATTAAAGAATAAATCAAAAGGATTTATCTTTGATAAAATTAATGGGAACATTTCTCTATGAATGTGAAATTTAGAAACTAACTGTCGGTTAGCTAAGCAGAATGGTTTTCTGGATATTGATCTGATGTTGGTTTCGGCCTTCGGGGTTAATATTTGGGCGATTATTCTCTTGATTAATTTACGGTTTGTGACTGATGAATTGGAATGAGGCGTATGTTGCGTTTGTGTAATACTTGTTTATTATATATGCGAGATATTCGGAAAGACCGGGTTTATCCCATTCTGAATAACTGATACGACGATAAGTCGAAGATGAAGACGGTGGTCGAAGACCGGAGGTCTTCCCGTCGTTTGGTGATTACTGAAGATCTTGATTGGGATGTACACCCAAGAAGATGGAAACAGTTGGTGATCGTCCAGACGTACTTGGAGATCGATGGATATGCGGGGTACTAGGTGCCTCCGGTTTCGTTCAGACCCAGAACGAACATGTAAATGGACTGTGTGTCTGACAATGGATTTCAGTCTGTGTGATTGATTTCTATTAAATATATATCTGTTTGGCGGCGGAAAATTTATTCTCTTGCTTAAGCCCTTCTCTGAGACGTACGAGCTCAGGGGTTATATATTGATGGGTATTCATCGCATGGAATGAATTGCCTGTGTGGCATGCCTAAGTGGCGAATGATCAAGGCTTCTGTTGAAAAGCAAAGTCTTATGGTTGATCGAAGCATGGCCTTTGTGGCGTAGCTTTGTGTAACATTTACTTCGCAAGTTTCACACCCGGTGTGAACCAGAAACGGGAGAGGACCTCAGGGAGGGCATGCGTTACTTTCTAGTTAGAAGTGGCGTCAGTGGTTTTACACTCCCTGACGAGTTTGACTTATGTGGTTGTTGGAATTGGAGGCGCCTTGGATAGATCGGTCGTTCTCGAACCGATGGAGTCATTTAGTTGGCTCATTTACGCCCCATAGGGCGGGGAAACACATGTTCAGGCATTTTAATCCAATCCGTGTGGACCGGCCCTGACGATCCAAGGGTCACTCGAGCTCTGATCCTGAGACTCGGACTAGACAGTCTCGAATCGGTAGAGGACTATCTTTTGCCTCGTTTCATACCATAAGTGATAACCCAATTTCCAAATACGTGACATTTACGGTTTTATTTGTAGAGCCTAGTATGGCGACATAGTGGGATGGGGCACTTATGCCGTCTATGATTGATACTTATGATTTGAAGTTGTTTTATACACTATGAACTTATAATAGTATCAAATGATTTGTTTTAAACGTATCAAGCATTCTTGGCTATTATAAGGTAAAAACCCTATCCTCCGGCTTGCGTTGCATTATGTGATGGGAACTGGGTCTTATAATAGCTTCATTTTTCTTTATTTAGCATTGCACTGTTTGTTTTATGCACTAGTATTCTTGGGAGGAAACCCGTTCTGTGTTATACGGCGTGGTCCCTTGATTTACCGATCTTTAAAATAAAGAATAATAACTGTTTTACTTCTCACACCAGTCCCATGACTGACCTAGAGTTTATTGTTTTAACCTAAACTCTGGGTGCCCTTATTTTCGACACGGGCAGCTAGTAGTTTTGGTTTTGCAGATTTATATTCACAGGATCCTGGTTTACAGCTGGAACGATATCCGGAAAGCTTTGTATCCGTATATCTACTTCAGTTGTGTATTGTATTATTTTCCACTGCTATGTAATTTATTGTAATCTCTGATATTTGATAAATGTGTAATATTGATTTATACTCTGTATATTCTTGTATTCTGATGGTATTGTTGTAATATACAATGAAATGTTCTTCCGTCTGCGTTCTTCTGTGGCTTGTCCTCGACTCAATTCGGGCTTTCCTCACCAGGGAAGTTCGGCTCGTTTTATTTAACATCCAAACTTGCATAAGATTCACATATGAATTAACATATTATTTAACAACCCAAACTTGCATGAGACTCACATATGAATTAACATATGGTTTAACATCCCAAACTTGCATAAAATGAATCAAGTTAAATATGAAATAGATCTACAAAGTTAAACAACATCATACGATTCAACAGACATGTTCTCATAATCCAATTACAAACCATCATAATTAATTTAATAGTTATGTTATGAAAGAAATAGTACTCACAACAAAGAGAACAGTCTTTTTTTTTGGATCTGAAATGTGACGATGTTTTGGCTCACTGCTGAGTCATTAGGGCTGAGGTGGTTATTCTATCTTGTCGGGATGGTCTTGATTTCTTCTAGGTTATATATATATATATATATATATATATATATATATATATGCACACCTATTCATAAATTCTAATATTGACAACTGATGCAAATTGATTGCTTACCTATTTAAAAAAGTGCAAACCGAGTATATAGTTTAATTCCCCTTTTTTTCTACTTTCCTCGTAACATACAAAGTCAATGCATAATGAATTTACCTACATACATATATATATAATTTTGAGGTGTTACATGCTCGGAAAACACTTTTGAAGTATTCATTTTTGTAGCGAAGATTCGCGATTTCTGGCAAATTGGAGCGTTTTGCGAACAAAATCCACTGGGAGAAAGTTGTTTGGGAATGACGCGTTTGTGCTAGTGGCAAAGTTTGGGGAAGATTGGAGCTCATATGCAAATTTGTGAGCAAGAGAGGTGAATTCGAGTGTGAAAAGCGACAAACGGCAAGCGCATGACAAGAATTTCTACATTGGAATGTCGTGACGATTGGTTTAGCTTGGGTGAAAGCTTTACTAAATTAGTATAGTAGAGTAGTTAATTAATTACGCATTCTAGGTTGCAGGTTAGAAATTGCATCGCGTAGTTATATTGCCTCATTTGGAGTTCAACACGTGAACTATTCACAAATCTCTTGCACTAGAAACGTTGTATGAAAATGTGACACTTGCATTTCAGACACCGTGGATGGACACTTGTGGCGGCCTTAAATGGAATTTGGTAGTAGAGTATTTATTTATTTATTTATTTATTTATTTATTTATGACTTTGGTGTGTGCATTGTGTGCCAATGATTGATTTAAATTTATTGTTGTTGATTGAAAACCCCACACGGTTCTTGGGATGTTTTTTGACTCACACATCTCCCTTGTGTGAAATTGCGGTTAATAGACTGATTAACGAATTCATGTGTGTGTGTGTAACGACCCGCCATTTTGACCGTGTCGAATTGACATAAATCTCAACTCGAAATGTCCAAAACAGCAGATTGTTATTAGCTTCTAGGGTAAACAGAATAAATCACAAATCATAGACACAGAAACAGAGCAATGTAATATCTCACAGAGGAAAATTTTAAAATAAAATAGTAGTTCATGAAGCTACTAAATAACTTTTTACATCAGAGTTTACATAAATAATACAGAAGAAGTCTAATACTATGAATTTCAGATACATAAATAAAAGATAACTGTATAAACTGAAATGACAAGAATAGTTGGAACTGGATCAATTGAACAAGTAGATACAGGTGAGTAAATCCAATATAAACTCCAACTCCTATAATGAAATCTCAAAAGCAGTAATACTCGATCTGACTCGAGCAATAATGCAAAACAAACAACTTGGATCAGGACTAACATTCTCATGGAAGTAAATCAACTCAAATGAATTGTTCGATGAAATGCAATAAGTAACTTAAAGGATGTTTGGGATCACCATCCTCTAAGGATCCGTTAAACTAATACTATATAGTATAATACACTATATACAATAGTGTCTATCAGTAAAGTAAAAATATCAAAATAGCGTAAGCGGGATTGCCATTATTACCCTTACACCGTTTATATATTCCCATTATATCTACAGTACTGTAATTCCTTCGTAAACTAGAGGGCTATTAGAGGGCACTCCATATAAAATGGTACAAAACAAAATCGTAGTGGGCTCGTATAAGGCATGTGACAAGGAATGCAAGGAATGCCAGGGTGGATTCACCATTTGCATAGCCGGACTGGTGGTAACGCATAGCAGCTACTACCGCCCACCTCGATACACACTGCCATAATCAAAAGGGCACAAATCTAATCTCACAGTAATAGTATAATATCGAAGAAGTGTGCTCGATAGGAGGTATGAACTCACTTGGTCCGTGTGTAGCTCCTGTTTTAGCCACATCAAGCTGACTCCCGGTAGTCACGGTCTCGTAATTAATATGAAATAAAATTAAATGGTTTGGTTCGCCAAATCATCCCCTTCATTCTGGAACACCACCACGTACACAGTTGTTAAAGTGTTTCCCAGTCACTTTAACGACTAATTACATTTTTCACACCGTGGTCATTATTTCATAAATTACTTTATAAAATAGTTTATACAAAATCTCATATTCGAATTTGAAGTCAAAATTAAATATCTAACTTCGAGTATATAAAATCCTGAAACCCATTCACTTAAATCGAATTGATTTAGAAATTCGTATCGTAAAGATCTCATAATGTAGTATAAAACAATACTATTTAACTTCGAGGATATTTTAGTTTGATTTATATTCGAACTTCCAAGTTTCAAACTATTCAACAATTTTCTTCACGTCGATTCAAAAATTCAACATTTGGTTCAAGTTTATACTATACGATTCAAGTCAAAACTCACATTTCAATTTAAACAAAATACATTCATGCCATATGATTCTAAATCATTATTTATAAATTTAACAATTCATATAATCTAATTTTTTTTATATTGATTCAATTAAGTCAATTCGAAAATCCGAACACTTGGGTTCAAATCTATTTTATATAATTCAAATTGAAATCTTATGTTCCAATTTAAACCAAATCATATAATATCTTAACTCAAATCGAACTATTCAAATTCATTACTTAAAATTTGAGTCAAAGTGTTATATTCAATTCAAACAACTTATAAGATTAAAAACCATTCTTATAAATTAATTCAACAAATTTCCCAACTCAACACCAAACGATTTTAAAATTAATTCTGTATAAAATATATATATATTCAAACTCACAATTTAGTCGCTATAGAAATCGAATTTCATTCCATATCAAATATGATTCAAATTAGACATCAATTTACAAAGTTCAAGTTTATTTCCTATACAAGTTCAAATTTTAAATCCAATTCAAATTTGCATTCAGCTGATAAAATCAAATTTATTCCTAAATTAGGAAATTCTATTTCAAAAAAGTTTCATAATTCAAGTTCATTTCTTATAAGTTCAAACCGGTTCGAGTTCAAATTCATTCCATTTTTACATAATTCAAATTCATCTCTACTAAAAGTTCGTACCAATTCGAATTCATAACTTAATATGAGTTCATTCATTATTCAAATATCGTTATATAAATTTACATCTTTAAACTTCGAATTTAAATCGTGAAATCTAACTTATCCAACTATTGGTTTATTATTATAGTTTATAAAATATACATAAAAGAAAAATTAACTTCGAAAATAGATATATATATATAAGTTTATAAAATTCTAAAATTAATTATAAATCAATTATAAACATATATAATTTTAGAATAATATAAAATATATTTAAAGAAATATTTATAATAATAAAATAAAATTAAATTAAAATTAAAATTAAAATTAAAATACTTGAATAAATTATATGGTTTAAAATGGATAAAATTATAAGTAAAATCTTAAATACACATTTAAATCTTTATTTACTCATAAAATCATTTTAAACATATAACTTAAAATTTACAAAATATAACTAAAAAAAACTTTAAAATATAAATGTATAAAAATAAAATCTTAATTTAAATTCAAATTCCAAATTATTTTACTTTGAAAACATGACCAACGTTGTCCATATATAGTTTTCTACCTTATGGTCAAGTGATACAGATATTTATCATTTAAATCCGCAATTTACAAAATTTCTACGGGTCTATCATTTCAACTCACGATACCAAATTCAGTAAAAATCGTTCAGGTCTATCATTTCAACCCATAACAATTTTTCTCTATTCTAATGTCCATTCGGGTATGTATCATTTCAACCCTTGGTGATTTTTCATCAACTAGGGGTATCAACAGTCACAAAAACAATCATATAGCAACAATCATAGCATATATATCATCAGTGAAACTGCGTGTCTCATGAATATACCGTGTCACACATTAAATGTGCATATATATCAGATCAAACTATTTCTATCAGCAATCCTTTACATTTCCTATAACAGTTCATTATTGATCTAACATCCATGAAATAAATGCGAGTCAGGTGTGAGATAAACTCACCTTTCGTGGTACAAAACAGAGACATTTCATGGACTGATAAAGAATGAGACGACGACTTCTAGCACGACTTAGAATGGATTAAACCACGGTGACCGCTCAAAAATTTTATTTTGTGAGAGGCGGTTATGGAATCTTCAATGATTCAGTACGTGATTTTGGGTTTTGGAACGATACGGTATTAGGTTTGGAATGGTTCCGGAGTACAACACCCCACTCAACTCAAAAATAAATACAACAAATCCTCTTTTCGAAACATTATATATTTTTATATATACGGATATAAACGGTAAAAATATAATATATAATATATATTTGAAGCGCCCCAAAAAATTATATTTTATAAATTATATACTGTACTTGAAATGATTAATGTATATATCTATGTAGACAAAATATATAACTCATGAACATACAAAGATACACTAGTTACACAATATAAACCTCATATTAAATACACACACCATTACAAAGCTCCACACACAAACACTAACACACATGCACTAATACACAAACTCACGCCTCACAAATCCTAGCACAACTACACACACAGTAACACATGCGCTCATGTTGTATAAAATATACACACATAAACTTGCTATTTCACGCCAACACGCACGAAACATTCACCTCAGCGCAAGCACACACGCACTACACACTACTATTACCACACACCCAACACGCGGTGAGAGAGGGAGTCGGCTTTAGGCGTATGGCTTTAGGAGGGGAGAGGGTGGCTTTCGAGTCTGGGCAATTGGCCTTCAGGGCAGAGTTCAGGTTGAGAGAGGCGAGGTGAAGAGGTTTGGACTTCGGAGCAGAGGAGCAAGGAGGCGTAGGTGGACTGGGTGAGCTCGCGATGGCCAGGTGGGCGGAGTAGGTCCGGGCGCAGTCCCGAGACTGAGGAAAGGGGCGTGGGTTCAGGAAAGAGGATGGAGGCTTGGGAGGAGCGGATGGGAAAGGGCAGAGTTGATGGAGGCGGATGTAGATCGCGATAGGAAAGAAGATGGTGAGGGAAAGAGATAGACGGCTTGGAGAAGAAAATTGAAAAACAGTAGCTTGTTTTTCTCTCTTGTCCTTTATATATATATATATATATATATATATATATATATATATATATACACACACACACACACACACACAAAGATGTGAAAAATGATAGGGTGTAGATGAATAACAATCTGAGTGGATGCGTTTTTGGAAATTGGAACAGGCATGCGGCTTTTGGATATGAGAACAGCTTTAATTCAAAATGTTGGAACCCCAACTGCTGTTTGGCCAAAACAAAGCATTTTACGTTTTGAACATTACAAAATAAATGATATAAGTTTTAATTTCAAAATGAATGCACTACTTAGATATATGCAACGAATGGTTGTGAATATATATATATATATATATATATAACAAATGTTTTGAAAATAAAAGTAAAAAATGGATTGAAATGATTGAATGTAAATATGAGATGAATCTGGCAGTTTCAGTTCAACCGGAACAAACAGTTTGGCGAATATATATTCAATGAGGTTTGAACGATATTTGAAACATAAATCGATCAATACAAAATGGCAGATAAATCCGAGAAATAATTTGAAATAAAATCAAATATAAATATTGTAAACAAAATATATACGAATACGAGTTTAAATATTTAAATAAAAATATTAGGAAATAAAATTCAAAATCCAAATAAATAAACTCGATATAATTAAACAAATAAGAACTTAAAATAGAAAATACTGATTTGTATTATTAAATCATATTTAAATCGAAATCAAATTCATTTGTAAAAATTTCAGATAATTTAGTTATTTAAATTAAATAATTTGAATAAAATACACTTTAAATACCAGGTTGTTACATTCTCCCCTACTCAAACCTTTTCGTCCCCAAAAAGGAACGAGGCAGGGTAATAGTAACTAAATAATTTATATATTTAAACCGGTGGTTCATATCTATTTTCATACATATATGTAATTTGAAATATATATCAAAAGCTAAAATATATTACAAACGTTTCAAAATAGTTTTAAGTATTTACTTGACGTCTCGATTGGCATTATATAGTTATCCCACTTTCGAAACTCGAAAATGGGTATCGATGATGTCGCGGTAATTACTAGATTCATTTTCAAGCGACTAGAGTGTGACTCTATATCTATCAAATACTTTTAGGATTTAATATATACGTTGATCAGACGTATACCCAAATCAATAGGTATTCGATAGGCCTATTTTAACGTCAAATAAGTACTCAAAACATCTTTATATTTAACATAATATATATTAAATTTCCAAATCATATATTATAAATAATATATATCAAATCATTAAAATTTTAAGTAGGGAAAACTATATCTCTCCCCCACTCATTTATTTATTAAAATTCAACTTAGTTCTTAATAAATGAACAAATGATATTATTATTAAATCAAATACATATCAATATTATACCAAAATAGTTTAAAATACAAGTTATAATTATTCAAACTTATAAAACTAGTTTAATTTCATAAGTTGACATATATATATAAATATATATATGTATATGTATATATGTATACACACATACATCACAAAAAAAAATCTTTATAAACCAATTTGAATTTATAAATTCCTATGTATATACACATATATAAATACCATTATAGATTTCAACTACTATAAAATCATTTTCTTACAAAATCTACATTTTTAAATCTTATGTAAAATGTATATTCTTTCAAAATATTGATATTAACAAAGAAAAATATTATTTTCAATTTTACATCTTCAAAAATATATATCAGAATTTCTATATTATATCATGAGGGTTATAATATTTATTTCAAACCATTGTTTAGACAGGAATGGACTCGCTATAAAACTTATATTCCACTTCTACTTCTTACCTTGTATTGACAAGGATAAGATATAAATTTCGAGTTAAAAGCTGAATGAACGAAGGAACCTAATCAAAGAGGGTCTACGAAGGAAGATAGATTCAAATGGTAGTAAAATTTCAGAAAAGGATTCAAATATTGAACGAAAACTTTATATCCAAAATTATTTGTTTAAAAACATTTAAAACCATTTTAAAAACCATTTATACTTTTGAAATACGCTTTCTCTTAAGGAGGAATCTGCGATTTATCCCACTCATTCTAGAGTATCACTACCCTATCTCTAATGAGATTTTACCCTATAGGCTAAAGCTTTGATAAACCAAAGCTCAGATAGCATATGTAACGACTTGCCTTTTTGACTGTGCCGAATCGACAAACATGTCAACTTGACATGTACAAAATAATAGATTGTTATTAGCTTCTGGGGTAAACAGAATAAATCACAGAATAAAAGATCACAGACACAGATACAGAGCAATATAATATTTTGCAGAGGAAAATTTTAAAATACAATAGTATTTCAGGAAGCTACTAAATAAATTTTTACATTAAAGTTTACATAAATAATATTGCGGAAGTCTAATACTATGAATTTTATATACATAAATAAAAGATAACTATATAAACTTAAATGACAAGAATAGCTGGAACTGGTTCAACTGAACGGCTAGATACAGGTAAGCAAATCCAGTATAAACTCCAACTCCGATAATGAAATCTCAAAAGCTGTAATACTCGATCTGACCCGAGCAATAATGCAAAACAAACAACTCGGATCAGGAATAACATTCTCATGGAAGTAAATCAACTCAAATGAATTATTCGATGAAATGCAATAAGTAACCTAAAGGATGTTTGGGATAACCATCCTCTAAGGATCCTTCAAACTAATACTATATAGTATAATACGCTATATACAATAGTGTCTATCAGTAAAGTAAAAATATCAAAATAGCGTAAGCGGGATTACCATTATTACCCTTACACCGTTTATATTTTCCCATAATATATACAGTACCGTAATTCCTCCATAAACTGGAGGGCTATCAGAGGGCACTCCATATAAAAAGGTAAAAAACAAAATCGTAATGGACTTGTATAAAGCATGTGACAAGGCACGCAAGGAATACCAGGGTGGATTCACCGTTTGCATAGCCGGACTAGTGGTAACGCAAAAGCTATTACCGCCCACCTCGATACACACTCCCATAATGAAAAGGGCCCAAATCCAATCTCACAGTAATAGAATAATATCGAAGAAGTGTGCTCGATAGGAGGTATGATGTAACATCCCAGATTTTTGGCTATTTAAATTGGAATATTTAAATCTATTTTATATATTATATTAAGAATATAATGTATTTTATATCGAATTTATTTTATAAATTGTAGTTTGAATATATATATATATATATATATATATATATTATGTTATCCACCTGATCGATTTGATATCAACAAACGTGTACGGGTCGGTCTCGGGTATTTAAAAGTAGGAGTCGGTCCTGCAATTATTAAGAGGGATCGGTCATAGAGCCCAACCCCTGGTCGCTCTGAAGTCCAGAAAACTTCTGGTCGTCCCAAAGATAAAAGAACCTTGGTTGACCTAGAACGTAGAAGGGTTCTGTTCGTACCAAGGATTCTGATCGTTCCAGACATCCAACGACTCTGGTCGCTCTGAAGTCCAGAAAACTTCTGGTCGTCTCAGAGATAAAAGAACCTTGGTTGACCTAGAATGTAGAAGGGTTCTGTTCGTACCAAGGATTCTGATCGTTCCAGACATCCAACGACTCTGGTTGCTCCTGACAAAGAAAGTCTTTATTCGCTTCCAGTTACAGGGAGCTGGTCGCTCCAAAGCCAGTCGCTCCAAAGGACTGAAGGCTTTTGATCGTCCCAATGTATCAAAAGCTTCTGACCGCTCTAAAAGACATGATTCTTGATCGTTCCAAATAAGCTGATCGCTCCAAATATCCAAGATTGCCGGTCTGTCTGAACGTACCGAAGTTCCAAGTCGCTCTAAAGCGCAAAAGACTTCTGGTCGGCCCGCTTCATTTCCGGGTTTTCCTGATCGGTCCTCCCCGCATATAAGCTTCCCGGTCGTTTTGTTGCATTCTGGTCACCTTTCCTTCTAATGAAACTCCCTGGTCGGTTAAGATGAATGGAGCGATGTGCCAGCTGTTGACAACTGGCAGTGGCATTCTTGTAAATACCTGCAAAACCGACCAGAACCCTGAATTGAAGATTTCAACCACTCCATCACCTATAAATAGGACACCACCTCCACCATTTGAAGGGGACTGGCTGGGAACTACAAGGAGGTGCTGTCAAATAGCTTTTTGGATTTCTCCAAACATTTCAACATCTCTTCTTCACAATTCATTGAAGATCTAGCAAGCTTTCAATCATGGCTTCTACGGAAGGATTAGCATAATCCCTTCAAGCTCTCTATCATTCTTATGTGGATTCAAAGGCAAATGCATGTAAAAGGAGCTTTTATGAATGTATAAAGGAGCAAATGTTGTAAATCTCATGGTGATTAATGGAATGCTATCTTCAAAGTGGACGTAGACTCGAATAAGAGTCGAACCACTATAAACTCTTGTTTTCTTTTCCTTCTTTTCTTAATTTTGGTATCTTGATGCTTATGGAATGTTGGATACGGCCTCATATATAATTCCAAAGGTTTTCTCACACCCCGCCTTTGAAAAGGTGACGTGGTTTCCAAGCATCTTGTCTCTGATTTGGTAACGTGTTCAGAAACACTCTTTTGGTTGTTATACCATTTTTTGGTGTAAACAATTTGGCACCCACCATGGGGCCGTGTTCGCATCTTCTACCATAGATTCCAGATCTGGGCCAATCGGAGAGCTATCTTCCAAATTTAAGGCCTTATCCGAGATCATGGCAAAGTCTAAGAAGACCACTAGCAATATCCTCGAAGGAAATGATAATGTTGCTAACGTCGAATCTACTCCACTCACCAACCGATTTGAGGGTGGAGAAAATTCAATATCCGGAGCCGGAGTGACTAAAGCGGAATTGGATGCCGTCGTCGCTAGCTTGAGTCAACGCATGGACATTTCCAACAAAGATTTAATTGACGCAAATAAAACTCTTATGGATGCTAATCAAGCTTTGATGGATAAAGTGAACGCTCTCCTAAACACTCAAGCGAATCCCGCTCCTCATCTGCAAATCCATGTTAACCTTGAAGAAAATGCAAATTCATCGGCCTCCGATCCTCATAATGACGATGCTAATATCGAAGGCTCAAAGTTGGAAGCTAAAAACCATTCCGATCGAAATAACCAACGAGTTGCAAGTCCCATAAAGGGGGCACCTTCCCATAACGGAAATAAAAGGCCTAGATCCTTTAAACACGATCGCTCGCCACGTCGAGCATCCGGAAGAGAGATCGAAGTCCGCTCCCCGGAACAACGCAACTCGAAGGAATATATCACGGATGTGGTAAAGCAATTTATGAAAGACAACATGCCCCGCAAGGATTGTGAAAGGGAATGGGACTTCTCTCTCGAAAAAAATCCATTCACAAAGAGGATCCGCAAGGCTGAATTCCCCAAAAAATTCATTCATTCTACTCTGCCACCGTGCAACGGAAATTCTAATCCGAATCATTTTCTATACAAATATGAGTGGCACATGAATGCGGCTAAAGCAACGGACGAGATCAAGTTCTTGTGCTTCCCGCTCTACCTGGAAAGCATCGCATCGCTATGGTTCACAAGGCTCCCGCCCAAATCGGTTGACCAGTTTGATGATTTGACTCTGAAATTCAAAGAGCAATTCAGGCTGCAAGCTACCAAGGCTAAGGATGTTATCACTCTTACATCCATGAAGCAAAATCCAGGGGAGTCCGTCAAAGCTTTTCTCAAAAGGTTTAATGATGTCGTATCTGAAGTAGGGAATCCCGAGCCTCGCATGATCTTAATGTCTCTAATTGGCGCTATAGACGAGAATAGCGAATTTGGTAAATGGATCAAAATGAAAGAACCAAGCACGCTCGAGAAATTCTATAAAAAAGCCGAGGAGTACATGAGAGTTGAAATGGGCTCAATACCTCTTCATAGTATTGATGCTAACCCACTTCTTGGAGCTCCCAAGAATACGCCTACGCAATATGACCAGAAATATTCTGGAGGACAGAAAAGAGGAAGTGACGGGAAGGAAAATCGGGATGGCAAGAAGCCTCGCTTTTTCAATCCCACGAATCTAACACCTTTAAATGACACTCCAGAAAACATCTTTGCTGCAACTAAAGACACTGAAGATTATCCAATACCTAAAACTCAGAAAATAAGCGACTATCAAGCAAATTCTGGGAAGTTCTGCAGGTTTCACAATCAGCCAGGCCACGATACTAATGAGTGTAGGCATCTAAGATCACTGATTGAGGAGCTAATTAAGAAGAATCGTTTGCAGCAATATGTGAAAAATCCGCAGTCCTCAAGCAATGATCCAAATACCCAGGGCCAAGGGGCAACAAACAGCGAAGCTTTTGCTCGAACCATCCCGAGGCCGATCATCAACTGATGACTACTGATTAAGCTTCAATTCCAGTTGGCCCAGATTAAGCAATCGACATTGCACCACTTTACTTCATGCTCTATTTCCTGCTTTAGATCATGCTTTACTTCATGTTTTACTTTCTGTTATATTCAAAACTCCCTGAAAACAGTCTGTAATAATCTGCAAGTGATGCACTGAACATTAGCTCAATGATAAAGAGCATATCTCCCTAAATGAATTTCTTGCCTGCAAAATTGTATGTTAAATCGAAAATTTCTTAAAAGATGATTTCATATTGCAGGTCATCCGTCGAGCGCTTGTAACATCGCGACCCCAACAAAGCAAGCTCAATTACCCAATGCTGTGAATATTTTTGCGTAAATGCTAGAATAGGAAAGCACCGCCTTGAGAAGTGAATGGGAAAAGTCGCAAGGATTCAAACAACGAATAAGCGTCACGGCAAATAAACAAAAGTATTGTAACTTTCATCGAAGAGGCATTCCTCTAAGTGAAAGTTTCAAAGCTTCAATCTCTAATCTGAAAAAGCCCACCAAGTCAAGAGGCTGACAAGGGAGTCGGGGCCAATGCAGCGATGGAAGAACCAGCACCAAGTCGGATGGACCGACAAACCTGATGTTGGAACTACCAACATTAGGCCGGAAGGACCGGCAAACACGCTGGAAGGACCAGCACAAACCAAAGTCCTCTCCGGGGGCACCCGGTTGATCGTCAGTATCAGTAAGTACCTGATCCGATAACGACAAACATCGGGGTTTTCAACCAAAGTCCTCTCCGGGGGCACCCGGTTGATCCTTAGTATCAGGAAGTACCTGATCCGATAACGACAAACATCGGGGTTTTCAACCAAAGTCCTCTCCGGGGGCACCCGGTTGATCGTCAGTATCAGGAAATATCTGATCCGATAACGACAAACACCGGGGTTTTCAGCCAAAGACCTCTCCGGGGGCAACAAATCCCAAGTCCTCCCTTAGCGGGGGCATCCAACATAAAGACCTCCCCATGCGGGGGCAACAAATCCCAAGTCCTCCCTTAGCGGGGGCATCCAACATAAAGACCTCCCCATGCGGGGGCAACAAATCCCAAGTCCTCCCTTAGCGGGGGCATCCAACACAAAGTCCTCCCCCAGCAGGGGCACCACATAAGACCTTCTCAAGCAAAGGCATAAAGGTGCAATGACTTCTCCAAATGGAAGTTCCAGATTAATCAATCATATTCAAAATAGAATACCATGTCTATGCAAACAATGTTTGACAAGTCATAATTGTCCTGCGTAGATATGACGTTCAATTTATCATATATCATTCATTAATGATTAACTAACCTATTATTGGTGTGGACGATCAATAACAACGTATAAGTCCAAAATCATACAAATGACTGTTTTCATTATAGAACAGGTGCTACGAAATAAGACTCATACATCAAAGGATCATTATAATCATAAATAAGGAAAATGTGCGAAGTGAGATGTGTAGACGTAATGTACAGACCAAAATGTGCAGAAGAAAGGAACGACAAAGTTCAAGTGCATGGAGCACATTAATATATCACATCCAAGCACAAAAGAGTCAACCTACATCACAGTCACAAAAGCACGCCACAAATACACAGAGTACTAACCAAAAGACAGTCTGGGAGTCAAAGGCGAGGGCTGGCACTCGCTTAATACACACCAGCCTAAGTTAAAAGTCCATTAAGCAAAGAGAGTCGCACAAGCGGGTTCTTCCTAGGCCTCCCAACCTTCCTCTTCGCTGGAACAGAGCCGGATGGTGAAGCACCAGGAGCCTGCCTCTTGCCAATTGTAGTAACCCGCATTTTAGCTGTTGAATAATTAATTTATTTAATTATTAAATATCGATTTATCGATATCGAGAACGTGAATTAAATAATATTGAATATTTAATTAATAATTATAATATAATAAAATATATTATAATGTCGAAATAATAAAAAATATTGGAAATACAAATATTCTGTGAACGGGGTCATCCCTAAGATGTAATTCAACTTAGAGTTGGATTATATTGACGAATATATTCAATCGACGACAGTTTGAACGTATAATTATATTATAATTAAAATCGAGCTTGAAATGGCGCTACAGTTCGCGATTTGGCGATTTGAACTTATATTATAATTAGATATTGGTATCAAATTTGGACAAATCCTCCTAGACGCAGTGATAATTTTTAATTATAATTAATTTAATTTTTAGAATTTTATGGTAATTTTTAATTAATTTAAATAAGCAACTTTTTATTTTGGAGTATTTGGCACCCTGTATCGACATTTCGGGGTTTCACAATATGAGTTCATCTACCGGTATTATTACATTTTTGGGACCGTGGCACACTGTTCGTCACAACGATATTTTTGTTTCTTTCTGTGGCAGTGCATATGTTGGCAAAATATTAAGTAACGTGTAATATATAAAAGTATATGTTTTGAAAAGGGTCCACGTTGAAGCAAAATATGGGTTTTACCAAGGCTCCATGTTGAATAAATGTATGTGTTTATACAAGACTCCACGTTGAAAAACAAGGTATGTGTCTATACATTGCTCCATGTTGAAAAAAAAGATATGAGTATAAATACCCCTTTAAGCAAAGCCTTAAGACCTAGTTTACAATCGTTCTCAGCATTCATCTCAAGCCGCCGCTTCCTTTCTTTTTCAAAAAAAAAAAATAAATCAAATCGCAAGTCCAATTCCTTGGCAGCAAACGTTTAAGGGAGTAAATAAAAGGGAAGGGGTGCCATGATGGAGTGTTGCGGATACAGGGAGGGCATTGTTCCCGGAACAGCAAGTGCGAGGGGCTTGCGGGTATTTTATTTGTGGAATAGGGGAGTATACGGTCTGAGTATTGGTTGATAACGTGAAGAGAAGGCACAAAAGTATGTGCAAGTGCAGATCTGGGCGCATGCGAAGTTGAGATTCGGAAATGGGCGTGTAAAATTTACTGGAGGGGAAGACCTGAGGAGCGTACGCATCTGAGAAGATGAAGATGAGGCGAGTTAAGGTAGCGTTCGTTTGGGGTTAAAGTGTGAAGTGAAATACAGAGTGTGTGCTTGTGTGAAGGCTTGGAGTGCCAACGTTTTGGGGATGTACAGATTTGAGTGTTACTGGAGTGCGAAGTATAGTGGGAGAAGATGGAGAAAACGGGTCTGGGTGTTTCAATAAGGAGATGGGCCGAAAATTAAAGGTTTGGCCCAACAAAGTTGATATTTAAAATTTAATTAAATTTAGATCATGTGTTAACTTTTTTTAAACGTATCTTGGTCATACATGGTCGGAATTCAGCGAAACAAGATCCATTGGGATCGTATGGACGGACACTACGTCATGGAATTGACTGGAAGTAGATTTGAGCTCGTTTGGATTTATGGCGAAACAAACTGTTTGATTCAAATCAAACAACAGTTTATCGTTCTTTAACGGTGAATTGCAAATGTGAGTAAAACTCACCAACTCTGAATAGTTATATTTTTATAATGTAATTTTAGAACTGTTAATCATCTGTTGATTGTTGTGTGTTGGTTGATTGATTGAACTGCTAGTCAGTTAGTGAAAATTATATATATATATATATATATATATATATATATATATATAAACCGTTAAATATTTATATATTGATTCTGCTATCAGAATAATTTATATTGAACTGAAAGTGAGGATAATCATATTGTGTAACATCTATGGATGCAGGGAGACAGGTTGGAGGAATCCGACTGGATTCTTCAACAGTTATTTTATTGTTTTTCATATATTGTTATATGATGTGATATAAAATCTGTGGGCAATTATATGGGCTTGGGCGATATTGAACATCGTGATTTGATATGATTGAATACCATAACATACCGAAATGTTGAAAAGGGGATTTTCAAAGTGATATTGAAAACAGAATATTTATAAATTGGAATATTTATAAATAAGAGATATTTATAAATTTAAATATTTATAAATAAGGAATATTTATAAATTGGGATATTTATAAATAGGAGATATTTTAAAAAGGAAAATAAATTCAAAACATTTCTTTTTGAATGGAAAGGCCTGTGTGGCGAGTTTGGGGATTTTCCCGGTGCTCCCGATACAAAGGAGGTTATGGCGAATTTTCCCGTGAATTTAAGGAGTTAGAATATTTTTAAGAATAAATTTGAAAAGGTAATATTTGCAAACCATTTGCAAATAGAAAAAAACAGAGAAAAGAATTATTTGTAAACCATTTACAAATAGAATTAAAAGGGGAATATTTAGAAAATAAATAGAGTTAATAAAAAAGGAAATTTGTTTAAAAAGGAAACCGTTATAAAAAGGAAAACGTTATTAAAAGGACATTTATAAAGTGAAGAACCATTACTAATAGTAAATCTTTATAAATGAATAAACGGGTTAAAAGGGGATCTTTTTAAAATGGATAAACGTTATAAAAAGGAGAAATCGAATATGGTATTCGAAGTTAGAAATCGAATATGGTATTCGAAGTTAGAAATCGAATATGGTATTCGAAGTTAGAAATCGAATATGGTATTCGAAGTTAGAAATCGAATATGGTATTCGAAGTTAGTAATCGAATATGGTATTCGAAATTTAGTTAATCGAATATGTTATTCGAAAGGGGTTAGTCGAGTCGAGTTAGTCAAATAGAGTTAACCGGTTAGAGTTAACCAGTTAGAGTTAATCAGTTAGAGTTAACCAGTTAGAGTTACTCAGTTAGAGTTAATCGATTAGAGTTAAAACGAACTAGAGTGAATCAAATATAGTTATTTGAGACAGAGTTAGTCAAACATAGTATTCAGGGTAAGTTGCCATCTCGTACGACTGCTAGCGTAATTCGCAGGGCTGTAAATAGCCTAGGGCGGTCGGATGTTTCCGGAGGGAGTCAGGCGTAACCATTGTGATCGCTGCGATCTAGAGTCAAGCGAATGGAGTATAATCGAATATTAGTTATTCAATAGGAGTTAATCGAGTTGATCGAGTGAGAAATAAGTTAAGTTAAATAAGTTGGGTTGATCGGGTGGTTCTACCAAGTTAGTCGAGCCTAGTTAATCGAATCGAATTGGTCGAACCAAGTCAAGTCGAGTTAAGTTAGTCGAGTTAAGTTCATCGAGTTAAAGTTATCGATGTTAGTTTTCATCGAAAGAAGTTATCGATGTTAGTTTCATCGAAAGAAGTTATCGATGTTAGTTTCATCGAAGGGAGTTATCGATTATAGTTTAATCGAAGTGAGATTTTCAAATATGAGATATTTGAAAAGGAAGAGTCATCGAATATTAGTTATTCGAAGAGAGATTATCGAATATCGTTTATTCGAGGAGGAGTTAATCGAAAATAGGTTATTTGAAGAAGAGTTAATCAAATAGAGATTTCTCGAAGAGAGTTAATCGGCAAATTCGATTATATCGAATTCGGGAAAGTACTTATACTTTCCAGTGTTTAAATAGAGATTTATTATTTATAAATAAATAAGGGTTAGGTTAATTATTCACTAATAAGAATAGAAGTTATAATTAAAGTTAGATAATTCGAAAGTAGGGATTATAACGTTATCGTTATAACCAATGTTCTAAATATAGAAGTGGACTAGTAAAATTGAATCCGAGAAAGGCGTAAAGAAGTTGTTAAAGATTAAAAGATAAACTTTGACCATTTCGAAGTTATAACGTTGTTCAGTTAAGGTCTGAGAGGTAATTATACCCCAACTTGAGTGACTTCCTTCTTAACTAAGAAATGGTAAGGTTTGATCGTAAAGGAGTTTTGGAAATGTTTTCCAAACGAGAATCAGAAATGTTTTCTGATAAAAGAAAATAAGAATTTAGAATATAGGGAAACAGGAGATAAGTAAATAAATGAACTAAAGAGATTAATGTTAAATGATGTTTGTTCGATATAATTTCCATCTGGGAATAATATCGTTGTTTGCACACTTGTTTTTCTTTGATAGTTAACTCACAGACTATCGAAATTTTGACCATTTTAACGTTGTTAATATGGAGAGACCGATTGGATTATTATCCAAAGAACCACTCTGTATTGGCATAAGCGTCGCGAATCATATATGCCAAAGATAATTGAAGACGGAGTAAAGTGCAAGGGCTATCCTGTTTACAGAATAGTGCCTTCGGTTTGTCCAGTCCTAGGACAACTTGTATGGAAGAAGGTCTGACAGAGTATATCCAATGGATCGCGTAAGTTGATCTGTTCAAACGTATTCACGTTTGGTGGCGGAGGAATTCGTTTCTCTTAGCTGTATACCCGTGTTATTTATGGATAAGTCAATTTGTGATTTGGCGGGTATGACGATGTGACATTTCTAAGTGAATGAAGATGGATGTCTGACAGAGTATTTCCAAAAAGGTCACGTACCTTGATTTCTTCAACCGTACCAAGAGTGGAAGCGGAGAAGGAAACTTCTTTAGCTAACACGTAATGTACTGTTGTAGACGTCAATTAGTGATTTTCGATGGATCTGACAATGTGGCATTCGAAGTGAATCTATTGTGATGATAACGCGTAACTTCTAGCCTCATCATCTGGTAAATGACAGTAATCGGGCAGGCAGCATGGCTAAGTCGGTCACACCGAAGTAGGGTGTATAATCACCTATCTAGAGAATATTCATTTGCTTCTTTAATCTATCAATGTTGTCCCATATATATGTACGGGAACGGTTGCTGATCCCAACCGTTGGTGATGTACATTCGATACATGGCTGAGTTGCAAGATGTTCTTGTTGAGCTCCAGTGTATCGTTCCTAGAGTACACTGGTCGGAAGGTGGTTCCATACCTTGTCATAGTTGCAAATCCAATCATCCAATACGTGCTTGCGATTTTGATTGTATACTATATATGTAGTAACGTGAGATGCAAGCGTTTCTGCTAGATTGATATCTATTTGTATTTAGACATTATTATAATATCAGAATGATATTACTTTACAAAGTTGTTTGGATTCTCATAAGGGAAAAACCCGTTCCGTTATGCGGCGTGGTCTTGTGAGATATCCTTTATTAAATCAAGTATTAAATTGTTTTACTCATACCAGTCCCATGACTGACCCGGAGTTTATTTTGTTGTTTTCCCTAAACTCTTGGGTGCCTAAATTTGTACGGGCAATCAAGTAGTCGGGATTTTACAGATACACTTGGAGAGCTTGGAGCAGGAGGCTTTAGGATTCTATAGCTATTATTATTTCCACTGTTGTTGTAAGTGTTGTACTTTGATAAGTGTTATTGTATACATATACTGAAGTTATTTCAAAGATATGTTATGTTATATTTTATTCGTTCCGCTGTGAGATTCGTGTTTACTCTGATGATGGTGTTCTTCTTCTTCTTCTATTCTATAAGTTCTATCTTATCTATCCTCACCCTCTGTCTTCTTTCTATTAGTTTCTTGAATTTCCAGTGCGATTTGGGTTGGACCTGTGTTATTTAGTCAGCTCAAATTCCACCGGATTTTCGGGTTACTACAGTTGGTATCAGAGCATTGGTTTAGTTATTACCTTGGCTCTGTGGCGTGATTCAGTAGAGATGGGATTAGTAATACCCTAGATTGAGTTTGAGTGTATATATACGAGTGAACGTATTTGTTATTAATATAAAATGATTTTATATTGTGGAGATTTATTGGTTGAGTTGTTTATGAATTCTGGTCGATCAGTTTGATCCACTGTATCGATAGTGGTTACCAGACACTCGAATACGATGAACCGACACGGTATGTTTTGAAAGAGGGTAAACGGAATAATTTTACCTGAATATATTTTGATATAGTATATTGGTTATGTTGGTTGATATTATAATCGAATTAGATTATAAAATGGTGAAATGATTATAAATAACTAATCAGAATTCATATAAGGAAATATATGAAATAAGATGAAATGAATCTGAAATTTAAATCCGAATTGGAATTAAAATAAGGAAATTTTAAGTTCCTGGGAGATTTTGAAAATGTTTTTCAATCTGAAAATGATATAGTATTGAACTCACTTGTTCGTTGGAAAATAAACTCCGATGGTGCATCATCGGTGTTCATTTTCGAGTTTGTAAGTGACGGATTACTAGCAAAGGCTTCGTTTTTGAATTGTTTTGAGAAAACAAGTGGTTTAGAAATTCAAATGTTTAGAAATGGTGTTATGATTTCAAATTGATTTGAAATGAACTCAGGAATTTAAAATTTTGGACTTAAAATTTAACTAATGAAATTAAATAGATTGAGATGGTATAAATGAATAAATAAATTTAAATTTAACTTGAACTAAGTTAAATAAGATAGATTTGATTGGAAAATATTCTGGAATGGAATTTCATTGATGAGTTAAGAGTTTGAAATTTGACATTAGAGTTTGAATGGAATTTGACTTGAGTAAGCAAATGAGTTGGATTTGAGAATGAATCGATTGAGTTTGATTGGATTGGTATGACATTGGTATATATTGAATTGGTAACAGATGGAAGGGATATAATGGTATGCCCGACAAAAAGGTACAAGTTTATATTTATACATGAGTTTGGAGTTTTATGAGCCGAATTGGCAAGCCGCTTGGCTGTTTGATTTTCTTTTGGGTTAAAGAAGGCCTAGAGAGGCGAGTTGGAGTTTGAGATATTGACCAGTACAAAGGAGGTGCTCGCAAAAATTTTCGAAAAGTGAAGGTGTTAGAAAATTTTCAGAATTTTTGAAAATTTAGTTAGTCGGAATAAATTAATATTTTAGTCGATATTAATTGGTTTAGTCGAAACCTGAGACAAGAGGTAAACAGATAAATTTTTACCCAGAAGATAGGGTCATCCCCTAGCTTAGCAATTTCGAGGACGAAATTTTATTAAGGGGGGAAGATTGTAGTAACCCGCATTTTAGCTGTTGAATAATTATTTTATTTAATTATTAAATATCGATTTATCGATATCGAGAACGTGAATTAAATAATATTGAATATTTAATTAATAATTATAATATAATAAAATATATTATAATGTCGAAATAATCAAAAATATTGGAAATACAAATATTCTGTGAACGGGGTCATCCCTAAGATGTAATTCAACCTAGAGTTGGATTATATTAACGAATATATTCAATCGACGACAGTTTGAACGTATAATTATATTATAATTAAAATCGAGCTTGAAATGGTGTTGCAGTTCGCGATTTGGCGATTTGAACTTCAACTGAATACACAGAGTTCGTTTTAAACCAGATTTCTGTGAAACAGGAAACGTGTGGAGCTGGTGGAGTATATCTTTCTAGTGGAAGAGAAAAATGGGGATTTCATCGTATAGATTTTGAGATATGTCCAAATCAAATTTCAGAAAAGTCGCTATGTAATTCCTTTAGAATTCGTAACGCTTTATTTACGTTATAAAAGGGTTTTTCAATATAATTAGATATTGGTATCGAATTTGGACAAATCCTCCCAGACGTAGTGATAATTTAATTTTTAGAATTTTATGGTAATTTTTAATTAATTTAAATAAGCAACTTTTTATTTTGGAGTATTTGGCACCCTGTATCGACATTTCGGGGTTTCACAATAAGAGTTCATCTACCGGTATTATTACATTTTTGGGACCGTGGCACACTGTTCGTCACAACGATATTTTTGTTTCTTTCTGTGGCAGTGCATATGTTGGCAAAATATTAAGTAACGTGTAATATATAAAAGTATATGTTTTGAAAAGGGTCCATGTTGAAGCAAAATATGTGTTTTACCGAGGCTCCATGTTGAATAAATGTATGTGTTTATACAAGACTCCACGTTGAAAAACAAGGTATGTGTCTATACATTGCTCCACGTTTAAAAACAAAGATATGAGTATAAATACCCCTTTAAGCAAAGCCTTAAGACCTAGTTTACAATCGTTCTCAGCATTCATCTCAAGCCGCCGCTTCCTTTCTTTTTCAAAAAAAAAAAAAAAAAAAAAAAAAAAATCAAATCGCAAGTCCAATTCCTTGGCAGCAAACGTTTAAGGGAGTAAATAAAAGGGAAGGGGTGCCGTGATGGAGTGTTGCGGATACAGGGAGGGCATTGTTCCCGGAACAGCAAGTGCGAGGGGCTTGCGGGTATTTTATTTGTGGAATAGGGGAGTATACGGTCTGAGTATTGGTTGATAACGTGAAGAGAAGGCACAAAAGTATGTGCAAGTGCAGATCTGGGCGCATGCGAAGTTGAGATTGGGAAATGGGCATGTAAAATTTACTGGAGGGGAAGACCTGAGGAGCGTACGCATTCGAGAAGATGAAGATGAGGCGAGTTAAGGTAGCGTTCGTTTTGGGTTAAAGTGTGAAGTGAAATACAGAGTGTGTGCTTGTGTGAAGGCTTGGAGTGCCAACGTTTTGTGGATGTACAGATTTGAGTGTTACTAGGGTGCGAAGTATAGTGGGAGAAGATGGAGAAAACGGGTCTGGGTGTTTCAATAAGGAGATGGGCCGAAAATTAAAGGTTTGGCCCAATAAAGTTGATATTTAAAATTTAATTAAATTTAGATCATGTGTTAACTTTTTTTAAACGTATCTTGTTCATACATGGTCGGAATTCAGCGAAACAAGATCCATTGGGATCGTATGGACGGACATTACGTCATGGAACTGACTGGAAGTAGATTTGAGCTCGTTTGGATTTATGGCGAAACAAACTATTTGATTCAAATCAAACAACAGTTTATCGTTCTTTAACGGTGAATTGCAAATGTGAGTAAAACTCACCAACTCTGAACAGTTATATTTTTATAATGTATTTTTAGAACTGTTAATCATCTGTTGATTGTTGTGTGTTGGTTGATTGATTGAACTGCTAGTCAGTTAGTGAAAATTATATTTATATATATATATATTATATATATATAAACCGTTAAATATTTATATATTGATTCTGCTATCAGAATAATTTATATTGAACTGAAAGTGATGATAATCATATTGTGTAACATCTGTGGATGCAGGGAGACAGGTTGGAGGAATCCGACTGGATTCCTCAACAGTTATTTTATTGTTTTTCATATATTGTTATATGATGTGATATAAAATCTGTGGGCAATTATATGTGCTTGGACGATATTGAACATCGTGATTTGATATGATTGAATACCATAACATACCGAAATGTTGAAAAGGGGATTTTTAAAGTGATATTGAAAACAGAATATTTATAAATTGGAATATTTATAAATAAGAGATATTTATAAATTTAAATATTTATAAATAAGGAATATTTATAAATTGGGATATTTATAAATAGGAGATATTTTAAAAAGGAAAATAAATTCAAAACATTTCTTTTTGAATGGAAAGGCCTGTGTGGCGAGTTTGGGGATTTTCCCGATGCTCCCGATACAAAGGAGGTTATGGCGAATTTTCCCGGGAATTTAAGGAGTTAGAATATTTTTAAGAATAAATTTGAAAAGGGAATATTTGCAAACCATTTGCAAATAGAAAAAAATAGAGAAAAGAAATATTTGTAAACCATTTACAAATATAATTAAAAGTGGAATATTTAGAAAATAAATAGAGTTAATAAAAAAGGAAATTTGTTTAAAAAGGAAACCGTTATAAAAAGGAAAACGTTATTAAAAGGACATTTATAAAGTGAAGAACCGTTACTAATAGTAAATCTTTATAAATGAATAAACGTGTTAAAAGGGGATCTTTTTAAAATGGATAAACGTTATAAAAAGGAGAAATCGAATATGGTATTCGAAGTTAGAAATCGAATATGGTATTCAAAATTAGAAATCGAATATGGTATTCGAAGTTAGAAATCGAATATGGTATTCGAAGTTAGAAATCGAATATGGTATTCGAAGTTAGTAATCGAATATGGTATTCGAAATTTAGTTAATCGAATATGTTATTCGAAAGGGTTAGTCGAGTCGAGTTAGTCAAATAGAGTTAACCGGTTAGAGTTAATCAGTTAGAGTTAACCAGTTAGAGTTAACCAGTTAGAGTTACTCAGTTATAGTTAATCGATTAGAGTTAAAACGAACTAGAGTGAATCAAATATAGTTATTTGAGACAGAGTTAGTCAAACATAGTATTTAGGGTAAGTTGCCATCTCGTACGACTGCTAGCGTAATTCGCAGGGCTGTAAATAGCCTACGGCAGTCGGATGTTTCCTGAGGGAGTCAGGTGTAACCATTGTGATCGCTGCGATCTAGAGTCAAGCGAATGGAGTATAATCGAATATTAGTTATTCGATAGGAGTTAATCGAGTTGATCGAGTGAGAAATAAGTTAAGTTAAATAAGTTGAGTTGATCGGGTGGTTCGACCAAGTTAGCCGAGCCTAGTTAATCGAATCGAATTGGT
The DNA here is from genome assembly GCA_030737875.1 of Allium sativum. Lineage (NCBI taxonomy): Eukaryota > Viridiplantae > Streptophyta > Magnoliopsida > Asparagales > Amaryllidaceae > Allium > Allium sativum. The sequence continues at coordinate 501,876,353 of CM060919.1, read as the reverse complement.
CGAACCAAGTCAAGTCGAGTTAAGTTAGTCAAGTTAAGTTCATCGAGTTAAAGTTATCGATGTTAGTTTTCATCGAAAGAAGTTATCGATGTTAGTTTCATCGAAAGAAGTTATCGATGTTAGTTTCATCGAAGGGAGTTATCGATTATAGTTTAATCGAAGTGAGATTTTCAAATACGAGATATTTGAAAAGGAAGAGTCATCGAATATTAGTTATTCGAAGAGAGATTATCGAATATCGTTTATTCGAGGAGGAGTTAATCGAAAATAGGTTATTTGAAGAAGAGTTAATCAAATAGAGATTTCTCGAAGAGAGTTAATCGGCAAATTCGATTATATCGAATTCGGGAAAGTACTTATACTTTCCAGTGTTTAAATACAGATTTATATATTTATAAATAAATAAGGGTTAGGTTAATTATTCACTAATAAGAATAGAAGTTATAATTAAAGTTAGATAATTCGAAAGTAGGGATTATAACGTTATCGTTATAACCAATGTTTTAAATATAGAAGTGGACTAGTAAAATTGAATCCGAGAAAGGCGTAAAGAAGTTGTTAAAGATTAAAAGATAAACTTTGACCATTTCGAAGTTATAATGTTGTTCAGTTAAGGTCTGAGAGGTAATTATACCCCAACTTGAGTGACTTCCTTCTTAACTGAGAAATGGTAAGGTTTGATCGTAAAGGAGTTTTGGAAATGTTTTCCAAACGAGAATCAGAAATGTTTTCTGATAAAAGAAAATAAGAATTTAGAATATAGGGAAACAGGAGATAAGTAAATAAATGAACTAAAGAGATTAATGTTAAATGATGTTTGTTCGATATAATTTCCATCTGGGAATAATATCGTTGTTTGCACACTTGTTTTTCTTTGATAGTTAACTCACAGACTATCGAAGTTTTGACCATTTTAACGTTGTTAATATGGAGAGACCGGTTAGATTATTATCCAAAGAACCACTCTGTATTGGCATAAGCGTCGCGAATCATATATGCCAAAGATAATTGAAGACGGAGTAAAGTGCAAGGGCTATCCTGTTTACAGAATAGTGCCTTCGGTTTGTCCAGTTCTAGGACAACTTGTATGGACGAAGGTCTGACAGAGTATATCCAATGGATCGCGTAAGTTGATCTGTTCAAACGTATTCACGTTTGGTGGCGGAGGAATTCGTTTCTCTTAGCTGTATACCCGTGTTATTTTTGGATAAGTCAATTTGTGATTTGGCGGGTATGACGATGTGACATTTCTAAGTGAATGAAGATGGATGTCTGACAGAGTATTTCCAGAAAGGTCACGTACCTTGATTTCTTCAACCGTACCAAGAGTGGAAGCGGAGAAGGAAACTTCTTTAGCTAACACGTAATGTACTGTTGTAGACGTCAATTAGTGATTTTCGATGGATCTGACAATGTGGCATTCGAAGTGAATCTGATGTGATGATAACGCGTAACTTCTAGCCTCATCATCCGGTAAATGACAGAAATCGGGAAGGCAGCATAGCTAAGTCGGTCGCACCGAAGTAGGGTGTATAATCACCTATCTAGAGAATATTCATTTGCTTCTTTAATCTATCAATGATGTCCCATATATATATACGGGAACGGTTGCTGATCCCAACCGTTGGTGATGTACATTCGATACACTCAAGCGAAATGAGTGGTCGGTCATGTGTGGCTGAGTTGCAAGATGTTCTTGTTGAACTCCAGTATATCGTTCCTAGAGTACACTGATCGGAAGGTGGTTCCATACCTTGTCATAGTTGGAAATCCAATCATCCAATACGTGCTTGCGATTTTGATTGTATACTATATATGTAGTAACGTGAGATGCAAGCGTTTCTGCTAGATTGATATCTATTTGTATTTAGACATTATTATAATATCAGAATGATATAACTTTACATAGTTGTTTCGATTCTCATAAGGGAAAAACCCGTTCCGTTATGCGGCGTGGTCTTGTGAGATATCCTTTATTAAATCAAGTATTAAATTGTTTTACTCATACCAGTCCCATGACTGACCCGGAGTTTATTTTGTTGTTTTCCCTAAACTCTTGGGTGCCTAAATTTGTACGGGCAGTCAAGTAGTCGGGATTTTACAGATACACTTGGAGAACTTGGAGCAGGAGGCTTCAGGATTCTATAGCTATTATTATTTCCGCTGTTGTTGTAAGTGTTGTACTCTGATAAGTGTTATTGTATACATATACTGATGTTATTTCAAAGATATGTTATGTTATATTTTATTCGTTCCGCTGTGAGATTCGTGTTTACTCTGATGATGATGTTCTTCTTCTTCTTCTATTCTATAAGTTCTATCTTATCTATCCTCACCCTCTGTCTTCTTTCTATTAGTTTCTTGAATTTCCAGTGCGATTTGGGTTGGACATGTGTTATTTAGTCAGCTCAAATTCCCCCGGATTTTCGGGTTACTACACCAAGGGAACCTGTTAGTTCGGCATCGCCTCTCGGAAAAGTGGCAATAATAGTATCCCGAGCCCGCAAAGCCTGGATCAATTTCATTTTGTCCTCTTCCAGAATGGCGATCCGTTCGAGACCCTCTCTATGAAGCTTATCCAAGTTCTCGGCTAGAGCACACCAATCTTCAGGTTTCTGAGCAGTCTGATCCCTCAGCAAGGCCATTTGTTTTTCGAACTGCCCAATAGCCTTCTCCATCTGGTCCAACAATCTCGACTTGACAACATTCATGTCAGTAGATGTTATTTGACGATCGAGGACTGAGACATTTACGTTGGCAGTGACTCCCTGCAAGTCCCAATCGGGAAGGCGTTGCGCCGATTTAGCATCACGAGCCCCCGGAGAATAACGAGGTCGGTCTATGACGGCCTGGAGCTCGGGATGGGATGGCCGAAGAAGTGGAGGAGTTTTCATAGGAGACTGAACGGTCGTGTCAGTATCATCGTCAAAATACTTTTTCACAAAATCTGCTCGAGACATGTCCATCCTGCACAAGAGTTTCAACAGATCTAAGATGGCCGTACTTTGAAAGAAAAGATGGTTGTCACTTCAGGAATTCATACAAACAGTTTGTGATCATTATGAAAACAGAATTGCAAGGTTTTTGATTTCGAAGTTGCCATCTACTAATTCAAATTAGGCAAATTACCTCCTACATTATCAGCGAACATGTCAACAATCAATGAATTTCGCATTCAACAATTCTCATGCGAATCAAAATCACGCTTCAATAGGGGTTCGGACTCAGATTAAACTCCAAAGATCCCAGCCAACTATTTAACATTGCAAAAACGCATACCTGTAATCAAATCAGTTGGGTGAAGAAGTTTGAGATGAATCCTCGGGCCTTGAAGCGGAGAAAATCTGAATGTTTGGATTAAAAGACGGACTGAATTCTCGAAACAAAGATTGAGAGGTTTTTTCTTAGAAGATGGACGCCATTAAAATGAAAAATTTTCAGATGGAAAAAGTGAGGAACACCAAGGGTCCAAAAGCAGGTATATAGCTAAAGTAACCAGACATTTCGAGAGAACCGACCCCTCAAACCACACTCAAGATCGGTTTTCGCAAACCAAGTCCAAGACCGACCCGTTGTGGAATCAAACCGACCCACAAATATTTCGAAGTCCATAATCTTCATGAAGATTGTGGAACTCCGAGGGGCAAAATGTTATCCACCTGATCGATTTGATATCAACAAACGTGTACGGGTCGGTCTCGGGTATTTAAAAGTAGGGGTCGGTCCTGCAATTATTAAGAGGGATCGGTCATAGAGCCCAACCCCTGGTCGCTCAGAAGTCCAGAAAACTTCTGGTCGTCCCAAAGATAAAAGAACCTTGGTTGACCTAGAATGTAGAAGGGTTCTGTCCGTACCAAGGATTCTGATCGTTCCAAACATCCAACGACTCTGGTCGCTCTAAAGTCCAGAAAACTTCTGGTCGTCTCAAAGATAAAAGAACCTTGGTTGACCTAAAATGTAGAAGGGTTCTGTTCGTACCAAGGATTCTGATCGTTCCAGACATCCAACGACTCTGGTCGCTCCTGACAAAGAAAGTCTTTATTCGCTTCCAGTTACAGGGAGCCGGTCGCTCCAAAGGACTGAAGGCTTCTGATCGTCCCAATGTATCAAAAGCTTCTGACCGCTCTAAAAGACATGATTCTTGATCGTTCCAAATAAGCTGATCGCTCCAAATATCCAAGATTGCCGGTCTGTTTGAACGTACCGAAGTTCCAAGTCGCTCTAAAGCGCAAAAGACTTCTGGTCGGCCCGCTTCATTTCCGGGTTTTCCTGATCGGTCCTCCTCGCATATAAGCTTCCTGGTCGTTTTGTTGCATTCTGGTCGCCTTTCCTTCTAATGAAACTCCCTGGTCTGTTAAGATGAATGGAGCGATGTGCCAGCTGTTGACAACTGGCAGTGGCATTCTTGTAAATACCTGCAAAACTGACCAGAACCCTGAATTGAAGATTTCAACCACTCCATCACCTATAAATAGGACACCACCTCCACCATTTGAAGGGGACTGGCTGGGAACTACAAGGAGGTGCTGTCAAATAGCTTTTTGGATTTCTCCAAACATTTCAACATCTCTTCTTCACAATTCATTGAAGATCTAGCAAGCTTTCAATCATGGCTTCTACGGAAGGATTAACATAATCTCTTCAAGCTCTCTATCATTCTTATGTGGATTCAAAGGCAAATGCATGTAAAAGGAGCTTTTATGAATGTATAAAGGAGCAAATGTTGTAAATCTCATGGTGATTAATGGAATGCTATCTTCAAAGTGGACGTAGACTCGAATAAGAGTCGAACCACTATAAACTCTTGTTTTCTTTTCCTTCTTTTCTTAATTTTGGTATCTTGATGCTTATGGAATGTTGGATACGGCCTCATATATAATTCCAAAGGTTTTCTAACACCCCGCCTTTGAAAAGGTGACGTGCTTTCCAAGCATCTCGCCTCTGATTTGGTAACGTGTTCAGAAACACCTCTTTGGTTGTTATACCAATTTTTGGTGTAAACATATTATAATAATTAAAAACGAGCTCGAAATGACGTGGCAGATCGTAATATTGAAGTTCGAACTTTAATTGAATATACATGATCCGATATAACTCGGAATTCTATGAAACAAGAATTGTTCAAATCGATTTGATTATATTTTTCTAATGGAAGAGAAAAATGGAAATTTCATCGTATAGATTGTTAGTTACGTCCAAATCAAATTTTCAGAATTCGCTATGGAATCGTTTATAAAACATAACGACAATTTAATATGATTAAATATCAATTTCGAATTTGGATGAGATCTTTGAGACGTGGTAATAATTTAATTTTTATAATTTTACTGTAATTTTTAAATTGGGAAAATACGCCACTTTTTATTTAGAGTATTTTGCACTCTATATCAGCATTTTGGGTTTTCACAATATAAGTTAACCTACTGATATTATTATATTTTTAGAATCGTAGGGTATCCCTCGTCTCAACGGTATTTTTATTTTTGTCCATAGAAGTTCATAAATTAATGGAATTTCTTTTAATCAGTATCGCATAAACATCTACTTTTCTAAATAAATGTTAGCAGATGTACATCCAAGAAACTTACACTCAGATCTCAAAATATTTACTCAAACTAACCATACCCTATTCTAGTCTTCATCAAATTTGGTGAAACCCATACCTATTCATTCTTTTATGTCATCATTAAATAAAATACACTGCACTACCCACCCCAATTTAGTCAAAACCTATTCTGTATCACGTTTCCTAGCCACGTCCATGAGAAACCTTTTTCAATGCCTAACCTATCCTATTTTTCCAACAGCATGCGTCCTACGGAGGTACCTTCCCACTTATTTATTTATAAACATAGAAATAGACAACATAGAGCAGTCTATCCTTTTCATCCCTAGAGCCTACGGTATTTTTCCTGCTAGCCAACATGTCTAGTAAAAATGTACAGAACTTAGTGGATACAGCCTAAGTCGTGTTCGTTCTTTTTCAAAACAACTGTGTATATCTTCTTTTCAACCCTTTCAACTGGAGCCACTCTATATTAATTATTATATATTCCTTTAGAGCCTATCCGTTGCGTTTGAAATGAAACTTCACTGACCCTCCCTTTTTGGTTCTAACAGTCTACATGTTTCTGCATCAGCCTACATTTATACGTATATTTTTATAGGCCTTCACCCCAAAGTAATCTGCTCTACCCATCTTCTGAAATGAAACCGAAGTTTCCTATAGCCATCTACACCACAGGGCTAACACATGTAGGAAACGACATCATGGTGACCTCTTCATTAGGATGTGTGTGTGTACGTGTATACACTCTCTCGCAACCGTGCTCATTTTCCTTCATCAACAAAATTGAAAACTCCTCTCTCGTTCGAAGTTTTAAAGGGAGCCTTAGCTTTCTTCCGCTGAAAGTGAACACAGTAAACAAATGGAACCGAGTACCTTTAAAAATCCTACTAAATAAAAGAAAACGAAAATGGGTTCGTTGTTTGGCGAAAAGCTCATGATGACGGGAGAGATCGGAGAAGATTTGTGATGCAAAGTTTACTGTAGCTGGTGGTTTTGCAAGAGGGCGTCATCGCTGGTAAGTGACAAGTATGGCGTGAAGGCTGCATGGGTTAGAGGGGGCCAAGCTCAAAGACAGTGGGGTGTGTTTTCTTGTCAAAATGGATGGTGTGTTTTTTGGTGAGTCTGTTGGGTGCTCTTCAGGATAAGTGGTAGTATTTTAGACAGTAAGAAGAAAAAAGGAAAAGAGAAGGTTTCAGGCAAGCTTTCGGGAAGATATATACGTAAAAGGAAAAGAAGATTAAGAAAGGAGCTGTGTTCCGGGTGTTAACGCAAAGGAGATGATAAATTATTGGAGGACTGTAGTGCGTTTGGGCCTAGGGCCTTACACGTTTAAATTAAACAAAAAGAGAAGAAGGAACAACGCAAAAGAAGCAGCAAGAAAAGGGTCGGAGCCATATCAATTAGCAGAAAGAAAACGAATATATTATTAACGCAATTAAGGATGGCTAAACACCTGGGCCAGCCGGTTAAGCATTAGGCTAACGATGTGTTAAGGTAAATTATTCATTAACCTATTATAGTAGAGTTATAAAATATGTTATAACTTGTAATTGCGGTAACTAGTTCGTACGTTATTAGAATCACATGAAACTGGAAGCATTGGAATCATGATAGAGACCACTACGCTGCTGAGCAAGTACGAAGGGAACTGAATGAAATAAGGATTTCGTTTGATTTTAAAGGGCTGATTAAAATTAAACAAAAGCAACGCTGGAAACGTAAAATCGTAGATAAAGATGAGTAAATTCTCACAATTTCTGGAATTCTATGACGTGTTAAATTCATATTAAAATATAATTCAACGTTAATCGTAGAAATTGGATGATTAAATGCATCGGTTGCTTATTAAATGATTGTCGACAATTATATTTGTCGTATTGGATGATTTTGATTTAAATAATTATTTCAAATATTATCGGTGACGCAGGGAAGAACAGGTTGGAGGGATCCGACCGGATTCCTCAAATATTTCATATGTTGTTTATTATTCCCATATTATCTAAATATGAACAGTTTACCCCCAAACAACATTATATCAGGATTGAATGTTGATGGATGATTATACACTGAACGTTGAATTGAAATTCAACGTTGATGTGATATTTTAATCAATAAACGGTATTGATTAAGTTATTGGCAGCAAATGATCTGAAACGTTGTTTTTAAGATGCTATTTCGTCATTGGGTGAATTGACGTAATTTCAATATAAAGTTTATTTTATAATTGAAGTATAGTTTTAAAATTGATTTCTTTTTAAAAATAAAGGCTTAAGAATAAAACAAAATTTAGAAATAGGTTATAGAAATAGTTATATAATATTTAAATAAGTGTAGGAGCCAAAATTCAACCTACGGGTTATTATTTTGAAAATAACTGTTTAAATAAAAGAGTTAAGCAATTTAATTAGATTAATTATATTAATCTAATGAGAAGACTAATCATAATCAATTAATAAATAACTGATATTTAAGTTGATGAAGACAACTATCTAATTAGAGTTGATAATTTCGTTAATCGTTCTTCGATTAATGTAACGAAAATGGCTAACAGGTAATTATTCTTATTAATTATCTTTTTATTTAATATGATTTAAAGTTCTTAATTATTTATAATTCATTAATGAAGTATTTATTGACTAATAATATCAGTAAGTGGTTAGCTTGATCTATTTTAATGAAGTAAACTATTCCACTTCAGTTAATAATGGAATTTATTAATTATTGTGGTTAACAATAATTAAAGTGAATTACTTCTTTTGAAGTAACTTAAGAAGTGAACGAGTTTAAAAAGGAATTTGCATTAAAAGCGATGCATGCCAAGTTTACAAAATAAGTTGTTAAGCTAATTTGTCGTTTAGGTAAATGTACGTAATGTCTAAATTAAGTATAAGCGAAGATATTGGAAGAAATTTTCAAATTATAAAAGTAAATGTCATATAAGTTTTAAATAAGTTCTTGTTTACTAAATTATTAAAATGAGTAAACAAAGATTAATTGGAAGTGATTTACAAAGATAGAAGATTAATAGATTTACATAAGAAAAGTATATAAGTAGTTGCTAGGGAGAAATCCGAGTTTGAGACAAAGTTTATAAAGAAGTTAAACTCGGGAATTGATTTTAAATAAGTTTTACTGAAGGAAATGGATTAAGTAAACGATTATAATTGGAAGAAGACTTAGGGTTATGAAAAAGTAAGAGGCTTAGTTAAATTTTAGTAAATGAGTTTTTAAACGAATCCAATTGTAAATGAGTTATATTACAAAGGATTAAAGCAAAAGGGTTCGCATCAGTTAACTTTACTTGAATAAAAAGTAAAAGATTTTTATTTTGAAAATAAATATGCTAGTTGAAAAAAAATGGTTATTAAAAACCATATTTGTAAGAAGATAGAAAACGGAAATGATAGGTTGGGTGTTTCAAGCTTTTATTCATTCTGAGATAAGAACGTTGTCGATCAAGGTCTTAGAGGTAACTAAAATACCCAAACTTGAACAGCTTCACCATTATCGAGGAATGATATTAGTTTGAAACGATAGGCGCGTTGAAACTTCATTATTATTTCTACAAGAGAAATATTGCGACATCATTGGCAAGATTCTAAAATATTAATTAGAACTGGTAATTTTAATGAACCAATGTATACTTAACATTGTTTAACTCGAGTTTGAATTGGAGAAATTTATCGTTAACTTTAAGTTAAGAATATAAGATGACTTTCGCAAGGCTAAAGGTAATATAAGGGATTTGGTGATTATATAGCGATGATTCTAAAATAAGAGAAATGAAAATGGAGTTTGGTAAATAAAGATATGTTATGTTTTCAATGTAACGAAAATAAATGAATTTGAGATAATAAGAATATAAAATCGATTTCTAAAGATCGATAAAATCATCTGATAAATAAATCAAAGATGCCAATATACTTAACTGTACTATGTGAATTGATAGTTAAAAACCCTACTATCAATGAATATGTTATTGGACCTTTTGACGTGTTGTTCCGAAGAAACTGGATGAAAACTAGATCCAAAACGACTTTGATCCAACGTTGCGTATAGAACTAACTGGCAGCAAATGAAGTTGGAGCATTGAAGACAGTAGATCTTCATAAAATAGAAGAACTACTTATAATCTCCGGTTGGCCCATTGAGATACACTGTGGTTCTGTCGTGGTTGGAATCTATGGGTTGCGAGGACTTCTCACTACAGATCCTTGGGGGTGATTCCTATATAAGGATGCAGTAGGAGGGTGCCTTCGGTCCATCCTATTCCTGGATGACGTGACGATGTGGAATTCAAAGCAAATGGCAACCAGATGTATAAAAAGAAGATTTATAACCCAAGCCTCACAACCGGGAAATGACAAAAATCGGGCAGGCAGCATGGCTATGTGGGTCGCACCCATTAAGGTGTATTGTCACCATCTAGAGAATATTCACATTTGTTACTTCTTTTCATTTCTATATCTCCCGGGGAAAAGGTGGCTGCGCAGCCGTAAGGTGACAATATATTCGATACACTCAAGAGAAATGAGTGGTTAGTCATGTGTTGGCCGGGTTGCAAGACGTTCTATTTGAACCCAGCGTATTCCTCTCTAGAGATACACTATCGACAGGTGGTTCCATACCTTGTCATAGTCGGAATCCAATCTCCAATAGGCACCGACGGTTTTTATTGTAGACTATATGTGTAGAGCGTGAGATGAAAGCATTCTGCTAGATTGATATTTATTTGTGATTTGATAGACACTATTATAATATCAGAGAAGATATTGATTTCAAAAATGTTTTGGGTCATAGTAAAGTAAAAACCGTCCATGTTTATGTGTGGACTGGTCTTACTATTATCCTTTGTTTCAAAAAGGATTTCTAAAGTTAAGCAAGTTTTTTGCCATATGAATTTACCACTGAAAGTATTCCAGACCGATCCGTGTGTTTTTTCTTTGCTTCAAAATGTTCTCGGGTCAGACCGAACATATTTACATGTTATATTCCGCTTGGAGTTCAGGAAATGGAAGCAGGAGGCTTCACCGTTAATTATGTAGAGTTTATTTCCACTGTGTATGATATATGATGTAATCTGATGATCGGTATGTATACAGATTCTTTTTGTATAAAAAGATTTGATATATTATATTTCGTTTGTTCCGCTGTGAGATTCTGATGTTGATCTTCTTTTTCTTCTATTCTGAAATTTCTTTCCTACTTTCCTTATCCTCTAATTTCTTTCTATTAATGTTCCGGTATTTTCGGTGCTTGAATGTCGACATGGTATTTTGTGTCAATTTTCAGGGTCGAAAATTCCTGGTCGTTACAGTGGTATCAGAGCTATTGATTTAATAATAACCTTGACTCTGTGGTGTAACTCGGTAGAGATGGGGTTAGTAAGACAATAGATTGAGTTTGAGTGTATATATGAGAGCGCGTATTTGTAATTGGATATAAAATTATTTTAAATTATTTTCCCTAATATATTTTGTAAAACAGTAGAGGTTATAATTTTCTTAAATTATTATACTATTGATCGACTAATGTTGATTTAATTAGAATTCGGAGTGAATCATAAAATTTAAACACTACACCATAATGGCCATTTGGCAACCCTTTTTTTTGTCAATCGCCAACACTTATTTGTGTTGCCGGGTAATAACAATAATAAGCGTTGCTATGCTAAAAAAGTGTTACCAAAAATACAAATTTATATTTTTTTTATTGGCAACGCTTATATGGGTTGGTAGGCTTGGTTCGTGGGGGCAAAAAGGTAAACACCCATCAGTTTTCTTCTGTAACCCTATACTCTTCCATCCCATACGCTTTTCACTATTTCGGCCGCTTAACATGAATTACAAAGCGGGAATTATTTCGATTTCGATTTAGGGAAAATTTCGATTTCGATTTAGGGAAATATTTCGATTTCGCAGCGTTAACCAGGATTTTGATTTTGATTACAAAACAGGAACAAGGATTTCGATTTGGAAGCAAGGAGGTCAAGGTCAGATTCGAGTTCAACAGCTCCTTTGGCGATGATCTAAGCAAATTGTAGTGACCCGCATTTTTAGCTGTTGAATAATTAATTGATTTAATTATTAAATATCGTTATAGCGATATCGAGAACCATAATTAAATAATATTGAATATTTAATTAATATTTTTAATGAATAATAAATTTTAATGTCGAAATAGTCAGAAATAGTGAAATTCGCAATATCGTGTGAATTGAATAGCATATGAGATTTGGTGGAGTTTCGATTCGGAATATAATAACGATTATATTGAATCGACGACAGTTGAACGTATAGTTTATAATATATTTATAAACGAGCTCGAAATGGCGCTGCAGTTCGCTATTTGGCGATTTGAACTTCAACTGGATGTACAGGATTCGTTTTAAGCCGGATTTCTATGAAACAAGAAACGTGTGGAGCTGGTGGAGTATATCTTTCTAGTGGAAGAGAAAAATCGGGATTTCGTCGTGTAGATTTTGAGATATGTCCAAATCAAATTTCGGAAAAGTCGCTGTAGAATTCCTTTATAATTTGCGACGCTTTATTTCGTTATAAATCGATTCTTCGTTACGAACTGAATATCGAGATAATCTGCAATCTGAAATATCAAACTGTATATTCTGATATGATATTCTGGAGCTGTACGATATCATACGTGAAGATAAACGATAATATAAATTTATTTATATTAAATTTAATAGTATTTAAATATATTTATATATTTAAATGGGTCATTCAGAGCGTAAAAAAAATAGCCACTTTTGCAAACGAAGCCGGAATTCGACGAAACCAGTTTTGTTGGATCCGCAATATCAAATATTTGTTAGATGTGAAGTTTCGTGATTTTTAGAGACACTATGTGGCCGTACGAATTTTTAGAGTGAAAAACAGTCAGTATTTTGACGGTTAAAAATACACTGTGTGAGCATACGGAGTCGGAATTCGACGAAACCAGTTTCGTTGGGACCGTAATGTCGAACTCTAGCTACATGTCCGGTTTCGTGATTTTTAGATGGCGTGTGTGATCATAGGAATTTTAGAGGACATATGAAAATAGCGTATGCTTAGAAATAAATAAATAAAAATAAAAATAAAATATCTAGGTTGCCTATAAATACCCTAAAAATTTCTCTAAACCTAATTACTCTTCACAAAAGTCAACAGGCAAAAAAATTCCAAGCCGCCAATGTTCTTTGGTTTTTACAGTAAAACATTGTGCGCTTTCAAAAATCAAAACTAATTCAAAGAAATTCTCTAAATCAATCTATGAGTATATTTGAGATCCTTGAGTGCTTAGCCTCATTCCTATATGAGTATTGAGGGGTTCGACGTCTTCAAATCGTCGCTGAAAAAATCCTACAGTGAGCTAGGGTTTTGATTTCGAGCAAATGGAGGAGGCTTTTGGAAAAACTAAGTTTGGATTTGGGTTAGACACTGGAAACCGCACCTTGTGTGCAAGGCTTGGTGAAATCGACAGCATTGGGCGTCGATCTTGTTCCTGGAACCAGCGCTGAACTGGTGACGTCGAGATGAGCTACAGGGGCTCGAGTTCAACATCTTGAAGTGGAGGTTGAAGAGAACCCGAAGGGGGTCATCTCGGTGGTTTCATTTTGGTGATTCGTGAAGTAATGGAGCGATGGAGGTTGGAAAAATACGGCTGTGTTGTGAGGAGCGGATGTATACAGAGAATCGGGGAAGAAGGGTCTGGTACGAGCGGGTGGGCTTATGTAGTGATAATGGGCCTTAGTTTAATGGTTAGCCCATTTATGAATTTGATTCTAAAGTTTTATTTAAATTTAAATATCGTACAAACTTGTGTAAGTCATATCTAATCCATACGGTATCGGAATCAGACGAAACAAGTTGCGTTGGGACCGTATGGACGGACAATACACAATGGCACTGACCGCAAGTCCATCAGAGCACGTTACGATTTATGGCGAAATAAATTGTCCATCTAAATCAAAGACAGTTAATCGTTTTTAACGATAACAGTCCAATGTGAGTAAATCTCACTAACTCTGAACAGTTTATAAATTTCATGTTGTATTGTTAGAACTGTTAAAATTGTCTGTTTGACTGTGTGTTGATTGTTTGATTGAACTGCTAGTCAGTTAGTTAAATTTCTATATTGATTCTGTTTAATAGAATATATCATATGGAACTGAAAGTGATGTTATCAATATTGTCTAACATCTGTGATGCAGGGAAACAGGTTGGAGGAATCCGACTGGATTCCTCAACAGTTATTTTATTGTTTTCCATATATTTTGATATATGATGTGAATTATAACCTGTTGTTGATTGTGTGTGTATGGACGATATTGAACATCGTGATTTGATATGATTTAATACCATGACATACCGAAATGTAGATAAAGGAGATTTTTCAAAGTGATATTGAAAAATAGAATATTTATGAAGTGGAATATTTATAAATAAGGAATATTTATAAATTGAAATATTTATAAATAGGGGATATTCAAAAAGGAAATAAATTCAAAACATTTCTTTTTGAATGGAAAGGATTGTGTAGCGGTTTGGGGATTTTCCCGATGCTCCCGATACAAAGGAGGTTATGGCGAATTTTCCCGAAAATTTAAGGAGTTAGAATATTTCAAAAGTAAATTTGAAAAGGGGATATTTGTAAACCATTTACAAATAGAATTGAAAAGGAAACGTTATAAAAGGGAAATCATTTTTAAAGTGTAGAACCGTTATTTAAAAGTAAATCTTTTCAAATGAATAAAACGTTGTAAAAAGGGAAATCTTTATAAAGTGAATAAAGATAATCAAATATGGTATTCGAAGTTAGATAATCAAATATGGTATTCGAAGTTTGATAATCAAATATGGTATTCGAAGTTAGATAATCAAATATGGTATTCGAAGTTAGATAATCAAATATGGTATTCGAAGTTAGATAATCAAATATGGTATTCGAAGTTAGATAATCAAATATGGTATTCGAAGTTAGATAATCAAATATGGTATTCGAAGTTAGATAATCAAATATGGTATTCGAAGTTAGATAATCAAATATGGTATTCGAAGTTAGATAATCGAATATGGTATTCGAAGTTAGATAATCGAATATGGTATTCGAAGTTAGATAATCAAATATGGTATTCGAAGTTAGATAATCAAATATGGTATTCGAAGTTAGATAATCGAATATGGTATTCGAAGTTAGAGAAATCGAATATGGTATTCGAAGTTAGTTAATCGAATATAGACATTCGAAAGGAGAAATCGAATATGGTATTCAAAGTTAGTTAATCGAATATAGACATTCAAAGAAGTTAATCGAATATGGTATTCGAAGTTAGTTAATCGAATATAGACATTCGAAGAAGTTAATCGAATATGGTATTCGAAGTTAGAGAAATCGAATATGGTATTCGAAGTTAGTTAATCGAATATAGACATTCGAAAGGAGAAATCGAATATGGTATTCGAAGTTAGTTAATCGAATATGTTATTCGAAAGGGGTTAGTCGAGTCGAGTTAGTCAATAGAGTTAAACCAATAGAGTTAATCAGTTAGAGTTAATCCAAATAATATGCCATTTAGCACGACTGCTAGCGTAATTCGCAGGGCTGCAAATAGCCTAAGGCGGTCGGATGTTTCCTGAGAGAATCAGGCATAACCATTGTGATCGCTGCGATCTAGAATAAAGCGAATGGAGTTAAATAGAGTTGTCGAATAGTAGTTGTTCGAATGGAGTTAAATAGAGTTGTCAAATAGTAGTTGTTCGAATGAAGTTAAATAGACTTAGTCGAATATAGTTTATTCAAATAGAGTTGAATAGAGTTAATCGAATAGTAGTTATTCGAATAGAGTTAAATGGAGTTAAATCGAATATTAGTTATTCGATAGGAGTAAATCAAGTTGAGTTAAATAAACCAAGTTAGTCGAGCCTAGTTAATTGAATCGAATTGGTCGAACCAAGTAAGTTAAGTTAGTCGAGTTAAGTTCGTCGAGTTAAATAAATCGATGTTAGTTTCATCGAAAGGAGTTATCGATGTTAGTTTCATCGAAAGGAGTTATCGATGTTAGTCTCATCGAAAGGAGTTATCGATGTTAGTTTCATCGAAAGAAGTTATCAATGTTAGTTTCATCGAAGGGAGTTATCGATTATAGTTTAATCGAAGTGAGTTTTTTCAAAGATGAGATATTTGAAAAGGAAGAGTTATCGAATATTAGTATTCGAAGAGAGGTTATCGAATATCGTTTATTCGAGAAGGAGTTAATCGAATATAGGTTATTCGAAGAAGAGTTAAATCAAATAGAGATTTCTTGAAGAGAGCTAATCGGCGAATTCGATTATATCGAATTCGGGAAAGTACTTATACTTTCCAGTGTTTAAATAGATTTATTTATTTATAAATAAATAAGTGTTAAGTTAATTATTCACTAATAAGAATAGAAGTTAAAATTTAAGTTAGATAATTCGAAAGTAGGGGTTATAACGTTATCGTTATAACCAATGTTTTAAATATAGAAGTGGATCAGTAAAATTGAATCCGAGAAAGGCGTAAAGAAGTTGTTAAAGATTTAAAAGATAAACTCTGACCATTTCGAAGTTATAACGTTGTTCAGTTAAGGTTTGAGAGGTAATTATACCCCAACTTGAGTGACTTCCTTCTTAACTAAGAAATGGTAAGGTTTGATCGTAAAGGAGTTTTGGAAATGTTTTCCAAACGAGAATCAGAAATGTTTTCTGATAAAAGAAAATAAGAATTTAGAATATAGGGAAACAGGAGATAAGTAAATAAATGAACTAAAGAGATTTATGTCAAATGATGTTTGTTCGATATAATTTCCATCTGGAAATAATATCGTTGTTTGCACACTTGTTTTTCTTTAATAGTTAACTCACCGACTATTGAAGTTTTGACCATTTTAACGTTGTTAATATGGAGAGACCGGTTGGATCATTATCCATAGAACCACTCTGTATTGGCATAAGCGTCGCGAATCATATATGCCAAAAATAATTGAAGACGGAGTAAAATGCAAGGGCTATCCTGTTTACAGAATAGTGCCTTCGGTTTGTCCAGTCCCAGGACAACTTGTATGGACGAAGGTCTGACAGAGTATATCCAATGGATCGCGTAAGTTGATCTGTTCAAACGTATTCACGTTTGGTGGCGGAGGAATTCGTTTCTCTTAGCTGTATACCCGTGTTATTTTTGGATAAGTCAATTTGTGATTTGGCGGGTATGACGATGTGACATTTCTAAGTGAATGAAGATGGATGTATGACATAGTATTTCCAGACGATCACGTACATTGATTTCTTCAACTATACCAAGAGTGGAAGCGGAGAAGGAAACTTCTTTTAGCTAACACGTAATGTATGGTTGTAGACATTAATTAGTGATTCTGATGGATCTGACAATGTGGCATTCGAAGTGAATCTGATGTGATGATAAAGCGTAGCTTCTAGCCTCATCAACCGGTAAATGACAGAAATCGGGCAGGCAACATGGCTAAGTCGGTCGCACCGAAGTAGGGTGTATAATCACCTATCTAGAGAATATTCATTTGTTTCTTAAATCTATCAATGCTGTCCCATATATATACGGGAACGGTTGCTGATCCCAACCGTTGGTGATGTACATTCGATACACTCAAGCGAAATGAGTGGTCGGTCATGTGTGGCTGAGTTGCAAGATGTTTTTGTTGAACTCCAGTGTATCGTTCCTAGATTACACTGATCGGAAGGTGATTCCATACCTTGTCATAGTTGGAAATCCATTACCCAATACGTGCTTGCGGTTTTGATTGTATACTATATATGTAGAACGTGAGATGAAAGCGTTTCTGCTAGTTGATATCTATTTGTACATAGACATTATTATAATATCAAAAAGTTTTTGATATAAAGATATTTTGGATTCTCATAAGGGAAAAACCCGTTCCGTTCTACGGCGTGGTCTTATGAGATATCGTTTACTTGTTCATATACCTGTTTAAAACTGTTTTACTCATACCAGTCCCATGACTGACCCGGAGTTTATTTGTTTTGTTTCCCCTAAACTCTTGGGTGCCTAATTTTGTACGGGCAGTCAAGTAGTCAGGAATTTACAGATATACTGGAAGAGCGTGGAGCAGGAGGCTTCAAGATCATATAGCTATAGTTATTTCCGCTGTGTTGTAAGTGCTGTACTCTGATAAGTGCTATTGTATACATAACTGTTATATTTCAAAGATATGTTATCTATTATATGTTATTCGTTCCGTTGTGAGGTTCGTGTTACTCTGATGTTGTGTTCTTCTTCTTCTTCTATTCTAAGTTTCTATCTTATCTATTCTCACCTTCTAATTTCTTTCATTAATTACCGGGATTTTTCGATGTTTTGGTTATCGACGTCGGGCTTACGTCGATAACCAAAGTCGTCTCAAAATCCGGGTCGTTACAGTTGGTATCAGAGCTTAAGTTAAGAATTACCTTGGCTCTGTGGCGTGACTCGGTAGAGATAGGGTTAGTAACACCCTAGATTGAGTTTGAGTGTATATATACGAGTGCGTATTTGTATTTGATATAAAAATGGTTTTATATTGTGAAGATTCATTGGCTGAGTTGTTTATGAGTTCTGGTCGATCAGTTTGATCCACTGTATCGGTAGGAGTAAATAAACACTTGAATACAATGAACCGTCATCGTATGTTTTGAAAAGAGGGTAAACGAAATAATTTTACCCAAAGTATATTTGATATATATTGGATTTATAATATATGAGATATATTGGTTGTTATTATAATCGAGTAAGATTATAACAATGTGAAAAGATTATATGTAACCAATCAGAATTCATATAAGTAAAGTATATGAAATAAGATGAATTGAATATGAATTTAAATCAGATTTGGAATTAAAATAAGGAAATTTTAATTTCCTGGGAGATTTTGAAATGTTTTCAAAATGGAAGTATTTAGAAATGGTATTGGAAATGATATAGTATTGAAATCACTTGGGTCGCTGGGAAATAATTCCGATGATGACTGCGCAGTATCATCGGTGTGATTTTCGAGTTTCTAAGTGGTGGATTACTACCAAAGGTTTTGGTTTTTGAATTGTTTTGAGAAAACAAGTTGTTTAGAAATTCAAAGGTTTTGAATTGGTATTATGATTTCAAATTGATTTAAAAGAAACCCAGGAATTTGAGTTCTGGAATTAAAATTTAACTAATGAAGTTAAATAAAAATGAGATAGTAAAAATAAAATTGAATTTAACTTGAACTGAGTTAAATAGAATTGAATTGGATTAGAGAATAATCTGTTATGGAATTGGGTTGATGAGTTAAGAATTTGAAATTTGATATGGGGGTTCGAATGAAATTCGATTTGGATTTGAGGATATGAACTGATTGGAATTTGATTGAGATAACATTGGTATATGCTAAGTTGATAGCATATGGAAGTGATAAAGTTGATATGCCCGACAAAAAGGTACAAGTTTATATTTCATATGAGTTTGGTGATTTATGAGCCGATTTGGCAAGCCGCTTGGCTGTTTGATTTTCTTTTGGGTTGGAGATGGCCCAGAGAGGCGAGTTGGAGTTTGAGATATTGACCAGTACAAAGGAGGTGCTGGCGAAATTTTTCGAGAAGTTAAGGCGTTAGAAAATTTTCATGATTTTTGAAAATTTTAGTTAGTCGGAAGGAATTAATATTTTAGTCGACATTAATTGGTTCAGTTGAAACCGGAGATAAGAGGTAAACAGATAAATTTTTACCCAGTAGATAGGGTCGTCCCCTAGCTTAGCAATTTCGAGGACGAAATTATTTTAAGTGGGGAAGAATGTAGTGGCCCGCATTTTTAGCTGTTGAATAATTAATTGATTTAATTATTAAATATCGTTATAGCGATATCGAGAACCATAATTAAATAATATTGAATATTTAATTAATATTTTTAATGAATAATAAATTTTAATGTCAAAATAGTCGGAAATAGTGAAATTCACAATATCGTGTGAATTGAATAGCATACGAGATTTGGTGGAGTTTTGATTCGGAATATAATAACGATTATATTGAATCGACGACAGTTGAACGTATAGTTTATAATATATTTATAAACGAGCTAGAAATGGCGCTGCAGTTCGCTATTTGGCGATTTGAACTTCAACTGGATGTACAGGATTCGTTTTAAGCCGGATTTCTATGAAACAAGAAACGTGTGGAGCTGGTGGAGTATATCTTTCTAGTGGAAGAGAAAAATCGGGATTTCGTCGTGTAGATTTTGAGATATGTCCAAATCAAATTTCAGAAAAGTCGCTGTAGAATTCCTTTATAATTTGCGACGCTTTATTTCGTTATAAATCGATTCTTCGTTACGAACTGAATATCGAGATAATCTGCAATCTGAAATATCAAACTGTATATTCTGATATGATATTCTGGAGCTGTACGATATCATACGTGAAGATAAACGATAATATAAATTTATTTATATTAAATTTAATAATATTTAAATATATTTATATATTTAAATGGGTCATTCAGAGCGTAAAAAAAATAGCCACTTTTGCAAACGAAGCCGGAATTCGACGAAACCAGTTTTGTTGGATCCGCAATATCAAATAGTTGTTAGATGTGAAGTTTCGTGATTTTTAGAGACACTATGTGGCCGTACGAATTTTTAGAGTGAAAAACAGTCAGTATTTTGACGGTTAAAAATACACTGTGTGAGCATACGGAGTCGGAATTCGACGAAACCAGTTTCGTTGGGACCGTAATGTCGAACTCTAGCTACATGTCCAGTTTCGTGATTTTTAGATGGCGTGTGTGATCATAGGAATTTTAGAGGACATATGAAAATAGCGTATGCTTAGAAATAAATAAATAAAAATAAAAATAAAATATCTAGGTTGCCTATAAATACCCTAAAAATTTCTCTAAACCTAATTACTCTTCACAAAAGTCAACAGGCAAAAAAATTCCAAGCCGCCAATGTTCTTTGGTTTTTACAGTAAAACATTGTGAGCTTTCAAAAATCAAAACTAATTCAAAGAAATTCTCTAAATCAATCTATGAGTATATTTGAGATCCTTGAGTGCTTAGCCTCATTCCTATATGAGTATTGAGGGGTTCGACGTCTTCAAATCATCGCTGAAAAAATCCTACAGTGAGCTAGGGTTTTGATTTCGAGCAAATGGAGGAGGCTTTTGGAAAACCTAAGTTTGGATTTGGGTTAGACACTGGAAACCGCACCTTGTGTGCAAGGCTTGGTGAAATCGACAGCATTGGGCGTCGATCTTGTTCCTGGAACCAGCGCTGAACTGGTGACGTCGAGATGAGCTACAGGGGCTCGAGTTCAACATCTTGAAGTGGAGGTTGAAGAGAACCCGAAGGGGGTCATCTCGGTGGTTTCATTTTGGTGATTCGTGAAGTAATGGAGCGATGGAGGTTGGAAAAATACGGCTGTGTTGTGAGGAGCGGATGTATACAGAGAATCGGGGAAGAAGGGTCTGGTACGAGCGGGTGGGCTTATGTAGTGATAATGGGCCTTAGTTAAATGGTTAGCCCATTTATGAATTTGATTCTAAAGTTTTATTTATATTTAAATATCGTACAAACTTGTGTAAGTTGTATCTAATCCATACGGTATCGGAATCAGACGAAACAAGTTGCGTTGGGACCGTATGGACGGACAATACACAATGGCACTGACCGCAAGTCCATCAGAGCACGTTACGATTTATGGCGAAATAAATTGTCCATCTAAATCAAAGACAGTTAATCGTTTTTAACGATAATAGTCCAATGTGAGTAAATCTCACTAACTCTGAACAGTTTATAAATTTCATGTTGTATTGTTAGAACTGTTAAAATTGTCTGTTTGACTGTGTGTTGATTGTTTGATTGAACTGCTAGTCAGTTAGTTAAATTTCTATATTGATTCTGTTTAATAGAATATATCATATGGAACTGAAAGTGATGTTATCAATATTGTCTAACATCTGTGATGCAGGGAAACAGGTTGGAGGAATCCGACTGGATTCCTCAACAGTTATTTTATTGTTTTTCATATATTTTGATATATGATGTGAATTATAACCTGTTGTTGATTGTGTGTGTATGGACGATATTGAACATCGTGATTTGATATGATTTAATACCATGACATACCGAAATGTAGATAAAGGAGATTTTTCAAAGTGATATTGAAAAATAGAATATTTATGAAGTGGAATATTTATAAATAAGGAATATTTATAAATTGAAATATTTATAAATAGGGGATATTCAAAAAGGAAATAAATTCAAAACATTTCTTTTTGAATGGAAAGGCTTGTTTAGCGGTTTGGGGATTTTCCCGATGCTCCCGATACAAAGGAGGTTATGGCGAATTTTCCCGAAAATATAAGGAGTTAGAATATTTCAAAAGTAAATTTGAAAAGGGGATATTTGTAAACCATTTACAAATAGAATTGAAAAGGAAACGTTATAAAAGGGAAATCATTTTTAAAGTGTAGAACCGTTATTTAAAAGTAAATCTTTTCAAATGAATAAAACGTTGTAAAAAGGGAAATCTTTATAAAGTGAATAAAGATAATCAAATATGGTATTCGAAGTTAGATAATCAAATATGGTATTTGAAGTTAGATAATCAAATATGGTATTCGAAGTTAGATAATCAAATATGGTATTCGAAGTTAGATAATCAAATATGGTATTCGAAGTTAGATAATCAAATATGGTATTCGAAGTTAGATAATCAAATATGGTATTCGAAGTTAGATAATCAAATATGGTATTCGAAGTTAGATAATCAAATATGGTATTCGAAGTTAGATAATCAAATATGGTATTCGAAGTTAGATAATCGAATATGGTATTCGAAGTTAGATAATCGAATATGGTATTCGAAGTTAGATAATCAAATATGGTATTCGAAGTTAGATAATCAAATATGGTATTCGAAGTTAGATAATCGAATATGGTATTCGAAGTTAGAGAAATCGAATATGGTATTCGAAGTTAGTTAATCGAATATAGACATTCGAAAGGAGAAATTGAATATGGTATTCGAAGTTAGTTAATCGAATATAGACATTCAAAGAAGTTAATCGAATATGGTATTCGAAGTTAGTTAATCGAATATAGACATTCGAAGAAGTTAATCGAATATGGTATTCGAAGTTAGAGAAATCGAATATGGTATTCGAAGTTAGTTAATCGAATATAGACATTCGAAAGGAGAAATCGAATATGGTATTCGAAGTTAGTTAATCGAATATGTTATTCGAAAGGGGTTAGTCTAGTCGAGTTAGTCAATAGAGTTAAACCAATAGAGTTAATCAGTTAGAGTTAATCCAAATAATATGCCATTTAGCACGACTGCTAGCGTAATTCGCAGGGCTGCAAATAGCCTAAGGCGGTCGGATGTTTCCTGAGAGAATCAGGCATAACCATTGTGATCGCTGCGATCTAGAGTAAAGCGAATGGAGTTAAATAGAGTTGTCGAATAGTAGTTGTTCGAATGGAGTTAAATAGAGTTGTCAAATAGTAGTTGTTCGAATGAAGTTAAATAGACTTAGTCGAATATAGTTTATTCAAATAGAGTTGAATAGAGTTAATCGAATAGTAGTTATTCGAATAGAGTTAAATGGAGTTAAATCGAATATTATTTATTCGATAGGAGTAAATCAAGTTGAGTTAAATAAACCAAGTTAGTCGAGCCTAGTTAATTGAATCGAATTGGTCGAACCAAGTAAGTTAAGTTAGTCGAGTTAAGTTCGTCGAGTTAAATAAATCGATGTTAGTTTCATCGAAAGGAGTTATCGATGTTAGTTTCGTCGAAAGGAGTTATCGATGTTAGTCTCATCGAAAGGAGTTATCGATGTTAGTTTCATCGAAAGAAGTTATCAATGTTAGTTTCATCGAAGGGAGTTATCGATTATAGTTTAATCGAAGTGAGTTTTTTCAAAGATGAGATATTTGAAAAGGAAGAGTTATCGAATATTAGTATTCGAAGAGAGGTTATCGAATATCGTTTATTCGAGAAGGAGTTAATCGAATATAGGTTATTCGAAGAAGAGTTAAATCAAATAGAGATTTCTCGAAGAGAGCTAATCGGCGAATTCGATTATATCGAATTCGGGAAAGTACTTATACTTTCCAGTGTTTAAATAGATTTATTTATTTATAAATAAATAAGTGTTAAGTTAATTATTCACTAATAAGAATAGAAGTTAAAATTTAAGTTAGATAATTCGAAAGTAGGGGTTATAACGTTATCGTTATAACCAATGTTTTAAATATAGAAGTGGATCAGTAAAATTGAATCCGAGAAAGGCGTAAAGAAGTTGTTAAAGATTTAAAAGATAAACTCTGACCATTTCGAAGTTATAACGTTGTTCAGTTAAGGTTTGAGAGGTAATTATACCCCAACTTGAGTGACTTCCTTCTTAACTAAGAAATGGTAAGGTTTGATCGTAAAGGAGTTTTGGAAATGTTTTCCAAACGAGAATCAGAAATGTTTTCTGATAAAAGAAAATAAGAATTTAGAATATAGGGAAACAGGAGATAAGTAAATAAATGAACTAAAGAGATTTATGTCAAATGATGTTTGTTCGATATAATTTCCATCTGGAAATAATATCGTTGTTTGCACACTTGTTTTTCTTTAATAGTTAACTCACCGACTATTGAAGTTTTGACCATTTTAACGTTGTTAATATGGAGAGACCGGTTGGATCATTATCCATAGAACCACTCTGTATTGGCATAAGCGTCGCGAATCATATATGCCAAAAATAATTGAAGACGGAGTAAAATGCAAGGGCTATCCTGTTTACAGAATAGTGCCTTCGGTTTGTCCAGTCCCAGGACAACTTGTATGGACGAAGGTCTGACAGAGTATATCCAATGGATCGCGTAAGTTGATCTGTTCAAACGTATTCACGTTTGGTGGCGGAGGAATTCGTTTCTCTTAGCTGTATACCCGTGTTATTTTTGGATAAGTCAATTTGTGATTTGGCCGGTATGACGATGTGACATTTCTAAGTGAATGAAGATGGATGTCTGACATAGTATTTCCAGACGATCACGTACATTGATTTCTTCAACTATACCAAGAGTGGAAGCGGAGAAGGAAACTTCTTTTAGCTAACACGTAATGTATGGTTGTAGACATTAATTAGTGATTCTGATGGATCTGACAATGTGGCATTCGAAGTGAATCTGATGTGATGATAAAGCGTAGCTTCTAGCCTCATCAACCGGTAAATGACAGAAATCGGGCAGGCAGCATAGCTAAGTCGGTCGCACCGAAGTAGGGTGTATAATCACCTATCTAGAGAATATTCATTTGTTTCTTAAATCTATCAATGCTGTCCCATATATATACGGGAACGGTTGCTGATCCCAACCGTTGGTGATGTACATTCGATACACTCAAGCGAAATGAGTGGTCGGTCATGTGTGGCTGAGTTGCAAGATGTTCTTGTTGAACTCCAGTGTATAGTTCCTAGAGTACACTGATCGGAAGGTGATTCCATACCTTGTCATAGTTGGAAATCCATTACCCAATACGTGCTTGCGGTTTTGATTGTATACTATATATGTAGAACGTGAGATGAAAGCGTTTCTGCTAGTTGATATCTATTTGTACATAGACATTATTATAATATCAAAAAGTTTTTGATATAAAGATATTTTGGATTCTCATAAGGGAAAAACCCGTTCCGTTCTACGGCGTGGTCTTATGAGATATCGTTTACTTGTTCATATACCTGTTTAAAACTGTTTTACTCATACCAGTCCCATGACTGACCCGGAGTTTATTTGTTTTGTTTCCCCTAAACTCTTGGGTGCCTAATTTTGTACGGGCAGTCAAGTAGTCAGGAATTTACAGATATACTGGAAGAGCGTGGAGCAGGAGGCTTCAAGATCATATAGCTATAGTTATTTCCGCTGTGTTGTAAGTGCTGTACTCTGATAAGTGCTATTGTATACATAACTGTTATATTTCAAAGATAGGTTATCTATTATATGTTTTTCGTTCCGTTGTGAGGTTCGTGTTACTCTGATGTTGTGTTCTTCTTCTTCTTCTATTCTAAGTTTCTATCTTATCTATTCTCACCTTCTAATTTCTTTCATTAATTACCGGGATTTTTCGATGTTTTGGTTATCGACGTCGGGCTTACGTCGATAACCAAAGTCGTCTCAAAATCCGGGTCGTTACAGTTGGTATCAGAGCTTAAGTTAAGAATTACCTTGGCTCTGTGGCGTGACTCGGTAGAGATAGGGTTAGTAACATCCTAGATTGAGTTTGAGTGTATATATACGAGTGCGTATTTGTATTTGATATAAAAATGGTTTTATATTGTGAAGATTCATTGGCTGAGTTGTTTATGAGTTCTGGTCGATCAGTTTGATCCACTGTATCGGTAGGAGTAAATAAACACTTGAATACAATGAACCGTCATCGTATGTTTTGAAAAGAGGGTAAACGAAATAATTTTACCCAAAGTATATTTGATATATATTGGATTTATAATATATGAGATATATTGGTTGTTATTATAATCGAGTAAGATTATAACAATGTGAAAAGATTATATGTAACCAATCAGAATTCATATAAGTAAAGTATATGAAATAAGATGAATTGAATATGAATTTAAATCAGATTTGGAATTAAAATAAGGAAATTTTAATTTCCTGGGAGATTTTGAAATGTTTTCAAAATGGAAGTATTTAGAAATGGTATTGGAAATGATATAGTATTGAAATCACTTGGGTCGCTGGGAAATAATTCCGATGATGACTGCGCAGTATCATCGGTGTGATTTTCGAGTTTCTAAGTGGTGGATTACTACCAAAGGTTTTGGTTTTTGAATTGTTTTGAGAAAACAAGTTGTTTAGAAATTCAAAGGTTTTGAATTGGTATTATGATTTCAAATTGATTTAAAAGAAACCCAGGAATTTGAGTTCTGGAATTAAAATTTAACTAATGAAGTTAAATAAAAATGAGATAGTAAAAATAAAATTGAATTTAACTTGAACTAAGTTAAATAGAATTGAATTGGATTAGAGAATAATCTGTTATGGAATTGGGTTGATGAGTTAAGAATTTGAAATTTGATATGGGGGTTCGAATGAAATTCGATTTGGATTTGAGGATATGAACTGATTGGAATTTGATTGAGATAACATTGGTATATGCTAAGTTGATAGCATATGGAAGTGATAAAGTTGATATGCCTGACAAAAAGGTACAAGTTTATATTTCATATGAGTTTGGTGATTTATGAGCCGATTTGGCAAGCCGCTTGGCGTTTGATTTTCTTTTGGGTTGGAGATGGCCCAGAGAGGCGAGTTGGAGTTTGAGATATTGACCAGTACAAAGGAGGTGCTGGCGAAATTTTTCGAGAAGTTAAGGCGTTAGAAAATTTTCATGATTTTTGAAAATTTTAGTTAGTCGGAAGGAATTAATATTTTAGTCGACATTAATTGGTTCAGTTGAAACCGGAGATAAGAGGTAAACAGATAAATTTTTACCCCGTAGATAGGGTCGTCCCCTAGCTTAGCAATTTCGAGGACGAAATTATTTTAAGTGGGGAAGAATGTAGTGACCCGCATTTTTAGCTGTTGAATAATTAATTGATTTAATTATTAAATATCGTTATAGCGATATCGAGAACCATAATTAAATAATATTGAATATTTAATTAATATTTTTAATGAATAATAAATTTTAATGTCGAAATAGTCGGAAATAGTGAAATTCACAATATCGTGTGAATTGAATAGCATACGAGATTTGGTGGAGTTTCGATTCGGAATATAATAACGATTATATTGAATCGACGACAGTTGAACGTATAGTTTATAATATATTTATAAACGAGCTCGAAATGGCGCTGCAGTTCGCTATTTGGCGATTTGAACTTCAACTGGATGTACAGGATTCGTTTTAAGCCGGATTTCTATGAAACAAGAAACGTGTGGAGCTGGTGGAGTATATCTTTCTAGTGGAAGAGAAAAATCGGGATTTCGTCGTGTAGATTTTGAGATATGTCCAAATCAAATTTCAGAAAAGTCGCTGTAGAATTCCTTTATAATTTGCGACGCTTTATTTCGTTATAAATCGATTCTTCGTTACGAACTGAATATCGAGATAATCTGCAATCTGAATTATCAAACTGTATATTCTGATATGATATTCTGGAGCTGTACGATATCATACGTGAAGATAAACGATAATATAAATTTATTTATATTAAATTTAATAATATTTAAATATATTTATATATTTAAATGGGTCATTCAGAGCGTAAAAAAAATAGCCACTTTTGCAAACGAAGCCGGAATTCGACGAAACCAGTTTTGTTGGATCCGCAATATCAAATAGTTGTTAGATGTGAAGTTTCGTGATTTTTAGAGACACTATGTGGCCGTACGAATTTTTAGAGTGAAAAACAGTCAGTATTTTGACGGTTAAAAATACACTGTGTGAGCATACGGAGTTGGAATTCGACGAAACCAGTTTCGTTGGGACCGTAATGTCGAACTCTAGCTACATGTCCAGTTTCGTGATTTTTAGATGGCGTGTGTGATCATAGGAATTTTAGAGGACATATGAAAATAGCGTATGCTTAGAAATAAATAAATAAAAATAAAAATAAAATATCTAGGTTGCCTATAAATACCCTAAAAATTTCTCTAAACCTAATTACTCTTCACAAAAGTCAACAGGCAAAAAAATTCCAAGCCGCCAATGTTCTTTGGTTTTTACAGTAAAACATTGTGAGCTTTCAAAAATCAAAACTAATTCAAAGAAATTCTCTAAATCAATCTATGAGTATATTTGAGATCCTTGAGTGCTTAGCCTCATTCCTATATGAGTATTGAGGGGTTCGACGTCTTCAAATCATCGCTGAAAAAATCCTACAGTGAGCTAGGGTTTTGATTTCGAGCAAATGGAGGAGGCTTTTGGAAAACCTAAGTTTGGATTTGGGTTAGACACTGGAAACCGCACCTTGTGTGCAAGGCTTGGTGAAATCGACAGCATTGGGCGTCGATCTTGTTCCTGGAACCAGCGCTGAACTGGTGACGTCGAGATGAGCTACAGGGGCTCGAGTTCAACATCTTGAAGTGGAGGTTGAAGAGAACCCGAAGGGGGTCATCTCGGTGGTTTCATTTTGGTGATTCGTGAAGTAATGGAGCGATGGAGGTTGGAAAAATACGGCTGTGTTGTGAGGAGCGGATGTATACAGAGAATCGGGGAAGAAGGGTCTGGTACGAGCGGGTGGGCTTATGTAGTGATAATGGGCCTTAGTTAAATGGTTAGCCCATTTATGAATTTGATTCTAAAGTTTTATTTAAATTTAAATATCGTACAAACTTGTGTAAGTCGTATCTAATCCATACGGTATCGGAATCAGACGAAACAAGTTGCGTTGGGACCGTATGGACGGACAATACACAATGGCACTGACCGCAAGTCCATCAGAGCACGTTACGATTTATGGCGAAATAAATTGTCCATCTAAATCAAAGACAGTTAATCGTTTTTAACGATAACAGTCCAATGTGAGTAAATCTTACTAACTCTGAACAGTTTATAAATTTCATGTTGTATTGTTAGAACTGTTAAAATTGTCTGTTTGACTGTGTGTTGATTGTTTGATTGAACTGCTAGTCAGTTAGTTAAATTTCTATATTGATTCTGTTTAATAGAATATATCATATGGAATTGAAAGTGATGTTATCAATATTGTCTAACATCTGTGATGCAGGGAAACAGGTTGGAGGAATCCGACTGGATTCCTCAACAGTTATTTTATTGTTTTTCATATATTTTGATATATGATGTGAATTATAACCTGTTGTTGATTGTGTGTGTATGGACGATATTGAACATCGTGATTTGATATGATTTAATACCATGACATACCGAAATGTAGATAAAGGAGATTTTTCAAAGTGATATTGAAAAATAGAATATTTATGAAGTGGAATATTTATAAATAAGGAATATTTATAAATTGAAATATTTATAAATAGGGGATATTCAAAAAGGAAATAAATTCAAAACATTTCTTTTTGAATGGAAAGGCTTGTGTAGCGGTTTGGGGATTTTCCCAATGCTCCCGATACAAAGGAGGTTATGGCGAATTTTCCCGAAAATTTAAGAAGTTAGAATATTTCAAAAGTAAATTTGAAAAGGGGATATTTGTAAACCATTTACAAATAGAATTGAAAAGGAAACGTTATAAAAGGGAAATCATTTTTAAAGTGTAGAACCGTTATTTAAAAGTAAATCTTTTCAAATGAATAAAACGTTGTAAAAAGGGAAATCTTTATAAAGTGAATAAAGATAATCAAATATGGTATTCGAAGTTAGATAATCAAATATGGTATTCGAAGTTAGATAATCAAATATGGTATTCGAAGTTAGATAATCAAATATGGTATTCGAAGTTAGATAATCAAATATGGTATTCGAAGTTAGATAATCAAATATGGTATTCGAAGTTAGATAATCAAATATGGTATTCGAAGTTAGATAATCAAATATGGTATTCGAAGTTAGATAATCAAATATGGTATTCGAAGTTAGATAATCAAATATGGTATTCGAAGTTAGATAATCGAATATGGTATTCGAAGTTAGATAATCGAATATGGTATTCGAAGTTAGATAATCGAATATGGTATTCGAAGTTAGATAATCAAATATGGTATTCGAAGTTAGATAATCGAATATGGTATTCGAAGTTAGAGAAATCGAATATGGTATTCGAAGTTAGTTAATCGAATATAGACATTCGAAAGGAGAAATCGAATATGGTATTCGAAGTTAGTTAATCGAATATAGACATTCAAAGAAGTTAATCGAATATGGTATTCGAAGTTAGTTAATCGAATATAGACATTCGAAGAAGTTAATCGAATATGGTATTCGAAGTTAGAGAAATCGAATATGGTATTCGAAGTTAGTTAATCGAATATAGACATTCGAAAGGAGAAATCGAATATGGTATTCGAAGTTAGTTAATCGAATATGTTATTCGAAAGGGGTTAGTCGAGTCGAGTTAGTCAATAGAGTTAAACCAATAGAGTTAATCAGTTAGAGTTAATCCAAATAATATGCCATTTAGCACGACTGCTAGCGTAATTCGCAGGGCTGCAAATAGCCTAAGGCGGTCGGATGTTTCCTGAGAGAATCAGGCATAACCATTGTGATCGCTGCGATCTAGAGTAAAGCGAATGGAGTTAAATAGAGTTGTCGAATAGTAGTTGTTCGAATGGAGTTAAATAGAGTTGTCAAATAGTAGTTGTTCGAATGAAGTTAAATAGACTTAGTCGAATATAGTTTATTCAAATAGAGTTGAATAGAGTTAATCGAATAGTAGTTATTCGAATAGAGTTAAATGGAGTTAAATCGAATATTAGTTATTCGATAGGAGTAAATCAATTTGAGTTAAATAAACCAAGTTAGTCGAGCCTAGTTAATTGAATCGAATTGGTCGAACCAAGTAAGTTAAGTTAGTCGAGTTAAGTTCGTCGAGTTAAATAAATCGATGTTAGTTTCATCGAAAGGACTTATCGATGTTAGTTTCATCGAAAGGAGTTATCGATGTTAGTCTCATCGAAAGGAGTTATCGATGTTAGTTTCATCGAAAGAAGTTATCAATGTTAGTTTCATCGAAGGGAGTTATCGATTATAGTTTAATCGAAGTGAGTTTTTTCAAAGATGATATATTTGAAAAGGAAGAGTTATCGAATATTAGTATTCGAAGAGAGGTTATCGAATATCGTTTATTCGAGAAGGAGTTAATCGAATATAGGTTATTCGAAGAAGAGTTAAATCAAATAGAGATTTCTCGAAGAGAGCTAATCGGCGAATTCGATTATATCGAATTCGGGAAAGTACTTATACTTTCCAGTGTTTAAATAGATTTATTTATTAATAAATAAATAAGTGTTAAGTTAATTATTCACTAATAAGAATAGAAGTTAAAATTTAAGTTAGATAATTCGAAAGTAGGGGTTATAACGTTATCGTTATAACCAATGTTTTAAATATAGAAGTGGATCAGTAAAATTGAATCCGAGAAAGGCGTAAAGAAGTTGTTAAAGATTTAAAAGATAAACTCTGACCATTTCGAAGTTATAACGTTGTTCAGTTAAGGTTTGAGAGGTAATTATACCCCAACTTGAGTGACTTCCTTCTTAACTAAGAAATGGTAAGGTTTGATCGTAAAGGAGTTTTGGAAATGTTTTCCAAACGAGAATCAGAAATGTTTTCTGATAAAAGAAAATAAGAATTTAGAATATAGGGAAACAGGAGATAAGTAAATAAATGAACTAAAGAGATTTATGTCAAATGATGTTTGTTCGATATAATTTCCATCTGGAAATAATATCGTTGTTTGCACACTTGTTTTTCTTTAATAGTTAACTCACCGACTATTGAAGTTTTGACCATTTTAACGTTGTTAATATGGAGAGACCGGGTGGATCATTATCCATAGAACCACTCTGTATTGGCATAAGCGTCGCGAATCATATATGCCAAAAATAATTGAAGACGGAGTAAAATGCAAGGGCTATCCTGTTTACAGAATAGTGCCTTCGGTTTGTCCAGTCCCAGGACAACTTGTATGGACGAAGGTCCGACAGAGTATATCCAATGGATCGCGTAAGTTGATCTGTTCAAACGTATTCACGTTTGGTGGCGGAGGAATTCGTTTCTCTTAGCTGTATACCCATGTTATTTTTGGATAAGTCAATTTGTGATTTGGCGGGTATGACGATGTGACATTTCTAAGTGAATGAAGATGGATGTCTGACATAGTATTTCCAGACGATCACGTACATTGATTTCTTCAACTATACCAAGAGTGGAAGCGAAGAAGGAAACTTCTTTTAGCTAACACGTAATGTATGGTTGTAGACATTAATTAGTGATTCTGATGGATCTGACAATGTGGCATTCGAAGTGAATCTGATGTGATGATAAAGCGTAGCTTCTAGCCTCATCAACCGGTAAATGACAGAAATCGGGCAGGCAGCATGGCTAAGTCGGTCGCACCGAAGTAGGGTGTATAATCACCTATCTAGAGAATATTCATTTGTTTCTTAAATCTATCAATGCTGTCCCATATATATACGGGAACGGTTGCTGATCCCAACCGTTGGTGATGTACATTCGATACACTCAAGCGAAATGAGTGGTCGGTCATGTGTGGCTGAGTTGCAAGATGTTCTTGTTGAACTCCAGTGTATCGTTCCTAGAGTACACTGATCGGAAGGTGATTCCATACCTTGTCATAGTTGGAAATCCATTACCCAATACGTGCTTGCGGTTTTGATTGTATACTATATATGTAGAACGTGAGATGAAAGCGTTTCTGCTAGTTGATATCTATTTGTACATAGACATTATTATAATATCAAAAAGTTTTTGATATAAAGATATTTTGGATTCTCATAAGGGAAAAACCCGTTCCGTTCTACGGCGTGGTCTTATGAGATATCGTTTACTTGTTCATATACCTGTTTAAAACTGTTTTACTCATACCAGTCCCATGACTGACCCGGAGTTTATTTGTTTTGTTTCCCCTAAACTCTTGGGTGCCTAATTTTGTACGGGCAGTCAAGTAGTCAGGAATTTACAGATATACTGGAAGAGCGTGGAGCAGGAGGCTTCAAGATCATATAGCTATAGTTATTTCCGCTGTGTTGTAAGTGCTGTACTCTGATAAGTGCTATTGTATACATAACTGTTATATTTCAAAGATATGTTATCTATTATATGTTATTCGTTCCGTTGTGAGGTTCGTGTTACTCTGATGTTGTGTTCTTCTTCTTCTTCTATTCTAAGTTTCTATCTTATCTATTCTCACCTTCTAATTTCTTTCATTAATTACCGGGATTTTTCGATGTTTTGGTTATCGACGTCGGGCTTACGTCGATAACCAAAGTCGTCTCAAAATCCGGGTCGTTACACAAATATACGACAAAAGTCTTGGTTTTGTTCATCCATATTTCAGTATTTTTATTCCAGCTCACGGTAATTCAGATTACTAATTCTGGAGTTATTTTTTTTCTCCTTTTTTTACAAATAAATATTTGTTGATGTTTTTCAGGTTTGTGCTTATTTTTGTTCATTTATATTATCTATATTGTTGAAAAGTTCGGATTATCCGTTCTTTTTTATGTGATTGATATGAAACTAGTTGGAGGATCCAAAAATCAAAACTATAGGGGTGAAACTCTAGGATTCAATTGTTAGAAGTTATTGCTAGTTTGCAACTTTAGTTAAAGAACTGTATAGAATAGTTATATTCTAATTGTTAGAATAGTTATTGGCAGGTACTTAAAGAAGTAAGATCTTAGAAGACAGCTTGTGTCGAAATATGCTTGAGGAGGGAATGATCTGAATATAAGCTTTGTATAACATGCTCTTATGCAAACTCATTAAGCGTTTGGATTAGAACTATTATTTTGGTCATAAACAACACTGTATCTTTTTGCAACAAACCAAATTATGGGCGATTGGGTTGTAGGAGCAGTGATTAATATAATTGGGAGCATTGCCATAAATTTTGGGACAAACCTTTTAAAATTGGGTCACGATCAGGTAATTCATTATCGTTTTCTTCTGCTGTTTTAGTACATTTCTTATGTACATATTATGCGTAAAGCGTCATGGTATGCTGTATGAAAATGCTGTCATGTTTTATGACAAAGATAATCACATTTACATAGCTACCACAAGTGACATGCCATGATACTGTAATACAATTAGATGAGTAACCTCACAGTAAAGTTCAATAAACATTTACATAGCTCTTTTTAGTAAGATATATGGTGCGTCTCCATACCGCTTCTTTTTAGTAACATCACCGTATATAACTATATGTTTGACAAATATCTTCAAACAGTCGAGCATGCATAAACTTTTATGTTCCATCTCACAAATTATCATGTTTCGTCTCACAAATTATTTAAGCAGACAACTAATTTTGTTGTAGTCTGTGAATTCTGTGGAATATACTGCCAATTTTTTTTATATAACATTCTGTTTTGAACAATTTCTAATCTTTTTTCCTTCAGATTTAAGGACATATTCCAAGAAGTTTAAGAAGCTGGATGGAAATCCAAGTTTGAGGCTGCTGGAATTTGGTGAGCATAGTCCAATATTTAAAATGCATAGCAATGATTCTTCTGTCCTAAAGACAGTTGCATTGATTTACAGTTTTGAACTTATTTTTCTTTTCTTTCATCCTTTTTTTCTTCCTTTGTTAATAATAATATCGTGCATATATAAATATATAAGCAGCTGGGTTTGCGACTCCACTAGAGCTTTTAGTAATGGAAGTAGTTATGGGTTTGCCAATACTTGGGTTCCTTTTGTCCGGAGTAGGATCTGTTGGGTTTGTTTACGTTCATGTGCGTTCATGTGGGCTCGTATACCGGTAATACCGAGCCTTACGGCTCAGTATTACTGAGCCTTACGGCCTTACGGCTCAGCAATACTGAGCCTTACGGCCTTACGGCTCAACAATACTGAGCCGTTACGGTTATTCCCAACAGCTTGAAGCTGCTGTTGCCACAGCAGCTTGAAGCTGCTGTTGCCCCAGCAGCTTGTAGCTACTGTGGCAACAGCAGCTTCAAGCTGCTGTGGCACTGCTGTTTGCACGGCAGCTTCTAGCTGCTGTGCAATAGCAGCTACAAGCTGCTGTGGCAACAACAGCTACAAGCTGCTGTGGCAACAGCAGCTCCAAGCTGTTGGGAATCATCGTAACGGCTCAGTATTGCCGAGCCGTAAGGCCGTATGTCTCAGTATTGCAACACAAATGCTTGAATATGAATAACTTGATTACTGTGTATTTAGAACACATGTTTTTGGTTGATATTACACCCTTCATTAGGGTACGAATATCAATTCCACGTTCCGACATGATCTTATCGTGGTAAATTTTGCTACCAATTTCTATTATATTTTCTTCTACTTCTTCTAGTGTTTGATCTATGTTTAGCTTCATTTCCCTTTTCTTAATCACAATCACATTAAAACCATTAGCTTTTGCTTCTCGAAAGGCATCCTGGCAGATAAAATCAAGGAAAAGAATATTAAATTCCATCTTACCTGAAAAAATTTGAAAAGGAAAAGAATATTAAATTCCATTTTTGGTTAAACCACCATTTTTAGTGGCTCACAATATTATTTTTAGTGTCCTTGTTTATTAAGCTGATTTCTTTTCTCTTTGTTTCATTTTCACTTAAAGGGATGGACTTGTATTTTTGGCTGATAACTAGGTTCTGGCTATATACATTCAAATCTCAGTAAGCTTGCTACTGGTATGAAATTTTCTCCCTGTGTCCCCTCGTTTTGTTGCCCTTAATTCTAGTTTCAATATGATTTGTTCATTTGATTGGTTCACCATTTAGCATGAATTATCATGCTTTAGTAACTAAGGTTACCTTTAACATTATTAGATCAGATAAACTGGGGTGGAAGATTTTGTTTTGACTGCTGTGTTATATAGTGAATGCTGCATTGTTATTCATTACAGGGGTTGAATTGGTTTCCCATTGAAATGTTTTTATATTTTCAGTTTGAGAAAGATGGCATGGTTTTTCAAATATAGGCGTCAGTCAGAGTTAGATTTTGATTGCATAACTTCACCTGAACAAGCATGTTATGTTGATTATTATTGTCAGTGAACTAGCATGTATATCCATGTTTATACAACTTTTTAATCAAACAAAAGCGAAATTTACTTGTTTATGTAATGATTTGGAAGAACTAATTATTATTAAAATGATTATAACCGAGGAGATACAAGCACCCTTATTTGTTCTTCAGTTTCAGTGCGTGGAGAAGTTTGATAATGTTTTGTTTAACTTCCATTAAGTATCACTTCCATAGAAGAAATGTACATATTTATTTTTTATTCATGTGCTTAATCCAGAGCATTTATCATTAGAAACTATTTAATGAGGCATTAAAGCTAAGTTAACAACAACTAATTTAAAATATGTATGCTTTAAACATACATCCATCTTAATATTGTTGCTGTTTATTTATTTTCTGCAGATGTCCTCCTACTCGAGGCCTTTGACCGATTATAGTGATTACTTCTTATGGCATTATCCGTCTGTCTATTCAGACGATTCGGGTGATACTCCTCAAATTGTTTGTTCAGTTGAATCTCATACACCAACTCCGCTTAGTGTTTATGAGAGAATAGAGTCAAGCTTACAAAGAGATTTGGCATTATTAAGTGTTCAGAATGTGGCACCGCCTACTAGGCCGACAACACCAACAAGATTTCCACTCCTACCAACATTCGATGTTGGAGAAGTACAATCTCGAAGGTTGTTATGTCGTTGTAACATTGAACCAATATTCTAAACATGCTATTTGAATAAAAACGTCGGACGTCGATATTTTATTTGTGCAAACACTAGAACTCTTAGAGGTTGTGGATTCATCCACTGGATTGACAAACCATTATGTGATCGTGGTGTGGAATTTGCATTGGAGGTTCTTGAAGAAAACAAAAGGCTTAAAAAGGAGCTTAAATTGCAAGATTTCATCGAGTTCAATAGACAAAAGGCATGTCAATATTAAAAAGGTATGACTTTGAATTTATGACATTTACTACTAGTTGAAACTTAAATGATGCTACTTAATTAAATGCATGCAGGAAGCAGTAGAAGAAGCGGAGAAAAAGAGAAAAATTGGTGGTATAAACTATGCAAATTTTTGGATGTAGGGTTCGTTATGTGGCTGGAGTTTCCCATTAGGTATTTGGACTTCAAATATGAAAAATGTCTTGTATTTTGTTAATTATGCAATGTTGTTACTATGCAATTGGATACTTTTTCTTGATGATTATTTGGTTATAATTTGCATATGTATTGAATTTAGTATTTTTATGTGTTGAATTTTTTTTAGTTCATACTCTGTTATCGTCACGAATATGGATTTTTGTTTCTTATTGATTTTGTTACATGTTGCTATGTTGAGATAATATCGTAGCTGAATGAATATTAAATAGCGCTTACGCTATGCTGTATGCAAATATAAATGTTACATGTTACCAACTCTTATAAGTGTTGCCAATATAATGTTACCAACGCGTAAAGTGTTGGGAACAAATATTTGCCAACGCTTATAAGCGTTATGAATGAATATTTACCAACGCTTAGAAGCGTTGTAAATGAATATTTACGAACGCTTATAAGCATTGCGAATATTCCCGACCCCCTCACAGCGACGCATATAAGTGTCACGGAAATTACTAGCGACACTTATACTCGTTGGGAATCCCCTGTTTTGGTGTAGTGAAATGATCTAACCAGATGGGAATTTCAAATATTAAATTTGAAAATAAAAGTTCAATGTAAAGTTTAATTTGGAATCAAAGTTTATATTAAAGTTAAATATGGACAAGAATGATTTGGTTTGTTGATTGTGCCTTGTTTGGTTAAATTATTGAGTGCATGAGTATAGATTTAAAACATTCATTGAAACCAATTTTGTAACGACCCGGAAAAAGGCGATCTTGGTTATCCGATATACAACACATATCGAACATCCAAGGATCGAAAATACCGGTAGTTAATGAAAGAAATTAGAGGGTGAGAATAAATAAGATAGAAACTTAGAATAGAAGAAGAAGAAGAACATACAACATCAGAGTAACACGAATCTCACAGCAGAACGAACAACATATAATAGATAATATATCCTTGAAATAAAATCAGTATATGTATAAAATAACATTATCAGAGTACAACACTTACAACACAGCGGAAATAACTATAGCTATATAATCCTGAAGCCTCCTGCTCCAAGCTCTCCAAGTATATTTGTAAAATCGTGACTACTTGACTGCCCGTACTAAATTGGGCACCCAAGAGTTTAGGGAAACAAAAAGAAGTAACTCCGTGTCAGTCATGGGGCTGGTATGAGTAAAACAGTTAAAAACAGTTTAAACAAGTAAACAATATCTCATAAGACCACGCCGTGTAATGAAACGGGTTTTTCCCTTATGAGAATCCAAATTATCTTTATATCAAAACCTTTGATATTATAATAATGTCTATCAACCAAATATAATAATCATCTAGCAGAAACGCTTCCATCTTACGTTCTACATATATAGTATACAATCCAAAATGCAAGCATGTATTGGGTAATGGATTTCCAACTATGACAAGGTATGGAACCACCTTTCGCCAATGTACCTCTAGAGAGGAATACACTGGGTTCAACAAGAACATCTTGTAATCCGGCCACACATGACCGACCACTCATTTCGCTTGAGTGTATCGAATGTATATCACCAACGGTTGGGATCAACAACCGTTTCTCGAATGGGACATCATCGACAATAGATTTTTAGAAGTAAATGAAACTCTAGATCAGGTGATTATACACCCTAATAGGTGCGACCTACATAGCCATGCTGCCTGCCTGATTTTTGTCATTTCCCCGGTGTGAGGCTAGAAGCTACGCTTATCTTTTAAATGCCCCATATTCATTTACTTAGAATGTCACATCGCCATACCCTTTAAATTACAAATTGATTTATCCAAAAATAACACGGGTATACAGCTAAGAGAAACGAATTCCTCAGCCACAAAACGTGAATACGTTTGAAGAGATCAACTTACGCGATCTATTGGATATACTCTGTCAGACCTTCTTCCATACAAGTTGTCCTGGGATTGGACAAACCGAAGGCACTATTCATTATATCCATCTTAGGCACTGTTATCTAAGATTTATACAACAGCCCTTGCACTTTACCCCGTCTTCAATTATCTTTGGCATATATGATTCGCAACGCTTATGCCGATATGGTGTGGTTCTTTGGATATTAATCCAACTGGTCTCTCCATATTAACAATGTTAAAATGTTCAAAACTTTAATAGTCTGTGATTTAATTTTCAAATCAAAACATGTCTGTGTACACACAACGATCTTATTTCCAAATGAAATTATCGACCCAATCATCAAACATATATATATATATATATATATATATATATATATATATATATAGATGTATGTGTGTATATATATATATATATTTCCTCATTTTCTATGTTTAGAAATTATACGTTATTAACACTTGAAAACATTTCCATGGCTTAATTACATATCACTATTCTTCCACATCTATCAGTCCCTGACTGTAAACTAATAAGAGAACAACTTCCCAAGTATAAACCCCGAAGGCCGAAACCAACATCAGATCGATACTCAGAAAACTATTCAACTTACTAATCTCTAGTGAGTTTCTAATTTTGCTTAACTCTATTTCTTTAACTCTATTTGATTAACTCTAATTCTATTAACTCTCACTGGATTAACTCTAACTGATTCATTCTAACTGATTAACTCTTCGTCCTTATTCAGTTCCAAAAATTGATGTTGAAATCGATTCTTACTTCTCTATATATAAGCTCAGACTTATATAACCTTATTTATCTACTGATAAATATTTCACTTAATTTATAAAATATCATTTTATAAATTACTCTTCCAATTCATCTGTTATGAACAGATTCTATTTAATATCTATCTTAACTTCAATCAATTCATAATCCTTTTATACCTCGTCAATCTTCCTTTATAATCCTATTTATTATCCCAAGTTAATATCTTATTTATTTGTTCTAAATAAACAATCCATTAAATATCTTCTATTTATTTACTAAATAAATTTCTCTTATCATACCTTATTTATTCATTCTAATTATTTCCTTTAATAACCCTATTTATAAATATTTTCTTTTTTTTAAAAAAAAATCCATTTATAAAATCCTTTGATTTCATAAATATTTTATTTACAATATCGCTTTGAAAATTCCTTTTTTCAACATTCCGGTATTTCGTATGGTACTTAACACATCAAATCACAATGACCAATATCGTCCAAACACATATAATCGCCAACAGATTATATATCACATCATATATTCAATTATATGAAATAACAGTATTTTATATATTGAGGACTCCAGTCGGATCCCTCCAACCTGTTTCCCTGCATCCACAGATGTTACACAATATAATCAACATCACTTTCAGTTCAATATGAAATATTATGTTAACAGAATCAATATATATAGATTTAACGGT
The DNA here is from genome assembly GCA_030737875.1 of Allium sativum. Lineage (NCBI taxonomy): Eukaryota > Viridiplantae > Streptophyta > Magnoliopsida > Asparagales > Amaryllidaceae > Allium > Allium sativum. The sequence continues at coordinate 501,835,638 of CM060919.1, read as the reverse complement.
ATATATATATAATTTCCACTAAGTGACTAGCAGTTCAATCAAACAGTCAACACACAGTCAATCAGAAATTTTTTAACAGTTCTAAAATACAACATGAAAATATAAACTGTTCAGAGTTCGTGAGATTTACTCACTTTGGCAGTTCATCGTTAAAGAACGATAAACTGTTTGTTTGATTTGAATCAAACATTTTTCTCTCCATAAATTCAATCGAGCACCAATCCTGTCCAAGTTAGTTCCATTGGGTAGTGTCCGTCCATACGATCCCAGCAGATCCAGTTTTGTCCAATTTTGATACCGTAGGATCAAGTTATACCCTTTTCAAATTAGTATACTATTTTAATTTAAATAAAACTTAAATAAAGTTTTAATTTGGCATTCACCCTTTATTACCTCTCCGGCCCATCAACACTCATAAAAAACCGGCCCGATTGTTTCCATCTTCCCCAAACTGATTTCGCGATTTCCAGTATTCAAAACACCCGTCGTTGACCTGATTTTGACCTCACCCTACCACCACGTCGGTCATTAACCTCCGGCGCGAACACCACCGTCCGAATCACCATTGGAAACCGCACCTGGCCGACTCCACCTCGTCAGCTCCGGTGCCACTCCGAAAATCCGCTTGTAGTCCAAAAGCCGATGTCGCAATCCACCTCAAGTCACCGGAAATCCTCCGACTTCACCTCCAAGCTTGATTTAATCCCCTAAACCCAAAACTAGTATCGAATTCAAGCATTGAAGCCTCAATCCTGCCAAACGTTAAACCCTAGTTTTACTGTCTATGTCCGCAGAACTGAAACTCGACATCGCACCGTACAAAACAAGCATAGAACTGACGAGAAAAATCCCAGGATCTCAAGAGTAACCATCCCCTGATTTTTAGGATTTTCTACCATTTTATTTTGATTTTCATTTCTCACGATTTTTGGGTTTCCAGAAGTAAATGATGCGGCAGATTTTCTTTGACTGGTGAATTAGGTTTAGGATTGTTTAAGGGTAATATACAGTGGAAGTGGGTGGTTGATAATGAAGGATGTGGCCCCTTTATGTTCATAAGTTTTGTTTTCTTTTCTTTTTATTTTTGTTTCTTCCTTCTAAAATCTTGTGCGATCACACACGATACCCAAAAATCACAGGAATGGACATGCAGCTAGAGTTCGACATTTTGGTCCCAATGAAACTGATTTCGTCGAATTCCGACTCCGTTTGCTCACACCGCGTATTTTTGGCTGTCAAAATACTAACTGTTTTTCACTCTAAAAATCGGTTCGGCCACATACTGACTTCAAAAATCACGGAAATTGAAATCTAACAATAATTTAACATTGCGGATCCAACAAAATTAGTTTTGTCGAATTCTGAGGTCGTTTGCAAAACTGGCTATTTTTAAAGCTTTGAATAACCCTTTTAAATATATTAATATTTTTAAAAACAAATAAATTAAATATAAATAAATTTATATTATTGTATATACTCACAGTGGAATACCATACAGCTCCAAAATAATCCTGTATGGATTTCTAACTCGATATTTCATCATCAGAGTTATATCGATATTCGATTTATATTTAAATCCTTTTATAAATTGTTATAAATTATAAAGGAATTCCACGGCGACTTTTCTAAAATTTGATTTGGACATATATCAAAATCTACACGACGAAATCCTGATTTTTCTCTTCCACTAGAAAGATATACTTCACCAGCTCCTAACGTTTCTTGTTTCACAGAAATCCGATTTAAAACGAATCCTGTACATTCAGTTGAAGTTCAAATCACCAAATCGCGAACTACCGTGCCATTTCGATCTCGATTTTAATTATAATTTAATTTTACATTCAAACTGTCGTTCAAATAATATATTCGTTATTCGAATTCAATTCTAAACTGAATCAAATATCACAAATGATCCAGTTCACACCATATTGTGAATTCCACTATTTCTGACTATTTCAGATATCACATATATTATTATATTATTTATTTTAATTAAATATTCAGTATAATTTAATTAAACGACACTTGAAATTCTAAATCACTTTATAAATAATTAAATAAATTAATTATTATATCGCTGAAAATGTGGGTAGTTACATTCTTCCCTACTTAAAATAATTTCGTCCTCGAAATTGCTAAGGTAGAAAACAAACCTATTGACCGGTTAGAACTTATTTGTTCACTTCTTAAATTCAGTTTCACTGAACCAATTTTATTTCAATTAAATTATTAATTAATTCTTATTATCGAAAATTTTTAAAAATCCTGAAAATTTTCTAATGCCATAACTCTTTGAAAAATTTCACCAGCACCTCCTTTGTATTGGTCAATCGGTCAAACTCCAACTCGCCTCTCTGGGCCATCTCCAACCCAAAAAAAAAAATCAAATAGCCAAGCGGCTTACCAAATCAGATCATACATCTCATATCCATATAAAATATAAACTGGTACCTCTTTTTCGGGCATATCAACTCTATCACTTCCATATGCTATCAACTCAGCATATACCAATTTCATCCCAATCAAATTCCAATCTGTTTTTATCCACAAATCCAACCATTCGCTCATACCTAAGTCAAATTTAATTTCAAATCAAAGTTCCATTCTCGATTTTTAAATTCTTAACTCATCAATCCAATACCATTTCAAATTCAATTCTCACAAATCCAATTCGTCTCGATATCCTTCTAACCAAATTTTACTCCAATTTGCTTTTGCAAATTCCAATTCAATTTGGTTTTAAATCAAACAATCTTTTTCCTGGGAGTTTCTAACAGTTTTTTTTTCTCAAAAACCAAACTTTCCTTTGCAGGATTCAAACAACTTGTTTTTCTAAACAATTTCAAAAACAATCTCTTTGGTAGTAATCCATCACTTACAACTCGAAAATGAACACTGATGATGTCCGGATCAACAACGGAATTTATTTTCCAGCGATCGAAGTGAGTTCAATAGTATATCACCTTTCAAAACCATTTCTAACACTTCCATTTTGAAATACATTTCAAAATACCATTCACACGGCTTGTAAAACAATTTGAAATCTCCTAGGATTTTAAAATTCACATATATTTTAATCCAAATCCATTTACAAACACCTTTCCAATTTTCCAGGGTTTTAATTTAAATTTTGATTTGAATTCAGATTTAATTCATATGATTCCACATATTTCACTTATATGGATTCGGATTGGTTATTTACATAACCGTTTAATTTATAATCTTACTCGATTATAATAACAACCAACATATCAAATATATTATAATCCCAATATATATATATATATATATATATATATATATCCCTTATATCAAAATATACTTTGGGTAAACTTATTTTCATTTACCCTCTTTTCAAAACATATCATGTCGACCCATCGAATTCGAGTGTTTAGAAGCCCCTATCGACTATGGTGGTGCCCCACCATCGACCAGAATCCATAAACAACTCAACCAATAATAAATCTACTCAATATAAGACCATGTATATCAAATAACAAATACGTTCACTCGTATATATACGCTCAACTCAATCTAAGGTATTACTAACCCTATCTCTACTGAGTCATGCCACAGAGCCAAGGTAATAACTTGACCTTAAGCTCTGATACCAACTGTAACGACCCGGAAAAAGTTGAGTAGGGTTTGCAACCATCCTCTTCTCTCCCAAGGCAGAGGACTATCCTCCCCCCATGGCTTACAAAGGTACCCCAAACACCATGCTTTATGGCCAGCCTCTCGACTCGACCAACCCGCTATACTGCAGGACCTGTAGGGGTAAGAGTCTCTCGTTCCCCACCAAACCGCAAAGAGAGAACCCCTATCAGACGTACCAATTAAGCAACATGGACTGGTACGAGTAAAACAGTTAAAAACAATTTGAACAAGTAAACGATATCTCATAAGATCACGCCGTGTAACGGAATAGGTTTTTCCCTTATGAGAATCCAAATTATCCTTATATCAAAAACCTTTGATATTATAATAATGTATATCAACCACAATATAATAATCATCTAGCAGAAACGCTTCCATCTCACGTTCTACATATATATAGTATACAATCAAAACCGCAAGCACGTATTGGGTAATTGATTTCCAACTATGACAAGGTATGGAACCACCTTTTGCTAGTGTACGTCTAGAGAGGAATACACTGGGTTCAACAAGAACATCTTGCAACCCCGCCACACATGACCGACCACTCATTTCACTTAAGTGTATCGAATGTATATCACAAACGGTTGGGATCAGCAACCGTTTCCCGAATGGGGCAGCATCGACAATAGATTTTTAGAAGTAAATGAAACTCCAGATCATGTAATTATACACCCTAATAGGTGCGACCTACATAGTCATGCTGCCTGCTCGATTTTTCTCATTTCCCGGATGTGAGGATAGAAGCTACGCTTATATTTTACATGCCCCACCTTCATTCACTTAGAATGTCACATCGTCATACCCTTTAAATCACAAATTGATTTATCCAAAAATAACACGGGTATACAGCTAAGAGAAACGAATTCCTCAGCCACCAAACGTGAATACGTTTGAAGAGATCAACTTACGCGATCTATTGGATATACTCTGTCATACCTTCTTCCATACAAGTTGTACCGGGATAGGACAAACCAAAGGCACAATTCAGTATATCCATCTTAGGCACTGTTATATAAGATTTATACAACAGCCCTTGTACTTTACTCCGTCTTCAATTATCTTTGGCATATATGATTCGCAACGTTTATGTCGATATGGAGTGGTTCTTTGGATATTAATCCAACCGGTCTCTCCATATTAACAACGTTAAAATGGCCAAAACTTTGATAGTTTGTGATTTAACTTTCAAATGAAAACATGTCTGTGTACACACAACGATCTTATTTCCAAATGAAATTATCGATCCAATCATCAAACATATATATATATATATTATATATTTCCTCATTTTCTATGTTTAGAAAATATACGTTATTAACACTGGAAAACATTTCCATGTCTTAATTACATATCACTATTCTTCCACATCTATCAGTCCCTGACTGTAAACTAATAAGAGAATAACTTCCCAAGTATAAACCCTGAAGGCCGAAACCAACATCAGATCTATACTCAAAAAACTATTCAACTTATTAATCTCTAGTCAGTTTCTAAATTTGTTTAACTCTATTTCTTTAACTCTATTTGATTAACTCTAATTATATTAACTCTCACTGGATTAACTCTAACTGATTCACTCTAACTGATTAACTCTTCGTCCTTATTCAGTTTCGAATATCGATGTTGAAATTGATTCTTACTTCTCTATATATAAGCTCAGACTTATATAACCTTATTTATCTACTGATAAATATTTCACTTAATTTATAAAATATCATTTTATAAATTATTCTTCCAATTCATCTGTTATGAACAGATTCTATTTAATATCTATCTTAACTTCAATCAATTCATAATCCTTTTATACCTCGTCAATCTTCCTTTATAATCCCAAGATAATATCTTATTTATTTATTCTAAATAAACAATTCATTTAATATCTTCAATTTATTTACTAAATAAATTTCTCTTATCGTACCTTATTTATTCATTCTAATTATTTCCTTTAATAATCCTATTTATAAATATTCCATTTTATAATTTTTTTTTAAATCTCCATTTATAAAATCCTTTGATTTCATAAATATTTTATTTACAACATCGCTTTGAAAATTCCTTTTTTCAACATTCCGGTATTTCGTATGGTACTTAACACATCAAATCACGATGACCGATATCGTCCAAACACATATAATCGCCAACATATTATATATCACATCATATATTCAATTATATGAAACAACAGTATTTTAAATATTGAGGAATCCAGTCGGATCCCTCCAACCTGTTTCCCTGCATCCACAGATGTTACACAGTATAATCAACATCACTTTCAGTCCAATATGAAATATTCTGTTAACAGAATAAATATATATAGATTTAACAGTTTATATATATAAATAATTTCCACTAACTGACTAGAAGTTCAATCAAATAGTCAACACACAGTTAATCAGACAATTTTTAACAGTTCTAAAAATAGAACATGAAAATATAAACTGTTCGGAATTAGTGAGATTTAATCACTTTGGCATCATTAAAGAATGATAAACTATTTATTTGATTTGAATCAAACAATTTATTTCGCCATAAATTCAAATGAGCACCAAGCCATTCCCAGTCAGTTCCATTGGGTAGTGTCCGTCCATAAGATCCCAGCGGATCCAGTTTTGTCCAATTCCGATACCTTATGATCAAGTTATACCTTTTTCAAGTTAGTATACTATTTTAATTTAAATAAAACTTAAATAAAGTTTTAATTGGGCATTCACCCTTTATTACCTCTCCAGCACATCAACACTCATAACAAAACCGACCCGATTGTTTCCATCTTCCCCAAACTGATTTCGCGATTTCCAGTATTCAAAACACCCGCCGTTGCCCTGTCTTTGACCTCACCCCACCACCACGTCGGTCATAAACCTCCGGCGCGAACAACACCGTCTGAATCACCATCGGAAACTGCACTTAGCTAACTCCACTTTGTTAGCTCTGGTGCCACTCCGAAATTCCGCCTATTGCCTAAAAGTCGATGTCGCAATCCACCTCAAGTCACCGAAAATCCTCCAACTTCATCTCCAAGCTCGATTTAATCCCCTAAACCCAAAACTATTATCGAATTCAAGCATTAAAGCCTCAATTCTACCAAACGTTGAACCCGAGTTTTACTGTCTATGTCCGCTGAACTGAAACTCGACATCACACCATATATTACAAGCATAGAACTGACGAGAAAAATCCCAAGATCTCAAGAATAATCATCCCCTGATTTTTAGGATTTTCTACCATTTTATTTTGATTTTTCTTTCTCATGATTTTTGGGTTTCCAGAAGTAAATGATGCGGCGGACTTTATTTGACTGGTGAATTAGGTTTAGGATTGTTTAAGGGTAATATATAGTGGAAGGGGGTGGTTGATAATAAAGGATGTGGCCCCTTTATGTTCACAAGTTTTGTTTTGTTTTCTTTTTATTTTTGTTTCTGCCTTCTAGAATCTTGTGTGATCACAGACGATACCCAAAAATCACAGGAATGGGCATGCAGCCAGAGTTCGACATTCTGGTCCCAACGAATCTGGTTTCGTCGAATTCCGACTCCGTTTTCTCACACAGTGTATTTTTAACTGTCAAAATACTAGTTGTTTTTCACTCTAAAAATCAGTACGGCCACATACAAACTTCAAAAATCACGGAAACTGAAATCTAACAATAATTTAACATTCCGGATCCAACAAAATTAGTTTCGTCGAATTCTGAGGTCGTTTGCAAAACTCGCAGTTTTTAAAGCTCTAAATAACCCTTTTAAATATATAAATATATTTAAAAACAATTAAATTAAATATAAATAAATTTATATTATTGTATATACTCACAGTGGAATACCATACAGCTCCATAATTATCTTGTATTGATTTCTAACTCGATATTTCATCATCAGAGTTATATCGATATTCGATTTATATTTAAATCCTTTTATAAATCGTTATAAATTATAAAGGAATTCCACAACGAATTTTCTAAAATTTGATTTGGACATAAATCAAAATCTACACAGCGAAATCCCGATTTTTCTCTCTCGCTAGAAAAATATACTTCACCAGCTCTTAACGTTTCTTGTTTCACAGAAATCCGATTTACAACGAATCCTGTACATTCAGTTGAAGTTCAAATCGCCAAATCGCGAACTGCCGTGCCATTTCGAGCTCGATTTTAATTATAATATAATTATATGTTCAACCTGTCATTCAAATAATATATTCGTTATTCGAATTCAATTCTAAACTAAATTAAATATCACAGATGATCCAGTTCACACCATATTGTGAATTCCATTATTTCTGACTATTTCAGAAATTACATATATTTTTATTTTATTTATTTTAATTAAATATTCAGTATAATTTAATTAAACGACCACTTGAAATCCTAACTCACTTTATAAATAATTAAATAAATTAATTATTATATCGCTGAAAATGTGGGTCGTTACAAATTTGGAATGAATGATTTGAAGTTATTGAAATTAATTCAAGTCTAATGGCCCTGAATGAATAAATGAATTGAAATGGAATTGATCTAGTTAGAAACCAATTTTTTAATTGAATATAGAAGTAAGACTTAACCTGGTTAAGTGAAACTGAATAAAATAAACTGGGATTTGGAAATCGAATGGATAATGATAACCAATCATATACTAATCGTTTGGTATAGATAATGAATGCAGACCCGTAAGTATTAATGATGAATATAATTCAAGTGATTTGGTCGATTATTATTTGGATTGGTTGAATCAAATTCATAAAACAGGTCAATAAAGGAGTGGAATGAATTAGGTATAATGAATTGGAATAAAATTGGTTATGAAATGAAATTGAATTATCTAATCTTGGATTGATTATAAGCGGAGTTAACAAATTGGAGAATGCAGATCAGTCAGTTGATTTGTTTCGAAATTTGAATTGAGCTTCCCAACAAATAGGTAAACCCTAATACAGGGTTGGTGATTGATTTATACCCCTGACTGGGGTAGCCATTTGGCTTTTGGTTTTCTTTTGGAAAAGTTGAGGCCTAGAGTGGCGTTTGTTATTGTTGTGATCAAGCCGTGTTGAGAAAATGCTAGCAAAATTTTCGAAAATTTTAAAGAGTTTGAATATATTTTGACAATAATTCAAAAATAATTATTTTAAAATAACTAGGTTCAGATCATTCTTCTTAACTTGTAATTTCGGGGACGAATTCCTTTTAAGGGGGAAGAATGTAACGTCCCAGATTTTTGGACATTTATATTGGAATATTTAAATCTGTTTATATATTATATTAAGAATATAATGGATTTTATATTGAATTTATTTAATAAATTGGAGTTCATATATATATATATTATAATAATTAAAAATGAGCTTGAAATGATGCGGTAATTCGTAATATTGAAGTTCGAACTTTAAGTGAATATACATGATCCAATATAAGTTGGAATTCTGTGAAACAAGAATCGTACAGATCGATTTGGTTATATTTTTCTAATGGAAGAGAAAAATGGAAATTTCATCGTATAGATTTGTAACAACCCGAATTTTAAACAACGCGTTAAGACAAAAATCAAGGCAGAATTAAATTATAAAATCTGAATCAGGATAAACGGGTTGCGCTACTGCGTTCGTCTCGGAAAAATACGCGAAATAGAGTCTGGAATTTCGTAAATCGGAGTCCGTATGACCAAGATATGACCTCGCGAAGTTTCACGAAAAATTCGAAAATGAAAACAGATTCAAATTTCAGAATTCAGAAGAGGCGGGAAAATTTCCCGCCAGACCAGGGGGAGGTCGACTGGGGAGTCGACCCCCTGCCCACCAGGTCGATTGGGGAGTCGACCCCAGGGTCGACCTGGGGGTCGACCTGCCTTGTGACGGCCCGCCCCGCACCAGCCTGCATTTCCTCCGAAAGTGCGCTGTACACATGCCCGACTAGCACGGAACGGTCGCCAAAGAAAGGAAAGAAGAGAACGAACTAATCAAAGAACCTGTAGAATGTCTCACAGCGCATAGAATAAAATATAATAATAACATACTTGACATAAAACAGGCGAGACAGTGCATAAGCTGATAACTAAAACCAACACCAATCTCAAAGCAGCGGAAATCCAAATACAGCTTATTACAATTTTCCAAATTTACTGTCTCTAAACAAAAGAAAGCTGAAGTAGAAGATACACCAACAATGCCCAAGCAGTGATCTTCAACAATACAGGGAGAATACTATGTATGTATATTACGTGGAAGCCTCCTGCTCGTCTCCGGATCATCTACCCGTGCATCACCAGCTAACCTGTCTCTAGTCTGCTCGTGTGAGCACCCAGAGTAATAAGAAGAGACATAAAACTCTGGGTCAGACATAAAGCCTGGTATGAGCGATAGACATCTAAACAGAATAATAACAGGTATACTAAACCATACCTGAACCTGGACCTGCAACCAAAGAGTTAGTACCACATACCGTACAATGCTCTAAGGTGCCATAATGAATAGTGTAAGAATACGGGGGTGGGGTGTGTATGTCAAACAATCAAGCATAGCAACCATCCTCACGTCTCTCACTCAGTGCGTAAAGTATACGATATCTACCACTTTGGAACACTAGACAAAATGAGGTAACGACGAATCCCGACTTGTAGAAACCCTGCTGTGACCAAGCCAAACACTTGGAGTCATGACCAAACATTTCAATGACCCACTTCATTGGTCATAGCCCTTGGTTCTACCGATGCCATAATGGCCCTGAATCCGCCTTCGTACCTCCTACCATAGTGGTCCAAAGCTATAGACGTCGATAACTCCTTAACACGCGTCCCGCAGCAGAGCCCAACCATGAAGCGAACTCGTTGATTCCCTTCTGAATCTTGAGCTCTAACTTCTCATTTGGACTTCCTTTGCATCTCGGGTTTGGTCGAATTGGAGTGCGTCTTCAGAAGAGTTGTCGCGCATTAACAGTCCTAGAGTTCTGTTCGGTTCGGTAGTCATCACCATCATCGGGTCGGGTCGGTAGTCCACTTCGGGTCGGGTCGGTGTCTCCCTCCGGGTCGGGTTGATTCAGTGATTCTCCCCCTTCAGATATCGGTTCGGTTCGGGTGCCTCTGCTTGAGTTCGGTTCGGAGGTAGTTCATCCGATCTGATTCTTCCTGTTTGACTTGTTTGCCTGCTCCGATCCGTCCTGTTCTCTTCCTCCGATCCGGTCTGCTCCCTTACTCCGATCCAATCTGCTCCATCGCTCCGATCCGATCTTCTACCCAACTCCAACTCTAAGCGATGGCCTTCCTTCCTGCCAAACTTCTTCCAGTGGCAAGTCCCCATCCAGTTCGGATTCCCTAGGTCAGTTCCCTAGTCCGATCCGACCCCTTTCTCCGATCCGAACCGGTTCGGAACCTGCACACTTCTGCAACTTTCCAGCGAGCTTTCTACGCCATTCGACGACGTTTTCGAGCAATTTAACTATTCTAATCAATCATGAAACATACCATAGAGTCATAGCAACATATAATAGCAACCACAAACAGCAAACAACAATTCAAATGAACCAAAATGGATCAAAAGTGGCTAAAACCTCACATTTGCCTATAATCCCTCTTAATCATGTTTAAGCATACGATTAGCAAAACACATCGAAATTAACCCAAATTTCTAACAGAGCCTTAAAACATTATTTTAGAATTTTAAGAATTTTTCCAGAATTTATTTACGTATCAATTCGCTAATCTTCACTAATTACCCTTAATTAACTGTAATTAGTGTCAAAATGATGCTATCACTCACCTTTGCCACAACTAGAACCCCAAAACTGAAATATTCTCTGATTTGGCGCTGTTCCCAATTTTATACAGCAGCTCCAACCTTGCTTTGGTGCTTTTTCTTCTTAATTTAATGTTTGCTAAGCCTAATCTTCAATTAGAAGGTGATTTTTGGGTGTTTTAGAGAGATTTAGAGAGTGGAGGCCATGGCTAGGTCAAGAGAAATGAAAGTGGCGGCTGGAAAATGTCTAAAGAAATGTTTTCTAACCCTAATCAGCACCTATATCCCCCTAAACCCGAAATTCCCCTTGGGCCTAGCTGCTAATCACCCGGTTAAGCCCAATTAAGCTGTTTTTAACCATCTGAAACTTGTTTCAGCCATATCTCCCAAACGGTAAGTCCGTTTGGCTAATGTGACCACTCTACGGAAAGAGAAACCATCATCCGAAGCCAATGGAAGTGGTTTCAGGTCAAAATTCCTTTCCAGTCAAAAGTTATGGCCAAAACAGTTCCAACTAGGGGTAAAATGGTCATTTAAAAATCGGGAAAAATCATGAACATGGGAAATGACCCCAGTAGTCGTCTCCCAAAGTTACATGACCATACGACTTCGTATGTGACAGAAATAAATATTCTACGATTCTATAATGCGTAGAATGCGGGTCGTTACACTCTCCCCCCCTTAAGAAATTTCGTCCCCGAAATTCCTTAATCCCAAAACATACAAGGGATCCCGCATGCCTAACAACCATATACAACAATCAAATATGCAAAACAAGCAACAAGCCTATCCTAGCATGCGGAAAATCTAAATCGAAGTCAAAATCTTACCAGGCAAAGAGTTCCGGATAAGTCTTCCTAATGTTCTCCTCTGTCTCCCAAGTACAATCACTCTCGTCCTCGCTCCACTGTACCTTGACCAGCTTCACCGCCTTCCTTCGAAGTTGCTTCATGTCATGTGCGACAATACGGGCCGACTTGCGGTTCCCAACCGCCTCGGGTTCTACTTCGAAGTCCTCTAACTGATCAGGTGAAATAGTCATATCTGAGTCGTGAACGAACTTCCTTAGTTGGGAAACATGAAATACGTTGTGAACTCCTGCCATCTTCTCTGGTAAGTCAATTCTATATGCCAAATTCCCGACTAGTTCAAGAACAGGGAATGGGCCAACGAATCTTGGTGCCAACTTGCCTTTCCTGCCAAATCGTACTACGCTCTTCAACGGAGAAATCTTGACAAACACCAAGTCGCCAACGGAGAATTTTAAGTCTCTTCTCCTCATATCAGCATAACTCTTCTGTCTATCTTGGGCAGCCTTCATTCGTTGCTGAATGATCTTGATCTTATCTGAAGTTTCCCTCACCACATCTGGTCCAAGCATAAACTTCTCGCCAGTCTCTATCCAACATGATGGTGAGTTGCATGGTCTTCCGTACAGAGCTTCAAACGGAGCCATACCGATACTAGATTGGTAGCTATTATTATATGCAAACTCTACTAGATGCAAATGGTCATCCCATGATCAACCGAAATCCAATATACATGCTCTCAAGAGATCTTCCAAAATACGGTTCACCCTTTCCGTCTGACCGTCGGTCTGAGGATGATATGCGGTACTGAGATGTAACTCTGACCCTAGAGCCTCTTGTAAGCTCTTCCAAAACCCACTAGTGAACAACGGGTCTCGGTCGCTCACAATGCCTTTAGGTACTCCATGAAATCTCACTACCCACTTCATATACAATTCTGCTAACTTAGCTGCCGTTCTTGTCGATTTGACTGGTATAAACCTTGCACTTTTAGTCAGTCGGTCTATAATCACCCAAATGCTATCATATCCCGATCTAGTCCTTGGTAAACCATCGATGAAATCCATCGAGACTTGTTCCCATTTCCATTCTGGAATTTCTAAGGGCTGTAACAACCCACTAGGCTTCTTTTGCTCGGCTTTAACTAGCTGGCAATTCATGCACTTGGATATAAACTTCCCAATGTCTCTTTTCATTCCTTCCCAGTAGTAGGTCTGCTTCATATCTCGATACATCTTATTACCACCGGGGTGCATAGTCAGCTTTGAGTGATGACATTCTCTAAGCACTTCATCCCTCAATCCATTGACATTGGGTACAACAAGCTTTCCATCCTTTCTAAGCCATCCATCTCGATCAAGCCCATACTTGTTCATCTCCTCATCGATACCCATCTCTAACTTGGAGATGATTTCCAATAGGTTAGGATCGTCCCTCTGACTAGAGCCGATCCGCTCAATCAAAGTGGGTCTGATCGTCAAACTTGCTAACATTTCTGGATCCAATTCGCACTTTGGTCTGAAATCAAACCCCGCGATAAACTCCAGTTGCTTCCATTCAAGGAACATAGCCCCTAAGCTGGCATGTCTTCTACTCAATGCATCAGCCACCGCATTTCCCTTTCCTGGTGTGTATGCGATGTCAAAATCATAGGAAGCTAAGAACTCTAACCATCTCTGCTGGCGGAGATTTAAATCCTTCTGAGAGAAGAGATACTTTTACGACTTATGATCTGTAAAAAGCTCAAATCTTTCTCCCAAGAGATAGTGTCTCCACATCTTTAACGCGAACACGATCGCTGCCAATTCTAAATCATGGGTAGGGTATCTTCTCTCGTGCGGTTTCAACTGCCGACTTGCGTAAGCTACAACCCTACCGCCTTGCATCAATACAGCACCCAGTCCGGTACCACAGGCATCCGTGTATACCGTCATCTCTTCATCCCCTTTAGGAATGACTAACACTGGGGCGCTTGTCAACTTGTCCTTTAGACTTTTAAATGCATCCTCGCACCTTTCATCCCAGACAAAAACTTGATTCTTCTTGGTCAACTGGGTCAATGGTGCAGCTATCTTGGAGAAACCTTGGATAAACTTACGATAATATCCCGCTAACCCCAAGAAACTTCTTACATCCGTTGCATTCTTGGGCGTAGGCCAATCCTGTACCGTAGCCACCTTTGCTGGGTCCACGGCAATACCATTCTCTGATACAACATGGCCCAAGAACCTCACTTCCCTCTTCCAGAAGTGACACTTAGAAAACTTTGCTTTCAATTGGTGTTTTCTCAACACCTCCATCGCTATTCTTAAATGTCCCTTGTGTTCTTCCTCTGTCCTCGAATAGACCAAAATATCATCAACGAACACAAGGACAAACTTATTCAACTGATCTCTGAATACTCTATTCATAAGATCCACAAAATATGCTGGGGCATTGGTCAGCCCGAACGGCATGACCAACCACTCATAAAACCCAGACGGCGTCCGAAATGCCGTTTTAGCTATACTCTCAGCTTCCACTCTAAGCTGATGAAAACCTGTCGCGAGATCCAACTGAGAGAATACTCTCGCGCCACTCAACTGATCAAACAAATCATCTATCCGCGGTAGAGGATACTTGTTCTTCCTCGTCACTTTATTCAACTTGCGGTAGTCTACACACAAACGAAGGGAACCATCCGCCTTGGTAGCAAACACAACTGGTGCTCCCCATTCAGAAACACTCCTTCTGATAAATCCCTTCTTCAAAAGATCGCTGACTTGCACCTCGAGCTCTCGCTGCTCTCTTGGTGCCATACGACGAAGTGGCATCACTATAGGTCTGGCATCCTTTACCAAATCAATACGAAACTCAATCTCTCGGTGTGGTGGAAGTCCGGTCACTTCTTCGAAAACATCCGGATACTGGCCAACCACGGGCAAACCTGACAACTCACTATGCGGAATGTCGAGGGAGTTTAGAAAACTAGCCAATACCCCCTTACTGGATAGACCACCAAACACTATCCTCCGCCCATCATCCGCTCTAGCTGTCACCAACAAACCCTCACAGTCTACCACCACCCCATATCTTTGGAGCCAATCTACTCCCAAAATAATGCCAAACCCAGTAAAGCCCAAAACAAAGCAATCACAAACAAACATGCATCCATGACTCGATAAGACCACATTACGACAAATCATGCTAAGGCTAGTCGAACCACCAATCGGGTTCGTCACTACTAAAGGTCTATCGACAATCTCGGGCTCCAATCCCAACCTATCTACCAGGTCACTAGATATGAAAGAACTGGAAGCTCCGGTATCAAACAAAACTCTAACAGGAACATCATAAACAGAAAGCATACCTTGAATGACGACATTCTTTCCCTTCTCCGCCGCAGTTGGGGCATTCGACGAAGAAGGAATAGCATTAAGGGCATATGCTTTCACCATTTGCTTTTCCTTAGGGGGTTGTGGACACTTGTCCTTGTGACGTCCCAATTGGCCACAATTGAAGCACTTCCTATCCGCTGGCTTGGCCCGACAATTACTAGCATAATGGCCCTTCTTACCACAGCTGAAGCACTCCACATCTTGCTTATTCTTTTTCTTCTGGCCATCCTTAGCTTGGTTCTGCTTTCTCTTATTCTGAGAACCACCTTTGCCTCCACCACTTGCTTGTGGTTTCGGCTCTTCTGTAGATGCAACCTCAGTCTTCGGCTTAGGGTAGAGGCTTTCCGATCTTAACGCTTTCCCCACAATTGATTCAAACGTCTCATCGATGTGGTTAATAAGTTTTTCCCCCAAGTACTGATCCAAACCGGTTATGAATTTCTCATTCTTTTTCTCGGCAGTATCAATAAGAGATAACCCGTACTTCGACAAGGTGTCAAATTCAGCAATATACTCCGAGACAGCTCTGCCATTCTGCTTGAGCTCCAAGAATTTCTTAAACAACATTGACTTCTGAGCAGCTGGAATAAACTTCTCGCTAAAGCGAGCTTTAAACTGCTCCCAAGTAATCTGATCTTCGGGAGTAGCTGCCTTTATAGCATTCCACCAATTCATTGCCCGCCCTTGCAGCTGACGGGACGCTAGCTTTCTCTTCATCGCATCCTCGATACCCAAATCCTCGAAGATACGTTCGCAACTATCCAACCAATCTTGAACATCCGTAGCCGACTCCGTTCCGTGGAACGGCTTCCCACCAAGACTAGTATAGTCCTTATTCAGCTTGGCGAAGTCGACTCTTGGCGCCTGCACTATTGGGCCACCACCATTTCCACCATTGGGAGCTGCCCTCTGTACATCTCTAAGCATCTCTCTCATGAGGTCAGTAAACATCGTCCTCATGTCAGCAGCATTCCCATTATTGGCTCCCCTACCAGCACCTCTAGTATCTCGGCTCATCGTCAATCTGAAAAAAGGAAATGATTAACGACTCCATAGTGGTGTTAGTGCAGTACGACTTCATCCTTATACTACTAATAGTATATATATATATAGCTTTTAAAAACCAAAGTAATCACAAATACGCTCTCTCGTATACGTATACTATCTCTCCCTGATAACTTCCCTCGGTTAACTACGCAAACTAGAGCTCTGATACCAAGTGTGACGGCCCGCCCCACACCAGCCTGCATTTCCTCCGAAAGTGCGCTGTACACATGCCCGACTAGCACGGAACGGTCGCCAAAGAAAGGAAAGAAGAGAACGAACTAATCAAAGAACCTGTAGAATGTCTCACAGCGCATAGAATAAAATATAATAATAACATACTTGACATAAAACAGGCGAGACAGTGCATAAGCTGATAACTAAAACCAACACCAATCTCAAAGCAGCGGAAATCCAAATACAGCTTATTACAATTTTCCAAATTTAATGTCTCTAAACAAAAGAAAGCTGAAGTAGAAGATACACCAACAATGCCCAAGCAGTGATCTTCAACAATACAGGGAGAATACTATGTATGTATATTACGTGGAAGCCTCCTGCTCGTCTCCGGATCATCTACCCGTGCATCACCAGCTAACCTGTCTCTAGTCTGCTCGTGTGAGCACCCAGAGTAATAAGAAGAGACATAAAACTCTGGGTCAGACATAAAGCCTGGTATGAGCGATAGACATCTAAACAGAATAATAACAGGTATACTAAACCATACCTGAACCTGGACCTGCAACCAAAGAGTTAGTACCACATACCGTACAATGCTCTAAGGTGCCATAATGAATAGTGTAAGAATACGGGGGTGGGGTGTGTATGTCAAACAATCAAGCATAGCAACCATCCTCACGTCTCTCACTCAGTGCGTAAAGTATACGATATCTACCACTTTGGAACACTAGACAAAATGAGGTAACGACGAATCCCGACTTGTAGAAACCTTGCTGTGACCAAGCCAAACACTTGGAGTCATGACCAAACATTTCAATGACCCACTTCATTGGTCATAGCCCTTGGTTCTACCGATGCCATAATGGCCCTGAATCCGCCTTCGTACCTCCTAACATAGTGGTCTAAAGCTATAGACGTCGATAACTCCTTAACACGCGTCCCGCAGCAGAGCCCAACCATGAAGCGAACTCGTTGATTCCCTTCTGAATCTTGAGCTCTAACTTCTCATTTGGACTTCCTTTGCATCTCGGGTTTGGTCGAATTGGAGTGGGTCTTCAGAAGAGTTGTCGCGCATTAACAGTCCTAGAGTTCTGTTCGGTTCGGTAGTCATCACCATCATCGGGTCGGGTCGGTAGTCCACTTCGGGTCGGGTCGGTGTCTCCCTCCGGGTCGGGTTGATTCAGTGATTCTCCCCCTTCAGATATCGGTTCGGTTCGGGTGCCTCTGCTTGAGTTCGGTTCGGAGGTAGTTCATCCGATCTGATTCTTCCTGTTTGACTTGTTTGCCTGCTCCGATCCGTCCTGTTCTCTTCCTCCGATCCGGTCTGCTCCCTTACTCCGATCCAATCTGCTCCATCGCTCCGATCCGATCTTCTACCCAACTCCAACTCTAAGCGATGGCCTTCCTTCCTGCCAAACTTCTTCCAGTGGCAAGTCCCCATCCAGTTCGGATTCCCTTGGTCAGTTCCCTAGTCCGATCCGACCCCTTTCTCCGATCCGAACCGGTTCGGAACCTGCTCACTTCTGCAACTTTCCAGCGAGCTTTCTACGCCATTCGACGACGTTTTCGAGCAATTTAACTATTCTAATCAATCATGAAACATACCATAGAGTCATAGCAACATATAATAGCAACCACAAACAGCAAACAACAATTCAAATGAACCAAAATGGATCAAAAGTGGCTAAAACCTCACATTTGCCTATAATCCCTCTTAATCATGTTTAAGCATACGATTAGCAAAACACATCGAAATTAACCCAAATTTCTAACAGAGCCTTAAAACATTATTTTAGAATTTTAAGAATTTTTCCAGAATTTATTTACGTATCAATTCGCTAATCTTCACTAATTACCCTTAATTAACTGTAATTAGTGTCAAAATGATGCTATCACTCACCTTTGCCACAACTAGAACCCCAAAACTGAAATATTCTCTGATTTGGCGTTGTTCCCAATTTTATACAGCAGCTCCAACCTTGCTTTGGTGCTTTTTCTTCTTAATTTAATGTTTGCTAAGCCTAATCTTCAATTAGAAGGTGATTTTTGGGTGTTTTAGAGAGATTTAGAGAGTGGAGGCCATGGCTAGGTCAAGAGAAATGAAAGTGGCGGCTGGAAAATGTCTAAAGAAATGTTTTCTAACCCTAATCAGCACCTATATCCCCCTAAACCCGAAATTCCCCTTGGGCCTAGCTGCTAATCACCCGGTTAAGCCCAATTAAGCTGTTTTTAACCATCTGAAACTTGTTTCAGCCATATCTCCCAAACGGTAAGTCCGTTTGGCTAATGTGACCACTCTACGGAAAGAGAAACCATCATCCGAAGCCAATGGAGGTGGTTTCAGGTCAAAATTCCTTTCCAGTCAAAAGTTATGGCCAAAACAGTGCCAACTAGGGGTAAAATGGTTATTTAAAAATCGGGAAAAATCATGAACATGGGAAATGACCCCAATAGTCGTCTCCCAAAGTTACATGACCATACGACTTCGTATGTGACAGAAATAAATATTCTACGATTCTATAATGCGTAGAATGCGGGTCGTTACATGCCTGGTCGGACCCAGGCATCCTGGTGCACCTGTTTTGCTGTTTGGCTCGGTTTTGGAGGCTTGTGACGATTTTTGAGGGCTGGGATCTATCCTAGGGTTAATCTAACAGCCTAAACTACTCCTAATCTCTATAAAAAGGACCCCTAACCTAGCCTAAACCCTCATTAATTGATCCTACAACTAAACTATGCTAAAATTTCTAATGATCATGGCCTCCACTCAAAACCTTAGCCTCCATCCTCTTGTCATAAATTCTATCTTCATTCTCTTGATAGATTAGATGATCATTTGAGTGTTTCTAAGTTACCTGAGATTTGCTAAGCTCGATTCAAGGCTAAAGTTGCCACCTTTATGCATCAAAGCAAGGATCTTTCTTATTATTTCTCAAGGATTTTATTGGAGCTTGTTGATTTGGGGTTTTTGCTAGTGTGGCTTCGTATCAATCTTTTTTTATATATTGATTTGTGCCTTCATAGCATGGTAAGCCCCCTCCTACTCTTAGATATTAACTATGAAGTTAAATGAATGTTGCAAGTTGGGTTTGAACATTAAGTATCATATATGCTATCATGTTATGTATCCTATCATGTTTGTAAAGACATCATCTTGATCTCATGGGCTAAAAGCTATAAGCTTTATGTAGAATGTTGCATTATGCAACATGAGAGCTATCGTATCCCTCATGAAAACTTGCATGTAAGGCTATATGCAAACTTCTAGGCATCTTTCTATGTCACCTATCATCATGATTCACCTATATGCTAAGTTTGGGGTTATGCATGTTTTTGGGGCTTAATAATGTAACATGCAAGTTTGTGAGCAAAATTCCTATGATAATATGCAAGTTTGTGGTCAAATCCTTGATGACATTATGCATGCTTATGGCCAATCCCTATATGACACTATCATGCATGCTTTAAGGCCAAACCCCCTTATGATACCATGCATGTTTGAGCCAACCCCTTTGTGGCATCGTGCATGTTTTGGGGTCTACATGTAGCCATAGTATACCTACTATGTTGACTCGCTTTCACTCAAGTGAAAACACGATTTTGGGGTAGTTAGATAAACATGAACATGACGCGAAATCTTGACGTGAATATGACATGAAAACTTGACTTGAGGTTACATGTGAACATGACATGTAAGTTGAACCAAAATGGGGGCATGACATGTGGGGTAAACATGGAACTTGAACTAGACATGGGAGGGTTGTAAGTGTAATATGACACTAGACCAAACATGAAAGTGGCCAACTCGAGGTTGGGTTGAGTTTGTAGCATAAATTTACCCGGACCCGCCCGGCTTAACTAGTGGCTACAAACAATAGGACCCAATGTGAGAAGTTGGCCATGTCGCGCTTAAGACCCGAGGTTAGACTAGGTTGTGGTGTAAATCTACCCGGACCCGCCCGGCTTAACTAGTAACCACAACAAGGTCTAATGTGAGAGGTTGAGAGTGCATTAATTAAATTAATGCCACATGATAAGGTTAAGTAAAGTTGACTAATGACACTTAACCGATATGACATGAATGGGTAGGTTAAGTGGAACCGGGCTTGATTCCTTAATGACACTTAACCATGCAAGACAATTAGGGGATGGGGTTAAGTAATTTACGCTTAACTAATCTGACTTGGTAATTAGATGGGGTTAAGTAATTAAGACTTAACTAATCTAAACACGGTAATTAGATGGGGTCAAGTAACCTATACTTAAATAATCTAAACACGGTAATTCGATGGGGTTAAGTTAAACACTTAACCAATCTAAACTTGGTAATTCAATGAGGTTAAGAAACCAATAATTAACCAATTTAACATGATAATTTAATTGGGGTTAAGTAACTTATACTTAACCAATTATACGTGATGATTTGATGAGGTTAAGTAACCTATGCTTAACCAATCTAATAGGTGGACCTGGTAGGGTTAAGTCACAAGACCTTTTAAACTAGGCTTAACCATTGTATACGATTAGTGGATGGGGTTAAGTTAACCTATACTTAACTAATCCGACTCGATAATCTGATGGGATTAAGATAATCTATGCTTAATCAATCTAATATGATAATCTGATAGGGTTAAGACAAATAAATACTTAGCCAGTTTGACTTGATAAGGTTAAGTCATGAGCTTCTTGGTACACTTAACCAACCTGCAGGACTAAGCCTTGAACTTGAGTACTTAGCCGATCTTGACATGATTCGTAGGCGGGTTAAGTCATGAACTTGGATAACAACACTTAACCCATTTGACAAAACCCTAGCTCAGGGGACTAGGTTGGAAATCGTAGTTAACAAGGATAGCGGAAAGAGGAGCTAAGTGGTAAACCTTAGTTAAGGGTAACTAAGTAATAATTCTTAGCCAAGGACATGAGACTAGTTCATAAAGAGATGAGTAACCTGGTACGGTAGGTCATCGCTTAGTATTCGAGGAGGAGCAAGTTATCTGACTTGGATAAAAGCTCCAGCGAACTGGGTGACGAATCGGAAGCTTCGGGGAACGTGAGGGTACTCTTGGTATCCCTCTGTGAGGTGGCAAGTGGTCCATGAAACCCGGCTTCACAGGGGTTAAGGTCTGCGGTAGAAGAGCCAAGAGTATGCCTTGGTTGCTATGCGAGCGACCTAAAGACTGGGATGGATTAGCGTTGAGTCGACGATACTCGATTTTGCCACGGGGTAGCATGTCGCCGACTACCTACCATCTTTAGTCAATCGTGTAGTACGGAAAGGCAGGGAACTCCCAAGAGACCATATACTAGCTATCAAGTTATGGGTGAGGTTGGCTATCTGGAAATGGGCATCGATGGGCCTAGTGTAGTTCTCATACATGATTTTTCTTGGATTGCCTTTCAGTAGTTGAGGAAGGGGTCATGTGGGACCATAGCCACGGGTACAAAAACAGACCTTGATATCTGCATCAGCAGACGACTTAAATCTCCCGACCGAGTTCCGTATTTCTTGATTTGCCCTGGCACGGAACTCGGATGGCACATTGAGGGACATGTGCGTCTAGACATGGAAAACGATTCACGATACATATGCAGGATAAAAGGGCGCGGTTGACAGGTGGCATAATCCCTAGTGGCCCTAGGTGGCTGAACCCAAACCGAGACACGGAAACGTTCATTAGGTAGCATAATCCCTACTGGTCCTAGGCGGCATAAGTCCTAAGTGAACACGCAATAGTTCATGGTAAGGAAACATAACTAGATCAAGGGTAGCAGTCCAAAATAACCTCAAGGATAAAACGTTTACATGGGAAAGCCCGTATGGCCTACGGCAAAGGACTGAACTTATACATGGAAAGAAACATAGGAGTTGGGAAAACCTACATATGCTGTATATTAGGTTGACATGGACCATTACATGACATTGGGCAAGGGACATTCATAGTTAATACATGACGCAGGTTGGGATTCTAGTACGAGAGGTGCAGGGCAAATATACATGTTAGAACCAGGAGAAATATGCATGATAGATACTGTGGGATGTTATACATGATAGATACCTTGTGATAGTATACTTGATAGAAACCCGACAATGTGATACCTTGGCTTATCTTGACACCGTAGTTTATCATGACACACTCGTGTATCTTGGTACAGTAGTTCATCCTGTTATTGTGGTTTAGCTTATCTATCTTGTCATCATACTTATGTTCATCTCAGTTCCTCATGCCAGTTAACTTTACTAGTTTATATACTAATAGTAGATAGGGCTTACCAGTCTTTATGACTGACCCCGTTTTGTTTCGCCTCTTGTCTTCCGTTTGCCCCCCCCCCCCAGATTAGAGGGAGGAAATGCTATTGTTAGTTTGGACTTCTTCCATTTGAAGGTCATCACGCATGGCTTGGACTTTTCTTGGCTATGGCTATTTTATTGATTTACTTAGGGAATAATTGATGAAAAGGTTTTTATGCTTCTTTATTATTGCAAGACAGGTTTTGATGTATTCTGATGTAAAAAAGGCTTTAGACCTTATTTTATAAGGTAATGAAATTTGTTTTACTTCCGCTGTTTTATATATGTTCTGTCTTGTAATATTTCTATGCATGTTTACCTCGATAATGCTTCACCAAACCTAGTGCATTCCCTTTGTGAGTGACCCTAGCGGAGGTGGGGTGTTACATTTGGTATCAGAGCAGAAGGTTACCAGACTGGGCAAAAGTTTTTAAAACCTTCTGAAACTATTTTAAAAACCGTTTTACAAAGAAGCATTTTGCAAGAAAAGTTTTGTTTTAAAAGACTATTCCCCAAAGGCCATTAGCATTATCCTTTGATTCCTTGATTGAATCTCTTTTCCTTTCTTTCCTCCATCTGTAGTTGCAGTAGTTTTAACTGCGACTAATCCTTGTCTAGCTACGTAAGTGTTTCCCGTACGATGGAGGTAGTTCTCGAGAGACCTGTTGTCGTGGTACAAGGAAGGATAATAAGAGTAAGGATACAGGACGCGAGCTTAAGGATAAGCAACTGTTGCTATGGCTTGGTCCATCAAGGAGGACAAGGACAAGATCATCGAAGAGGACAATTGTACGCTCCCATTTCTAGGGTACCTAAAAGAGATGGTACCGTTTCTGGTAAAGGTTTAGTCGTTCTTTCTATCATCCCAACCAGACCTTGTCTTGATCATTGTATCATTTAAGTCTGCTTGGATAGTTGAGTCTCTGCACCTTAGTACTGGCATGGTAAAGGATCCCAGTTTTGTCCCAAAATCTGGTTGGAGAGTTGGTCCATTTCTTCATGACTTGTTTGGATTAGAGAATGACATGTCTCGGCTACGGATGGATTGTAGGAATAAAGTGGTCACCCAATAAGGGGTGCCATTCTCGGTTTTGGAAAGAGGGTAGTTGGGCTCTCGACTCACCTTGGTGATACCCTCAAAGCTTCGTATAACCTTTTGGGTTCTGTCATGGTTAGTTACCTAGAATCTCGGGATGCAGTTGTCGGTAATCCGTTCGAATAGAATTCGCCGCTAAGGCGGATGGTTCGTTTCGCTTATGCATGAGTTATGGGAATCACCCTAGTAAGTACTCTTGGCAACATGGATTGGCATCGGCAAACAAGATCCAGAATTCCCTAGTGAATTTTGGAGAGCTTGAATGAGTAAGTGGATACGTTTGAGCCAAGTATACTAGGGAAAGAATAAGTGAAAGTGAAACGAGAAGCGACAGTGAAATGAGTCCCAACTCATACCTTGGAAATAGGAATCAAGGAGCTACGAAATCATGAAGTCAAAGGCGGTCAAGGCACAATGGAATTAAGCTCATGGAAATGCGGCTTAGATACGCGCATCATGTCTCTTTTTAAGAGTGTATGTTTGATCCTTGGTTCATCTGTAGAGCTTGCTTGCATGCTATCGCTTGGTGGATATCCTCTCGGTCCTGTTTTTGTTACAAACCCCGTAAGGAGTTTGTCTTGTCTATCTCCTCGATCGTATCTTGGGAACCTTAGATAGAACTCGATGGATGTAAACATGTATTTGAAACATGTTATGATTGATATTGTTGCAAATGGTTGCAAGTGGTTACTCGTGGATGCGTGAATACACATAAGATACTAGATTGACGCGGTCACGTTTCATGTTGCATATGCACGAGTATTTATACTTGTTTATTGAATGTGTTATCATGCGGATGTTGCATATGGATTAATGTTTGTGCACACATATAGTACTTATATGACT
Source organism: Allium sativum (assembly GCA_030737875.1). Taxonomy (NCBI): domain Eukaryota; kingdom Viridiplantae; phylum Streptophyta; class Magnoliopsida; order Asparagales; family Amaryllidaceae; genus Allium; species Allium sativum. The sequence continues at coordinate 501,810,615 of CM060919.1, read as the reverse complement.
AGGACTATTTGCATACATATTGGACTCATGGCACTAAACATATTTTGCATTAGAAAGATCATTCAGGCCTGATCATTAGCATTAGCTAAGGAGCATATACACACACGTTTTGCATATGTTCATATGGCATTAGAAATCGTTTAAGGACCATGGTTGCCTGTGGATGATGTTTTGAGTAGATGGATGATGGATGGTAGGATACGTTCTTCCTAACTTGGAGATATCGGGGACAAAATCCTTTAAATTGGGGAGAATGTAACAACCCGAATTTTAAACAACGTGTTAAGACAAGAATCAAGGCAGAATTAAATTATAAATTCTGAATCAGGATAAACGGGTTGCGCCATTGCGTTCATCTCGGAAAAATACGGGAAATAGAGTCCGAAATTTCGTAAATCGGAGTCCGTATGACCAAGATATGACCTCGCGAAGTTTCACGAAAAATTCGAAAACGAAAACAGATTCAAATTTCAGAATTCAGAAGAGGCGGGAAAATTTCCCGCCAGACCAGGGGGAGGTCGACTGGGGAGTCGACCCCCTGCCCACCAGGTCGACTGGGGAGTCGACCCCAGGGTCGACTTGGGGGTCGACCTGCCTGGTCGGACCCAGGCAGCCTGGTGCACCTGTTTTGCTGTTTGGCTCGGTTTTGGAGGCTTGTGACGATTTTTGAGGGCTGGGATCTATCCTAGGGTTAATCTAACGGCCTAAACTACTCCTAATCTCTATAAAAAGGACCCCTAACCTAGCCTAAACCCTCATTAATTGATCCTATAACTAAACTATGCCAAAATTTCTAATGATCATGGCCTCCACTCAAAACCCTAGCCTCCATCCTCTTGTCATAAATTCTATCTTCATTCTCTTGAGAGATTAGATGATCATTTGAGTGTTTCTAAGTTACATGAGAGTTGCTAAGCTCGATTCAAGGCTAAAGTTGCCACCTTTATGCATCAAAGCAAGGATCTTTCTTATTATTTCTCAAGGATTTTATTGGAGCTTGTTGATTTGGGGTTTTTGCTAGTGTGGCTTCGTCTCAATCTTTTTTTATATATTGATTTGTGCCTTCATAGCATGGTAAGCCCCCTCCTACTCTTAGATATTACCTATGAAGTTAAATGAATGTTGCAAGTTGGGTTTGAACATTAAGTATCATATATGCTATCATGTTATGTATCCTATCATGGTTGTAAAGACATCATCTTGATCTCATGGGCTAAAAGCTATAAGCTTTATGTTGAATGTTGCATTATGCAACATGAGAGCTATCATATCCCTCATGATAACGTGCATGTAAGGCTATATGCGAACTTCTAGGCATCTTTCTATGTCACCTATCATCATGATTCACCTATATGCTAAGTTTGGGGTTATGCATGTTTTTGGGGCTTAATAATGTAACATGCAAGTTTGTGAGCAAAATTCCTATGATAATATGCAAGTTTGTGGTCAAATCCTTGATGACATTATGCATGCTTATGGCCAATCCCTATATGACACTATCATGCATGCTTTAAGGCCAAACCCCCTTATGATACCATGCATGTTTGGAGCCAACCCCTTTGTGGCATCGTGCATGTTTTGGGGTCTACATGTAGCCATAGTATACCTACTATGTTGACTCGCTTTCACTCAAGGGAAAACACGATTTTGGGGTAGTTAGATAAACATGAACATGACGCGAAATCTTGACGTGAATATGACATGAAAACTTGACTTGAGGTTACATGTGAACACGACATGTAAGTTGAACCAAAATGGGGGCATGACATGTGGGGTAAACATGGAACTTGAACTAGACATGGGAGGGTTGTAAGTGTAATATGACACTAGACCAAACATGAAAGTGGCCAACTCGAGGTTGGGTTGAGTTTGTAGCATAAATCTACCCGGACCCGCCCGGCTTAACTAGTGGCTACAAACAATAGGACCCAATGTGAGAAGTTGGCCATGTCGCGCTTAAGTCCCGAGGTTAGATAAGGTTGTGGTGTAAATCTACCTGAACCCGCCCGGCTTAACTAGTAACCACAACAAGGTCTAATGTGAGAGGTTGAGAGTGCATTAATTAAATTAATGCCACATGATAAGGTTAAGTAAAGTTGACTAATGACACTTAACCGATATGACATGAATGGGTAGGTTAAGTGGGACCGGGCTTGATTCCTTAATGACACTTAACCATGCAAGACAATTAGGGGATGGGGTTAAGTAATTTACGCTTAACTAATCTGACTTGGTAATTAGATGGGGTTAAGTAATTAAGACTTAACTAATCTAAACACGGTAATTAGATGGGGTCAAGTAACCTATACTTAACTAATCTAAACACGGTAATTCGATGGGGTTAAGTTAAACACTTAACCAATCTAAACTTGGTAATTCAACGAGGTTAAGAAACCAATACTTAACCAATTTAACATGATAATTTAATTGGGGTTAAGTAACTTATACTTAACCAATTATACGTGATGATTTGATGAGGTTAAGTAACCTATGCTTAACCAATCTAATAGGTGGACCTGGTAGGGTTAAGTCACAAGACCTTTTAAACTAGGCTTAACCATTGTATACGATTAGTGGATGGGGTTAAGTTAACCTATAATTAACTAATCTGACTCGATAATCTGATGGGATTAAGATAATCTATGCTTAATCAATCTAATATGATAATCTGATAGGGTTAAGACAAATAAATACTTAACCAGTTTGACTTGATAAGGTTAAGTCATGAGCTTCTTAGTACACTTAACCAACCTGTAGGACTAAGCCTTGAACTTGAGTACTTAGCCGATCTTGACATGATTCGTAGGCGGGTTAAGTCATGAACTTGGATAACAACACTTAACCCATTTGACAAAACCCTAGCTCAGGGGACTAGGTTGGAAATCGTAGTTAACAAGGATAGCGGAAAGAGGAGCTAAGTGGTAAACCTTAGTTAAGGGTAACTAAGTAATAATTCTTAGCCAAGGACATGTGACTAGTTCATAAAGAGATGAGTAACCTGGTACGGTAGGTCATCGCTTAGTATTCGAAGAGGAGCAAGTTATCTGACATGGATAAAAGCTCCAGCGAACTGGGTGACGAAGCGGAAGCTTTGGGGAACGTGAGGGTACTCTTGGTATCCCTCTGTGAGGTGGCAAGTGGTCCATGAAACCCGGCTTCACAGGGGTTAAGGTCTGCGGTAGAAGAGCCAAGAGTATGCCTTGGTTGCCATGCGAGCGACCTAAAGACTGGGATGGATTAGCGTGGAGTCGACGATACTCGATTTTGCCCCGGGATAGCATGTCGCCGACTACCTACCATCTTTAGTCAATCGTGTACGTACGGAAAGGCAGGGAACTCCCAAGACACCATATACTAGCTATCAAGTTATGGGTGAGGTTGGCTATCTGGAAATGGGCATCGATGGGCCTAGTTTAGTTCTCATACATGATTTTTCTTGGATTGCCTTTCAGTAGTTGAGGGAGGGGTCACGTGGGACCATAGCCACGGGTACAAAAACAGACCTTGATATCTGCATCAGCAGACGACTTAAATCTCCCGACCGAGTTCCGTATTTCTTGATTTGCCCTGGCACGGAACTCGGATGGCACATTGAGGAACATGTGTGTCTAGACATGGAAAACGATTCACGATACATACGCAGGATAAAAGGGCGCGGTTGACGGGTGGCATAATCCCTAGTGGCCCTAGGTGGCTGAACCCAAACCGAGACACGGAAACGTTCATTAGGTAGCATAATCCCTAGTGGTCCTAGGCGGCATAAGTCCTAAGTGAACGCGCGATAGTTCATGGTAAGGAAACATAACTAGATCAAGGGTAGCAGTCCAAAAGAACCTCAAGGATAAAATGTTTACATGGGAAAGCCCGTATGGCCTACGGCAAATGTAACACCCCACTCCCGCTATGATCACTCACTAAGGGAATGCCATAGCATCGGTGGAGTATTTTAATGAATATAGAACAGAAAAATTACAACAAGACAGATATAAATAGTACTTGAATTTTAAAATATCATCTCATAACAGCGGAAGTAAAACATGTCTGGTTACATCATAAAACCACAATAAAAGTCAAGTACAATATCCATCAAAATACAGAAGTACATAATCCCACTCTCATACAATAGCCATGACAAAAGAAAAGATAACTGGGTAACTGGAGCTTTACATCTATCCAAGCTCCTAAAGACTGGAACAGCAATCCGATCAAGCTCCACTACTGCTAGGATCCACCGTAGGAACTGAGGGTTGGGAAAAAGATAAAAACAACGTGGTCAGACATAAGTCTGAGCAAGTCCTATAACTTTAACAATACAATCGTTAAAGTAACCAGAGAAGACATAAACTGATATACGGTAACTAATGGGGATGAATGGATACACTAAGCAGTCAACTAAACTAAGATAAACGATAAAGACGCATCTACCCTTCCAAAGGTAAATTACTAAACTGCACCACACCAGTCATTCCTAACTTAAAGGTTGATCCCACCCATGGACTTATAAAATTAACTTAATAGTTCTCGCGTACCCCGAGGAGACTAAGTAGACGCCACGGGGCCCTACAATCCACTAGGTGTACACACTACTCCCATTCGATCGGCTCCCTAACGTAGATACCCATGCTGGCCCCACCGTAGGGTGTACCATTCCCCAACGTGGCAACCTGATAAAATTAACGGTGCACGGCTTATATCTACACGATGCAACAACGTCTTATTTACCAGCCCGGGTCCACACACGCATATGAAACCCGTTGGTCATGCGTTGCCACCGCCAACCCATTTTGGCCTCTTATAGTCAAGCCCAATATGCGTGTCCCGTCACTCGACTAGAGTCGAGCCCACTAAGATACGTTTGGGATATTGGTTGAAATGGGCCCCCAGCACAAGCCATCCCCCTAAGCTTGGCCCACACACTAGTGTTTCCCACTTAACCCTTTAATTACATGTTTCATCTTGGTTAAGTATTTAATCATATTTTCTATTGGCAGCCACTAGCAATTTCCACATACCACCCAAGGTACCCACTTAACCCCCATGCCCCACTACATGATTATCTGGTTAAGTGTTTCTTAATTGATTAACACCGTAACCGTGTAAAGGACCCCTCACATTGGACCGTTATTTGTAGATGCCTGGTTAAGCCGGTAGGTTCCGGGCAGTCTTACACTACAAACGGGTCCAACCTCGTGTCATTTACCCTTGTTACGTATTTAATTTATGATTAAGACCCCTCACATTGGACCGTCATTTGTAGATGCCTGGTTAAGCCGGTAAACTCCGGGCAGTCTTACACTACAAACGTGTCCAACCTCGTGTCTTAATCGATTAATTACTCCTAATTAATCACCCTCCTAATTTATATTAATTATCCCTAATTAATTAATCATGTTTTCCAGAATATGGGTAGACCTAATTCAATAGGTAAATTCCCAACTCCATAGTGTGGGTACACCTAACTTAATAGGCAAATTCCCAACACATAGTATGGGTACACCTAACTAAATAGGCAAATTCCCATACTATGTTCATTTATTTTATGTTATGCATAATTATATTAATTTCACACAATCTTATTAACATATGCATTTAATTAACCCCATCGTTCCCACGTGATTTCGGTCTCATGACATAACACGTATAAAAGGTGTCAACTTGCATATGTATGAACATGTTTCAAAGGTGCTATCTTGCATATTACCAAACACATAACTTGCATATGAACTTGCACAACATGTCACATAACTTGCATATAATCTTGTATAACATGTCACATAAACTTACATATTAACAAATACATGACTTGCATATAATATGTCACATAACTTGCATATAATCTTGTATAACATGTCACATATACTTACATATTAACAAATACATGACTTGCATATAATATGTCACATAACTTGCATATGAACTTGCATAACATACTTGCATATAAACTCATAAACTTGCATATGAACTTGCATAACATACTTGCATATGAACTCATAAACTTGCATATGAACTTTCATAACATACTTGCATATAAACTCATAAACTTGCATATGAACTTGCATAACATACTTGCATATGAACTCATAAACTTGCATATGAACTTGCATAACATACTTGCATATGAACTCATAAACTTGCATATGAACTTTCATAACATACTTGCATATGAACTCATAAACTTGCATATGAACTTGCATAACATACTTGCATATGAAGAAACATACAACTTGCATAATCATGTAGCTTGCATTTTATCATACATGTAACTTGCATTTTAATCATATGATCACAAAACACAAAACTTGCATAACCCACATACATTAGCAAACTAACATCATGTCATATGACTTAAAATCCATTAATCCCCAAACAAAACCATATGATCTCATCATATCTCATCTACTTAATTTAGCAATTGATCATTAAAGTGATAGAAACTCACAACTAGCAAATTTACACTCTAAATGAAGAAGATTAAGAAGCTTAGAATGGATTAGAGGTTGATTAGAGAGTGATTAGCTTGCAACCCTCTTCATAAATTAGTGGAGGCTCCTTCTAAGATTTAATTTGGTGGCATGTAGCCCTCAATTCTATTTTTAGTATGGATTAGGGTAGGTTTAGGGTGTATTTATAGATTAGGTGAGTGTTTTAGGCCCTTAGATTAACCCTAGATTAGATTAGGACCCTTAGATTTCGGAAATCTCTAGAACACAGCCCAAGACTAACCCAAAAACCAGATCTGGTGCACCCAGATCAACAGGGCCGACACCCTGTGTCGACACCCCTGTCGACAGGCCAGTCGACAGGGCAGTCGACTCCCCAGTCGACAGGCCTGTCGACAGCCCTGTCGACATGGCTAGGGCGGGAAATTTCCCGCCTGGCCCCCGCTGGCTCCAATTTCGAAATCTGGTTTTGAATTTTTAAATCTGTTTTTAACTTGAATTTTCTGCCAACTTCATTGGGCCATAACTGGGCCATACGGACTCCGATTTACAAAATTTCGGACTCTATTCTGCGTATTTTTCCGAGACGAACGCAATGACGCAGCCCGTTTCCCCTGATTCTCATATCTGAGATTAATTATACTTTAATTACTAACCATTAGTGTTAATTGAAATTCGGGGTGTTACAGCAAAGGACTGAACTTATACATGGAAAGAAACATACGAGTTGGGAAAACCTACATATGCTGTATATTAGGTTGACATGGACCATTACATGACATTGGGCAAGGGACATTCATAGTTAATACATGACGCGGGTTGGGATTCTAGTACGAGAGGTGCAGGGCAAATATACATGTTAGAACCAGGAGAAATATGCATGATAGATACCGTGGGATGTTATACAGGATAGATACCTTGGGATAGTATACTTGATAGAAACCTGACAATGTGATACCTTGGCTTATCTTGACACCGTAGTTTATCATGACACACTCGTGTATCTTGGTACAGTAGTTCATCCTGTTATTGTGGTTTAGCTTATCTATCTTGTCATCATACTTATGTTTATCTCAGTTCCTCATGCCAGTTAACTTTACTAGTTTATATACTGATAGTAGATAGGGCTTACCAGTCTTTATGACTGACCCCGTTTTGTTTCGCCTCTTGTCTTCCGTTTCCCCCCCAGGTTACAGGGAGGAAATGCTATTGTTAGTTTGGACTTCTTCCATTTGAAGGTCATCACGCATGGCTTGGACTTTTCTTGGCTATGGCTATTTTATTGATTTACTTGGGGAATAATTGATGAAAAGGTTTTTATGCTTCTTTATTATTGCAAGACAGGTTTTGATGTATTCTGATGTAAAAAAGGCTTTAGACCTTATTTTATAAGGTAATGAAATTTGTTTTACTTCCGCTGTTTTATATATGTTCTGTCTTGTAATATTTCTGTGCATGTTTACCTCAATAATGCTTCACCAAACCTAGTGCATTCCCTTTGTGAGTGACCCTAGCGGAGGTGGGGTGTTACAAGATTGCTAGTTACGTCCAAATCAAATTTTCAGAAAGTCGCTATGGAATCTTTTTATAAACCATAACGACAATTTAATATAATTGAATATCTATTTCGAATTTGGACGAGGTCTTTGAGACGTAGTTATAATTTAATTTTTAGAATTTTACTGTAAATTTTAAATTGGGAAAATATGCCACTTTTTATTTAGAGTATTTTGCACCCAGTATCAGCATTTTGAGTTTTCACAATATAAGTTGACCTAACGATATTATTATATTTTTGGGATCGTGAGGCATCGCTCGTCTCTATGGTATTCTTATTTTTGTCCATAGCAGTCCATAAATAAACGGAATTTCTTTTAATCAGTATCGCATAAACATCTACTTTTCTAAACAAATGTTAACGGACGTGCATCCAAGAAACTTAGGGTCCGTTCTTTTCTCAAAACGGAAGAGAAAACTAACGGACGCGTTTGACGCGTCCGTTAGTTAAACGGGGTATTATACCCCGTTTCCCCAACGGATCAAAAGTGGTCTGTTGGGGTCTGACGCGTCAAATTAATTGACCATTAAATTATTATTTTAAGTTTTTATTAATTATTTTAAGTTTTTGTAAACTTTAAAAATTGATAACTTTTGCATACGAGATCCGTTTGAGACGCGGTTTTTTGCGTTGCGATCGTATCGAAATGCTCTACGTAATGGAGTGGTTTTGAGCTGAATTGGAGCAACTTATATTTTTCAATTTTTTAATTAATTTATTTATTTGTGTAAATTATTGATATATATTATTTATTAAAAACAAATGATAAATTAATTAACCATTAATTAATTAAATTACAAAATAAAAATAAAATGGTCCACTTAAATCCTCCGCTTAACGCGCCAAACGCATACTCCGCTAACTACAATTCTCCGCTTAAATTTTTCGCTTAAATTTTCCGCTTCCGCTTGCAAAGAACATGCCCTTACACTCAGATCTCTAAATATTTACTCAAATAGACCATACTCTATTCTAGTCTTCATCAAATTTAGTGAAACCCATACTTATTCCTTCTTTTATGTCATCATCAAATAAAATACATTACACTGCCTACCCCAATTTAGTCAAAACTTATTATGTATCACGTTTCCTACCCACGTCCATAAGAAACCTTTTTCAATGCCTAACCAATCCTATTTTTCCAACAGCATGCATCCTACGGGGTACCTTCCCACTTATTTATTGATAAACATAGAAATAGACAACATAGAGCAGTCTATCCTATTCATTCCTAGAGCTTACAGTATTTTTCCTACTTGCCAACATGTCTAGTAAAAATGTACAGAACCTAGTGCAGACAGGTTATGCCATGTACGTTCTTTTTCAAAACAACTGTGTATATCTTCTTTTCAACCCTTACAACTGGAGCCACTCTATATTAATTATTATATATTCCTAATTATTATATATTCCTGTAGCCTATCCGTTGCGTTTGAAATGAAACTTCACTGACCCTCCCTTTTTGGTTCTAACAGTCTACATGTTTCTGCATCAGCCAACATTTATATGTAGGCAAATTCTATTTCAACCCACAAATTTAGTTATTAGCCCCCCATTTCATCAAAAAATATAATGACCAAAATTCCCTTTTTCTGTTATATTTTTTTTCCAGCTTTTTGAACACCTCGTAGTTGTACTACGTGGTTTTTCGGTATACATCGTGGTAACCCTACGTGGTCCATGAATGAACCATGGAGATCGTCTACGTGGTACTTTGACGAACCACGTAGGACAGCTACGAGGTACACCGAAAAACAACGTAGTCCCCCTACGTGGAAGGGTATTTTTTTTTAAAAAATGGGGGGCTACTAACTAAATTTGGGGGTTTACCAATTATTTCATGATTTGGAGGGCTACAAACTAAATTTGTGGGTTGAAATAGAATTTGCCTATTTTTATATGCGTTCACCCCAAAGTGACCTACTCTACCCAACTTCTGAAATGAAACCGAAGTGAAATGTCGCTGCATTCCTGTAGCCATCTACACCGCAGGGCTAATGCATGTAGGAAACGACATCGTGGTTATCTCTTCATTCAGATGTGTGTGTATATATATAGTCCTGCGCCCCTGCTCATTTTCCTTCATCAAGGAAATTGAAAACTCCTCTCTCGTTCGATTTTGTAACTAATAGCTACAATGTTCACGTAGTTGTTTTCATGTACTACTTTTTATATTTTCAGAAAAAGATAAACACTTTTATCTTTTTCAGAGAAGGAAGAACAGCCTGTAGTAATGATACAACGGAATACTGGTTGGTTTATGTGATTTAACTATGAAACTGTCTACTCATGTATATATTTTTGATTTAATGAAATAATAGCTTTAAGTGTCTGTCATGTATATATTTTTATATTTTTCAGATAAAGATAAATAATTTTATCTTTTTTAGAAAAGGAAGAACAACTTGCAATAATAATCTAAATCATACTGGCATACTTGAACTTTTTTTTGTATACTTTGTACTACCAAACAATTAAAATTGCGAATAATGCAGAATTCGTAGCTATTTTTTTTAACATAAAAAGATAATTAAAACGGAAGAACACCCAACTGCGTAACTTCCCACTGTTCTTCCTAGCTTCTTTATACACAAATTTGCATAGCTCGTTTATGGTTTTAACTCTGCAAGTTCATAGCCATTATATTTACAAGTACAACAATAAACAATACGACTGCGACTATCATGGTAGGTCAGCATCCATATCGCTGCGCCCACTAAATAACGCTTGTTGATCCTCGAATTTCTACAAAGTAAATTGGAATATATATCAGCAAGGATGAAATTAGAAAGAAAGAAAAATAATTGATAAAATGATAACATATTTTTTATTTAGTTAGCCTTCCATGAATTTTGAGTTATACGCTCTAGTGTTATAATTTATTATGTAACTAAATTTTGGCATATCCTTTGGTATTCATAAACAACTAAAAGCATTCATTATAATTTATTACATAACTAAGTTGTTTGTACAAAAACATAAATGCTTTTATCATTTTTATGCAAGCTTTAAATCAAGTTCATATTGTATGTAATAATTGTACACGATGAGTAAAACATCAAACTTGTTTAACATGTATCCTTTTTTTCAAACATAAGTAGAGTTAAACATGTAATTATCAATTTTAAATCTGAAGTTCAATTTTGAAAAGATAGATGCAACTATGTTTTTTAAATCTAAGATAAATTAAGATATTCTATTAACATTTTAAAATAGTTAATTAAAAAAATTCAATTTTATAAACAAAAGTTCAGTTTTATCAATAACATTGCATATTTGCAACTAACAATTAACACAGGACATATATATTCATTTATCTTTTCTAAATCTGAAATAAAATAAGATATAATACTAAACATTTAAAAATTGTTAATTAAAAGAAAGCAATTTTGTAATAAAAAGTTCAGTTTTATCATTAATATCGCATATTTGCAACTAACAATTAACATATGACATTTATATTCATTTATCTTTTTAAATCCCAAATTCAGTTTTGAAAAGATAGATGCAACTATCTTTTTTAAATCAAAAATAAATTAAGATATTCTACTACATTTAACAATTCTTAATTACAAAATTGCAATTTTGTGATCAAAAGGTTTGCTTTACCATTAACATTGCATATTTGTAACTAACAATTAACACATGACATATATATCCATTTATCTTTTTTAAATCTGAAGTTCTACTTTGAAAAGATAGATACATTTGTCTTTCTTAAATCTGAAATAAAATAAGATATTCTACTAAACATTTAAAAATTATTAATTGCAAAAGTGCAATTTTGTGATCAAAAGGTCAGTTTTACCATTAACATTGCATATTTGCAACTAACAATTAACATATGACATATATATTCATTTATTTATTTTAAATCTGAAGTTCGGTTTGAAAAGATAGATGCAACTATCTTTTTTAAGTCAGAAATAAATTAAGATATTCTGCTACATTTAAAAATAGTTTATTACAAAAATGCACTTTTGTAATCAAAAGGTCAGTTTTATCATTGACATTGCATATTTGCGACTAACAATTAAAGCATGACATATATTCTCAATTTTTTTTTTTTTGAATCTGAAGTTCAGTTTTGTAAATATAGATGCAACAATCTTTTTAAAATCTTAAATAAATTAAGATATTAACCTTTAAAAATTGTTAATTACAAAAATGCAATTTTGTAATCAAACATTCAGTTTTATCATAAACATTGCATATTTGCAACTAACAATTAACACATGACATATACATTCATTTATCTTTTTTTAAATCTGAAGTTCACTTTTGAAAAGATCAATGCATCTATCTTTTTTAAATCTGAAATAAAACAAGGTATTCTATGTAAAAAAATAAACATGTTAATATTTAGTAAAATATAAAATAAGATATTCTATGTAACTTATTTCGTATTATAATAAATATGAAATAAAAAAAAAGATATTCTATGTAACTTATCTTTTATCTTTTTGTAAAAGATAGATGCAATTATCTTTTTTAAAATACGAAATAAAATATGATATTTTATGTAAAAAATATAAACATGTTAATATTTATCATTTAGTAAAAGATAAAATAAGATATTCTATGTAACTTATCTTTTAATGATTTTAACATAATATATCCAAATCATAAGAAAAACAACAAATATGTTTAAAATGTATCAGGAATTATCAAATAGTACTAAGGTTTAATACGTAACTAAATCATTTAATTCAAAAGATAAACACCTTTATTTTTTTAAGCTGTCAAATAAATTAACATCTACCACTGAATATATATCTACGAACAATTTCATCATCACTATAAATTGATTCATATTACGTATTGTTCACACACTGTGTATATACATATGATTAATAAAACAAAAAATATGTTTTACATGTATTAGTAATTTTCAAATAGTACTAAATTTTAATACGCAATTAAATAATTCAAATCAAAAGATAGACACCTTTATCTATTTAAGTTGTGAAACAAAATAAAATCTACCGCTGAGTATACACGTATAAACAGATTTATATAGCAAACAAAATCAATCAGTGAATGACTGCTTACTTCAGCTAACAAAAACAATCGATATATAGCAAACAAAAAAACTGAGGAACAACAAACAACAAAGATAAACAAGTACTTACATGTTCAACAACGAACACAAATCGCATCTTGCAAATAGAGAATAGAAGTTGCGTCTTAGTTTCGTCACCTAAATAAAGATGAGGTGATTAACATCAGTAATCGATATATAACAAATAGCAGAAATAAACAAAATACTTACATGTTCAGCTGAGAAAAATTATGCGGTTGGATTACTTCAGCCAATCGACAAATCGGCTGAGGCGATTTTGTTTCGAAAGTATATTAGCAGCAGATTTGATTTCGAAAGTATGACGATCAAGAAGAAAGAAGATTTGAAATCGATTTAGGATTTTTTTTTTTTAGCATCGAGAATGCATACAAAATGAGAAGATTAAATTTTGTCCTTAAAAATAATTATTTTAAACCCATGTCCTTAAAATTAATTGGTTGAGGGAAGTAAGCCCTTATTGTAAAATGCCCCATTTAAATAAGTGTATGAGCCAAAATTCGACCTATGGGTTATTGTTTTGAAAATAACTATTTAAATAAAACAGTTAAGCAATATAATTAGATTAATTATATTAATCTAATGAGAATGGTAATCGTAACCAGTTAATAAATAACTGATATTTAAATTGACGAAGACAACTATTTAATTAGGGTTGATAATTTAATTAATCGTTCTTTGATTAATGTAATGAAAATGGTTAACAACTAATTATTCTTATTAATTATCTTTTTATTTAATAATATTTAAAGTTCTTATTTATTTGTAATTCATTAATGAAGTATTTATCGATTGATAATATCAGCAAGTGGTTAGCTGATCTATTTTAATGAAGTAAACTATTCCACTTCAGTTAATAATGGAATATATTAATTATTGTGGTTAATAATAATTAAGGTGAATTACTTCTGATATAGAAGTAAATTAAGAAGTGAACGAGTTTAAAAAGGAATGTGCAATAAAGCGATGCATACCAAATTTACAAAATAAGTTGTTAAGCTAATGTGTCATTTAGGTAAATGTACGTAACAACTAAATTAAGTACAAGCGAAGATATTGTAAGAAGTTTTCAAATTATAAAAGTAAATGTCATATAAGTTTTAAATAAGGTCTTGTTTACTAAATTATTAAAATGAGCAAACAAAGATTAATTGGAAGTGATTTACAATGAAAGAAGATTGACAGATTTACATAGGAAAAGTATATAAGTAGATGCTAGGAAGAAATCCGAGTTTGAGACAAAGTTGATAAAGAAGTTAAACTTGGGAAATGATTTTAAATAAGTTTTACTGAAGTAAATGGATTAAGTAAAACATTATAATTGGAAGAAGATTTAGGGTTACGAAAAAGTAAGAGGATTAGTTAAATTTTAGTTAATGAGTTTTTAAAAGAATCCAATTGTCAATGAGTTATATTACAAAGGATTAAAGCAAAAGGGTTTGTGTTAGTTAACTTTACTTGGATAAAAAGTAAAAGAGTTTTATTTTGAAAATAAATATTCCAGTTGAAAAAAATGGTTATTAAAAACCATATTTGTAAGAGGATAGAAAATGGAAATGATAGGTTGGGTGTTTCAAACTTTTATCTATTCTGAGATAAGAACGTTGTAACAACCCGGGAAATACGAGCCAATTTAAAATTTTAAAATTGGTTATTCCAAAGGAATTTGAACAATTGAAATAGAATATTTCAATAAAATAGTGAATTAGAAATAGTGGGGCAGTTTGAAAATTTGAATTCAAACTTTGATGGCTGCACCGGGTGCAAAATATAACGGATTTTAGTGAAACCAAAAATATTTAAATCTGTTTATGAAAATCTTTCTAATGAATCTGAAAAATCAAAGTTTCATAGCGGGAATCAAAAGTTATGGCCAAATGAATTTTCAGAAAGGTCGCTATATAGAATATATAGCCCTTGAAAATAGATATTTTGCAAACGACCTCGGAATTCGACGAAACCACTTTTGTTGGATCTGGGATGTCAAACTATTTCTAGATTTCAAATTTCGTAATTTTTGAAGCTAGTATGTGAGCGGGGCAAAAGAAAATGTGTTTGGTCAATTTCTGTTAAATTGGATCGACCAGAAAATGGCCCTTTCTCAAACGATGTCAGAATTCGACAAAACTAATTTTGTTAGGACCGCAGCGTCAAAACAAAGCTAGATTTATTTTTCTGGAATTTGTCAAATCAGTTTGTGGCCCTGGCAAATTGAAATGTACATTTAGATTGAATTTTTATACTTTAATTTGAAAAATAACTGACTATAACAGTCGAATTGGCCTACGAAACATATCCCATTGTGTCCGGGATGGGGGTGTTTAGCTAGGAGCGACAGTCGTTGGGTTTGAATTGGTGTCTGTGTGGAGAAACACTATTTTAAAATCTAATAAAACCATCGGCCAATAAGAAATCCCCTTTCATAATTAAAATAAAAAAAATATATCTCAAAACCCCCGTAATCCTCGACTTCGACGGTGACGCAGCTTCCTCCCTTCCCTGGCGATTTCCGATCGCCACAGCCCGAACCAGCCCCCACTCCAGTTAAGTCTTTTGCTCTTCTCGCCCTCCTCTTCAAATCAACCCGGACTACACCACCTATCCTTTCCCCAATCGAGAGAATCACCTCTCCAAAGCTCCGTTCTTTGAAGCACCGCCCTGCCCTATCCCAACCACTGAGTTCGAACTGGTGCACCTACGCGGAAAGCTCTCTCCAAGGCCGACAGCGTGGTACCCTCCGATCGTCTTCAAGTGTAACTGTTGGAGCGAAATTTGTAAACCTAGTTTTGAAGGTTCTGAAAGGTATATGGCCTTTATTTTTGAAACTGAAAATAACACCTTTAAGTGTTGCAAACTTTGAAAAATCATATCTTTGTCGTGTTTTGACGAAATTCGATGAAACAGGAAACATCGTGACCGCAAGGAGGCTCTCTACAACCTAGAAGAGACCGCGGATTTTTCTGAGCTCGCTAGGATTTTTAGCACCTCGACAACCAATGTGAGATTTCTAACTGAAATGTGTGAATGGAAATGTCATGTATAAATCATATTAGCGAAATATAAATTATACACGTGTTGTGTACCTCATGTACATGCGTTGTGTAAGCTATATGAGCGAAGTATGAATTATACATGCATTGTATAAATGATATGTGTGATGAGCTGCAAGTGAAATATAGAAATAATATATATATATATATTTATATATACTCCCCTTGTCCACAAACCATGGACGATATTTATTGTTTGTGAATTGGTGTGAAAAATTTGGTGAATAATGCGAATGGTTGAGAATAATTGTTTGTGTTTGATATTGTTTGGTTGTGGTTGAAAAATACCCATTGGTGATTGAAACAAATTTGAAATAATTGTTTAAATGAAAATAAAACATGTCGCCTGCGTGCGAACTAGATGCATGAAATCCCCATTGTCAAAAAGCGCGAGGTTTTAAGGTAGAGCGAGGAGCCGTACTCGGGACGGTGCCGGTTTTAACTACCCTGCCGTTATGCTGCCGAAATTTTGAATAATATTCATTTGTTAGAATTATTTTCATATGTTGGAATTATTTTCATGTGTCGAACTATATCCATGTGTGGAAATGCTGATGTGTTGAGAAGTAATGTGTGAAAATTAAATTTATGTGTTGAATGAATAAAGTGTTTAAACAATAAAAATCACATTTTTATAATATATATGAAGTATGTAAAATATTCGCGTTATAAATAAATTGTTTCAACAATAAAAATTTCATCTTTCTTATATGAACAAACTATATAAAATATCCATGTGTGGAAATGCTCATGTGTTGAGAAGTGTGTGTGTTGAAAAGGTTCGTATGTTGAATAAAAAGATCGAACAATAAAAATTACATTTTTATTGAAATTATGTAGTGTTAAAAACATTCATGTGTTGAAATATATTTTAGTTCGCCAAAAATATCATTTTTGAAATGTGAAGTGTTAAAAATAACCACTTGTTCAAATAAATATGCATGAGTTGAAATATTCGTTAATTAGCTAATGATATGATTTTTGCTTGTGTATGCAACATTAGAATGAATGGTGACTTTAAACCAAAATAATCAAATATGAAGTTGAATGGAAAATGATAAGTTATAAGAATTGCACATATGTACATGCATATTTATTGAACAGGTTATAGTAGGGAGGCTAGAGAAGAGGAATAAAATTATGTGCCCGACAAATAGGTACATGTTTATTGTTTTGCTTGGGTGATGATTTTATGAGCCTATTGGCTAGCCGCTTGGCTTTTTCTTTTTCTTTTGAGATGAGACACCCATGTGGCTATTTGGGAATTTTCCCAGCCTCTCCCGTACAAAGGAGGTTATGGCGAAATTTTCCAAAATTTTGAAGGCGTAAGTGAAATATTTGAAGTGAAAACGATATAGAAATCGTCGAATGAACTATATATATATATATATATATATATATATAATTGAACCGAATCGTGGCCGTGTAGTTCGTGTTTTGGAACCGTGATTTCAAACGACTAGTGCGGGAAATCCGACCATCGGATTTTCCCGAAACCGCAATTGTTGGGTTCGCCTGGGAAATATCTTTCCAACGGCACCAACTTTGTAAAGATCCGACGGTTGGATTCTCTGGAATTTTTAATTCAAATCTAAAAAAAAACAGTGCTAGAATCGATTATATTTATATATAAATATAAATATAATTAAATCGAATAACGACGTTGTAGTTTGTATTTTGAAATCGTAACTTCAAACGACTAGTGTGGGAATTTGGACGGTTGCATTTCCCCAAAGCTGAAACCATCGGGTTCGTTTTGAAAAGATCTTTCTAATGAAATAAAATTTGTGAAGATCCAATGGTTAGATTTTCAGATATGTGTAAAACAAATTTAGTGAAAAACAGCGTCAGTGCCTCGGCACGACCTGTAACGTCGTTTAATTAAATGTGGTCATTTTTAAATGAATATAAATGACGATATATCGTTATAAAATATTATAAACGATATAGAGTGGAAATAAACTAATTTTGCTGTGTTTGCTTGATATGTGATGGTTGAATGTATTTAACATGAAAATTATACTAAGGAACTGAAATGTAAATGTTGAGTAATTTAACCATGTGAAGAATAGATTTGAAAATCTAAATATCCGTGGATTATTTGAAAAGGCCGAGTTAATTCTCATTTCAAATAATCGATCGATGGTGAGAAGTCGAAGAGATGAAGACGGTTTAAGACCGACGATCTTCACATTGGATGGATGGGCGCTACTGATGCTCGTGATTGGTGTAGCTACCTTGAAGGAGCTGAAGTAGTAGCAGTCCGGACGTATTATTGATTGTGCGGATATGCGAGGAATATGGTCCCTCCGGTTTCGTTCAAACCCAGAACGAACTTGTAAATGCATTGTGTGTCTAACATTGGGTTTTGTTTTGTGTTGATTGATCTCTGTTAAATATATATCTGTTTGGCAGTGGAGAATTAATTCTCTTGCTTAACGCCCTTCTCTGAGACGTACGAGCTTAGAGGTTATATATCGATAGAAATCAGTCGCACGGAGTAAATTGCCTGTGTGGCACGCCAAAGTGGCATATGATCAAGGCTTCTGTTGCAAAGCAAAGTCTTGTTGTTGATGATCAAAGCATGGTCTGTGTGATGTAGTTTTGTGTATGACGTAGATTCGCAAGCCTCACACCTCCGTATGAGTCAAAAACGGTATAGTGACTGTAGGAGAGCACGACGTTTCTTTCTAGCTATGGTGGTGTCAGTGACCTACCAGCCCTGACATTTATATCTACTTTTCACTTATGTGGTTGTTTGAATGCGAGGCACCTCGATTATAGGTCTGTAAGGACCGGGAAACATGTGTTCAGGAATAACTAATCCTCAAAAGTAAGAGAGGACCGGCCTTGAAGATCCAGGAATTGCTGTGTGCGGTCCTGGGACATTTGCTAGAGTGTCTCGAACGAAGAGGAGCTTGCCTGTTGCCTCGAATCATGATGGAATCCAATTTCTAATACAAAATTGCGGATGTGATTGTATTACTAGTATGGCGACATAGTAGATGGTATCTATGCCGCCTAGGATTGATATTTATGATTGAATTTGCATTTGAAAACATATATACACTAGTAATAATATCAAACACTTTTGTTTATACGAATGAAGCATTTTTGGCCATTATAAGGTAAAAATCTATCCTTCGGCTTGCGTTGCATTGTGTGATGGGACCTGAGTCTTACAATGGATTCATTTTTATAAAAAGCATAGCGATGATTTAATCATTTACTTTATTTCATGCACTTGCACTCAATGGAGTAAACCCGTTCCGTGAAAGTGGCGTGGTCCTTTGATTTTCCGTATTATTGTAGTTTAATAAGTTAAGTAGATTTCTCATACCAGTCCCATGGCTGACTCGTAGTTTGTTTCACCTTGCAAACTCGAGTGCCCTCATTTTTACACGGGCAACCTAGTTACAGGTAGCTGACATATTTTGGCTTGGCACCGCAGTAGAGGTGCACTTTTGGTCATGGCGAGGCTTGACTACATTGTGATAATTGTGACTTTTCCTCCATTATTGTATATGTATTATGATTCCGCCATAGGCGATGTAGACTGATTATGTACTGTTATGCACTGAGTAGTATCCTGCACTGTGCGCTCTGATGTGGTGATATATATATGATTCCGCTGTCATATTTGTGTAAATAATTCTATTTCTTGTTTATGCTATTATCTGTACTCTGCTGATGATGATTAATGTGTTATATTCCAATGATTATCCTTAACACCGTGGTACGGGGTTTTGGGGTCGTCACAAACGTTGTCAGTCAAGGTCTGAGAGGTAACTAAAATACCCCAACTTGAAAAGCTTCACTGTTATCGAGGAATGATATTAGTTTGAAACGATAGGAGTGTTGAAATTTGATTATTATTTCTACAAGAGAGATATTACGACATCATTGGCAAGATTTTAAAATGTTAATTAGAATTGGATAATTTTAATAAACCAATATATACTTAACATTGTTTAACTCGAGTTTGAATTGGAGAAATTTATCATTAACTTTAAGGCTAAAGGTAATATAAGGGATTTGGTGAATATATAGCGATGATTATGAAATAAGAGAAATGAAAATGTATTTTGGTAAATAAAGATATGTTATGTTTTTAACATAACAAAAACAAATTAGATTTGAGATAATAAGAATATAAAATTGATTTTTAAAGATCGATAAAATCGTCTAATATATAAATCAAAGCTGCCAATATAATTAACCGTACTGTGTGAGTTGATAGTTGAACCCGACTATCAATGAATATGTTATTGGACCTTTTGATGTGTTGTTTCGAAGAAACCAGGATGGGAACTAGATCCAAAACCACTTCGACCCAACGTTGCATATAGGACTAACTGGCAGCAAATGAAGATGGAGCATTGAAGACCGTAGATCATCATAAAGCGGAAGAACTACTTATAATCTCTGGTTGGCCCCTTGAGATACACTGTAATTCTATCGTGGTTGGAATATATGGGTTGCGAGGATTTCTCGTTACTGATCATTGGGGTGATTCCTGTATAAGGATGCAGTAGTAGGGCGCCTTCGGTCCATCCTGTTCATGGATGACGTGACGATGTGGAATTCAAAGCGAATGGTGACCAGATGTATAAAAAGAAGACTTATAACCTCAAGCCTCACAAACAGGAAATGACAAAAATCGGGCAGGCAGCATGGCTATGTGGGTCATACCCATTAGGGTGTATTGTCCCCATCTAGAGAATATTCATATTTGCTACTTCTTTTCATTTTTGTATCTCCCAGGAAAAAGGTAGCTACGCAGCCGTAAGTTGACAATATATTCGATACACTCAAGATAAATGAGTGGCCGGTCATGTGTGGGCTGGGTTGCAAGACATTCCTGTTGAACCCAGTGTATTCCTCTCTAGAGATACACTATCGGCAGGTGGTTCCATACCTTGTCATAGTCGGTATCCAGTCTCCAGTAAGCACCTGCGGTTTTGATTGTATACTGTATATGTAGAGCGTGAGATGCAAGCTTTCTGCTAGATTGATGTTTATTTGTGATTTGACAGACACTATTATAATATTAGAGAAGATATTGATTTCAAAAATGTTTTAGGTTATAGTAAGGTAATAACCATCTGTGTTTATGTGCAGACTGGTCTTACTATTATCCTTTGTTTCAAAAAGGATTTCTAAAGTTAAACAAGTTGTTTGCCATATGAGTTTACCACTGAAAGTATTCTAGACTGATCCGGGTGTTTTTGCTTTCTTCAAAATGTGCTCGGGTAAGACTGAAGATATTTACAGGTTAGATTCCACTTGGAGTTCCGAAGATGGAAGCAGAAGGCGTCACCGTTAATTATGTAGAGTTTATATCCGTTGTGTCTGATATATGATGTACTATGATGATTGGTATGCGTACAGATTCGGTTTGTATAAAAAGATTTGATTTTTTTTTTTTTCGTTCCACTATGAGACTCTGATGTTGATCTCCTTATTCTTCTATTCTAAAATTTCTTTCCTTCTTTTCTCATCCTCCAATTTCTTTCTATTAACGTTCCGGTATTTTCGGTGCTTGAATGTCGACATGGTGTTTTGTGTTGATTTTCAGGGTCAAAAATTCCTGATCGTTACATATGACCTCACTTGGTCCGTGCGTAGCTCCTGTTTTAGCCACATCAAGCTGACGTAAGGTAGTCAGGATCTCGTACTTAATATGAAATAAAATAAAATGGAGTCATTCGTCAAATCATCCCCTTCATTCCGGAAGTCCGCCGCGTATACAGTTGTTAAAGTGGTTCTCGGTATTGGTAGATAATAAGACAATAGCCGATCACGGTCTCTTTAACATCCAATCGTTTACATTTTTCACACCGTAGTCATTATTTCATAAATTACTTTATAAAATAGTTTATACGAAATCTCATATTCGAATTTGAAATCAAAATTAAATATCTAACTTCTAGTATATAAAATTCTAAAACCCATTCACTTAAATCGCTTAAATCGAATTGATGTAGAAATTCATATCGTAAATATCACGTAATATAGTATAAAACAATACTATTTAACTTCGAGGATATTTTAGTTCGATATATATTCGAAAATTCAAGTTTCAAACTATTCAACAATTTGCTTTACGTCGATTCAAAAACTCTACATTTGGTTCAAGTTCAAACTATACGATTCAGCATTTCAATTTAAACAAAGTATATTCATGCCATACGATTCTAAATCATTATTTATAAATTTAACAATTTTTGTAATCTAATTTTCCTTTATATTGATTCAATTAAGTCAATTCGAAAATCCGAACACTTAGGTTCAAATCTAGTTTATATAATTCAAATCAAAATCTTATGTTTCAATTTAAACCAAATCATGTAATATCTTAAATCAAATTGAACTACTCAAATTCATTAATTGAAATTTAGTTGAAGCCTTATATTCAATTCAAACAATTTATAAGATTTAAAACCATTCTTATAAATTAATTCAACAAATTTTCCAACTCAAAACTAAACGATTTATAAAATCAATTCTATATAATTTTTTTATATATATTCAAATTAACAATTTTGTCGCTGAAGAAATCGAATTTCATTTCATGTCAAATATGATTCAAATTAGACATCAATTTACAAAATTCGTATTTATTTCCTATATAAGTTCATATTTTAAATCCAATTAAAATTCGCATTCAATTGATAAAAATCAAATTTGTTCCTAAATTAGGAAATTCAATTTCGAAATAGCTTCACAATTCAAGTTCATCTCTTATAAGTTGAAACCAGTTCGAATACAAATTCATTTCATTTTTACCTAATTCAAATTCATCTCTACTAAAAGTTCATACCAATTCGAATTCATAACTTAATATGATTTCATTCATTATTCAAATATCGTTATATAAATTTACATCTTTAAACTTCGAATTTAAATCGCGAAAACTAACTTATCCAACTCGTGGTTTATTATTATAGTTTATAAAATATATATATAAGAAAAATTAACTTCGAAAATATATATATATATACATATATAAGTTTATAAAGTTCAAAAATTAATTAGAAAATTTATTATAAACATATATAATTTAAAATAATATAAAATATAGAGTTTTTATAATATTAAAATAAAATTAAAATACTTGAATAAATTATGTAGTTTAAAATAAATAAAATTATAAGTAAAATCTTAAATACAAATTTAAATCTTTTTTTATACATAAAATCATTTTAAACAAATAATTTTAAAATATACAAAATATAGGTAAAAAAACTTTAAAATATAATTATATAAAAATAAAATCTTAAGTTAAATTCAAATTCCAAATTATTTTACTTTGAAAACACGACCAACGATGTCCATATATAGTTTTCTACCCTATGTTCAAGTGATACGGATATTTACCATTTCAATCCGCAATTTACAAAATTTCTACGGGTCTATCATTTCAAACCGCGATCCCAAAATCTGTAAAAATCATTCTGGTCTATCATTTCAACATATAATAATTTTTCCCTATTCTAATGTCTGTTCAGGTATGTATCATTTCAACCCTTAGTGATTTTTCCTAAACTAGGGGTATCAACAATCACAAACAACAATCATGTAGCAAGAATCATAGCATATATATCATCAGTGAAACTACATGTCATATTAATATATCGTGTCACATATAAAATGTTCATATATATCAGATCAAACAATTCTATCAGCATTCCTATACATTTCATATAAAAGTACATTATTGATCAAACATCCATGAAATAAATGCGAGTTGGTGTGAGATAAACTCACCTTTCGTGGTACAAAACGGAAACATTAGACGGACTGATAAAGAATGAGACGACGACTTCTAGCACGACTTAGAATGGATAAAACCACGGAGGCCACTCAAAAAATTTATTTTGTGAGAGGCGGTTATGGGATCTTCAATAAATCAATATAGCTTTTTGGGTTTTGGAACGGTATGGTACTAGGCTTGGAATGGTTCCGGAACTCAACACCCCACTCAACTCAAAAATAAATACAACAAATCCTCTTTTCAAAACATTATATATATACACGGATACAAATGGTAAAAATATAATATATAATATGTATATATATTCGACGGGCACCAAAAAAAAAATATTTTATAAATTATATTATGTACTTAAAATCATTAGTGTATATATTTATATACACAAAATATATAACTCACGTACATACAAAAGTACACTACTTACACAATATACACCTCTTATTAAATACACACACCATTACAAAGCTCCATACACAAACACTAACACACACGCACAGATACACAAACTCACGTCTTACAAATCCCAGCATAACTACACACATATTAACACACACGCTCATGCACTATAAAATATACGCACATACACCTGCTAATTCACGCCAACACGCACGAAACATCCACCTCAATGCAAGCACACACACACATACACACACACACACTACACTAATATTACTACAAACATAACACGCGGTGAGAGAGGGAGTCGGCTTCGGGCGTTTGGATTTAGGAGGGGAGAGGGGGGCTTTTGGGTCTGGGCAAATTGGCCTTTAGGGTGGAGTTCAGGTTGAAGGAGGAGAGGTGAAGAGGTTTGGACTTCGAAGCAGAGGAGCAAGAAGGCACAGGTGGACTGGGTGAGCTCGTGACTACTAGGAGGGCAGAGTGGGTCCGGGCGCGGTCTCGAGACTGAGGAAAGGGGCGTGGGTCCAGGAAAGAGGATGGAGGCTTGGGAGGAGCGGATGAGAAAGGGCGGAGTCGATAGAGGTGGAGGCAGATTGAGATAGGAAAGAAGATGGGGAGGGAAAGAGAGAGACGACTTAGGAAAGAAAATACAAAAACAACAGCTTGTTTTTCTCTCTTGTCCTTTATATATATATATATATACATATATATACAAAAATGTAAAAAATAAAAGGGTGTAAATCAATAACTTTCAAAGTGGACGTGTTTTTGGAAATGGGAACAGGTAGGAGACTTTTGGAAAAGAGAACAACATTAATTCAAAATGTTGGAACACCAATTGTTGTTTGACCAAAACAATGCGTTTTACGTTTTGAACATTAAAAAAAACGATATAAATTTTCATTTCAAAAAGAATGCATATGCAACGAACGGTTGTTAATATATATATATATATATAACAAATGTTTTGAAAATAAAATTAAACGAATGATTGAAATGAATGAACGTAAGTATGAGATGAATCTGGCAGTTTAAGTTCAAGCGGAACAAATAGTTTAGCGAATATATATTCAATGAGGATTGAATGATATTTGAAACAAGAATCGATCAATACAAAATGGCAGATAAATCTTAGAAATAATTTGAAATAAAATCAAAGATAAATATTAAAAACAAAATATATACTAATACGAGTTTAAATATTTAAATAAAAATATTAAGAAATAAAATTCCAAATCCAAATAATAAACTCGATATAATTAAACAAATAAGAACTAAAAATAGGAAATACCGATTTGCATTAATAAATCATATTTAAATCGAAATCAAATTCATTTGTAAATTTTTTAGATAATTTAGTTTTTAAACATAAATCAAAATAGTTATTTTAATAAAATACAAACAAATTGACTCTTAAACAAATAAATTAAAATAAGAAGTAAATTTAAATTAAATAATTTAAATAAAATACACTTAAAATACAGGGTTGTTACAGAGCGTCAGTTGTTTGACTGAAGCTCATATGAAAATAAAATGCACATTAGATGTCATTTTGGATGTTGATAGTTGTTTGCAGCTATCGTTGGATATAGATGATGAATGTAATCCATGTAAATTTGTTTATATGGATATTGGTTGAGATTTTATTCCAATCCGAAATAAACATGAATACTTTTATAATGTAATATTCAGTGAAATTTGAAGTTGATTTTGATGTCCGATTTTGGATGAACACGTAAATATAAAAAAGTGAAGCCGAGTTAAGTATATAAACACTATTTTGACTCGAACGGATTTTATATCGATTTTATTCTTTTTTAAAAATGAATATCGAGAAGATTGAATTTCAAAATATATCATTTTGGAAATATTAACCTTTTTAGATTATAATAAGATACAATGTTCAAGGTTATTCTAAATTGGTAATGGAATTGAATTCGTTTTAAAAGGTTTGTATAAACATTTTATAAAATACGTTTTTAAATAGAAATCAATGATATATATATATATAAATGGTTTGAATAGAACGCGCCGCACAACGACCATTCGTGAATTGTCAACTATTAAATTGAAATGGACGTAACAGGAGATTTGGCGATCGGATTCTCCTAAATCCGGAACCGTTAGGTTTGTCTCGGAAAGATCTTTCCAACGAATATAAGATATTTAAATTTAAATGGTTAGATTTTAAAATATGTCCAAATCAGTTTTGAGAAAAGGTCGTTATGGATGCTATTCGGTGGCCAATATTGAAAACCGACTGTAAGGCCTTATTAAAAAAATTAAACATATGAATAAATTATGTAAATTCATAATAAATGATTTTAAAGATTTTGGATGAGATAATTCTACACTTGAAAGATAAAAGATATTTTTATCTGAATGAACTAGTTAATAACTAGAATAGTATTCCAATGATTTTTAGAAATGGTGAAATGGATTTGGGTTTGTTGTGAATGATATCTTCATTATTACCTTTTCTAAACCCAGTTATGAATGGAATAAATCTTTTCATTAAAGTTTGGAGTAAGTTTTCTAGTTTATTTTAATTAAATTGGAATTGAATGGAATTCGATTAATAATAATCTAGATGAGTTTCTGTGAAGGAAGCGTTTACTATTTATGGAATTTAAAAGGCCTTGCCGTTATTACACTTATAGTATTGGTCGGATATGTAAATATATATCGATTATAAATTGTTCAGAATTTCTTGAAGATTCCATATTAATGGAAGATGATTTTGGGTTTATTTGTGTGCATTGTTTTAAATAACATTTGTTCTTTAACCCAAGTAAAGGCAAGATAAATTTCCAGAAGTTGAATAATCATTAAACAATGATTTTGGGGATCAAAACTGAACTAGGGTTTTAATTAATGTTTAATTAGATTGAGACATAAAAATGGTTAATTAAATTTATCAAACAAGAGAAATGATCGAGAAGGAGTACTACTAGTTTTACTCCATGTGATAGTTAAATCTTTAATTAGATTTGAAACGATAAATGGTAATTAAATTTATCGATAGCACTATGGGTGTTAAATATGGAGTACCACCAGTTATTCTCTATGAGATGAATAGGTTGGGGTTGTGTAACAACCCGTATTCTATGCATCGGAGGGTCGTAGAATATTTATTTCTTTCTCATATGAGGTCGTATGGTTATGAAGAGTTGGGAAACGACTATTGAGGTCATTTCCCATGTTCATGATTTTTGTCGATTTTTAAATGACCGTTTTGCCCCTAGCTGATCTTGTTTCGGCCATAACTTTTTATTGGAAAGTAATTTTGACCTGAAACCACTTCCATTAGATTCGTTTGATGGTTTACCTTTCCGTAGAGTGGTCATAATAGCTAAACGGACTTACTGTTTGGGAGATATGACTGAAATAAGGTTTGGAAGGTGAAAAACTCCTTAACCGGGCCAAATAGGGTAATTAGTGAATGGGCCCATAACCCATTTCGGGATTAGGGTTATGGGGAGGCTGAAAAGAGTTAGCGTTTCATTCCATTTCAGTTTTCTAGCCTCCACTTACCTCTTAGAAACCCTAAAAATGGCCTCCAACCTCTAAATCACCTCCAAATCACATTCTAATCAAGGATTAAGCTTAGCAACATCAAATCAAGGGAGATTTTCACCAAATCAAGATTAGAGCTGCTGTTTAGCATGGGTATTCGCGCCACATCAGAGATTTATTTCAGATCTAAGGTTTATTTGTGGCTGAGGTGAGTGATTTGCATAGTTCCTCACTAATTATGGTTAATTAAGGGTAATTAGTGATGATTAGCGAATTTATACACAAAAAAATTTGGAAAAAATATTTATAAATTCTAAAATGATGTTTTAGACCTCTGTTAGAAATTTGGGTTAATTTGATTAAGTTTTACTAATTATATCATTAGTTTTGCTTAAGCACGCTTAAGGGAGAATATGGGGTTTTGGCTATTTTTGATCTGTTTTAACCTATCATATTGATGTTTTGGTGTTTGAGGTCACTTCTACTTGTTGCTATGACTGTATGATATGTTTTATGATTGATTAGAATAGATAGAATGGTCGAAAACGCTGTCGAGTGGCATAAACAGTTGCTGGAAAGAAGTGCAGGAATTTGGCCGATCCGGATCGGATCGGAGAAAAGAGCCCTAACCGAACCCCTCCCCCCCCCCCCCAAGTTGTTGTATTCACGAGACGATCTGGACCCGAACCCTGACCCGATCTGCGCTCGTGTGCCACTCCGACCCAAACCAATACATTATGGAGAAGCTCGAGAGGCTCGAACTGACCTGGAGCACTTGGGGAGAAGGATCTGAACCGATGGGAGGAAGTCGTCCGATCCTAACCGATGGAGGAAATCATCCGATCCGAACCAATGGGGGAGGCTATCCGATCCGAACTGATGGGCGAATGCTATCCGATCTGAACCGATCTGAAGAGGTTGCTATGAATTGAGATGAACCCAAGCCTATATGATAATCATGAACTAATTAAAGACCGATCCGATGATGACCAATAACCCGAGATGCAAAGGTAGTCCAAATGGAAGTTAGAGCTCAGGATCCAGTTGGGAACCAATGAGTTCACTTCATGATTGGGCTTTGCTGTGGGACGTGTGCTAAGGAGTTGTCGACGTTCATAACTTCGATTCACCACTGAAAAGGGATGATGGGCTATGTATCAGTGCAGTAGAGTCATAACGACTCGAGGGGCAAAGTGATCGTAGCAGGAATACGTATTAGTGCAGTAGAGACATCATGACTCGAGGGGAAAAGTGATTGTAGTAAGACTATGAACCAGTGCAGTGGAGCCATTGTGACTCCATGGGGCAGAGTGGACATAGTAAAGGATTAGTAAGGCTATGAGCCAGTGCAGTGGCGTGTGTACGACTCCAAGGGGCAAAGTGGACATTGCGAAGGATTAGTGGACATGGATCAGTGCAGTGAAGCCGTTATGACATCATGGGGCAGAGTGATCATAGCAAAGTATTGGGTGATCGAAGTGGTGGATATCGTATACTTTTCGCACTGAGTGAGAGATGTGAGGATGGTTGCTATGTTTGATTGTTTGCCATCACTATGACATGCACACCCTCACCCCCGTTATCATTACACCATTTGTTTAGTGGCACCTCAGAGTGTTGTACAGTATGTAGTGCTAACTCTTTGGTTGCAAGTCCAGGTTCAGGTATGGTTTAGTATACCTGTTATTGTTTTGTTTTGCTTCTTATCGCTCATACCAAACTTTTTGTCTGACCCAGAGTTTTATGTCTCTTCTTATTACTTTGGGTGTTCTCACGAGTAGACTAGAGACAGGTTAGCTGGTGATGCACGAGTAGCTGATTCAGAGGCGAGCAGGAGGCTTCCACGTATGATATATATATATATATATATATATATATATATTCTCCCTATTTCGTTGGTGGTCCCTACTTGGGCATTAGTAGTGTACCTCCTTTATCTTGCTCTTACCTTTAGAGACATTTTGAAAAGTTGTAATAATGAGGATGTGAAACATAAGCTGTATTTGGATTTTCCGCTGCTATGATAGTTTGTTTTCCGCTTATGCAATGTCTCACCTGTTTTATGTCTAGTATGTTGTTATTATATTTTGTTTTACGCGTTGTGAGACATTCTACAAGTTCCTTGTTGATTCTTCGTCTTCTTTCTTTCCTTCTGACGACCGTTCCGTGCTAACTGGACATGTGTACAACGCACTTTGGAGTAAATGTCGGTTCGTGCGGGGCGGGCCGTCACATTTGGTATCAGAGCTCTAGGTTGCGTAGTTAACCTAGGAAAAGACACTAGGGAGAGATTGTACGTATATGAGAGTGCGTATTTGTGATTACTTTGGTTTTCAAAAGCTATATGTGTATGTATATATATATACTAGTAGTATAGCTAAGGATGAAGTCGCACTGCACTAGCACCACTATGGAGATGGTTAATCGTTTTCGCTTTACAGATTGAACGATGAACCGATACGCAAGAGGTGCTGGTAGAGGAGCCAATAATGGGAATGCTGCTGACATGAGGGCGATGTTTATTAACCTCATGGGAGAAATGCTTATGGATATGCAGGGGGCAGCTCCCAATGCCGGCAATGGTGGTGGTCCCATAGTGCAGGCGCCTAAGGCCGATTTCACCAAGCTGTGCAAGGATTACACTAGCCTTGGTGGGAAGCCGTTCCACGGAATGGAGTCCGCCATGGATGTTCAGGATTGGTTGGATGGCTGTGATCATATCTTCGACGACTTGGGTATCGAGGATGCGATGAAGAGAAGGCTAGCGTCTCGTCGGCTGCAAGGGCGAGCGATGAATTGGCGGAATGCTATTAAGGCAGCCACTCCAGAGGATCAGGTTACTTGGGATTAGTTTAAGGCTCGCTTTAGCGACAAGTTTATCCCAGCTGCTCAGAAGTCGGAATTGTTTAGGAAGTTCTTGGAGCTTAAGAAGAATGGTAGGGTAGTCTCGGACTATATTGCTGAGTTCGACACTTTGTTGAAGTATGGATTATCCCTTATTGATACTCCTGAGAAGAAGAATGAGAAGTTCATTACTGGTTTGGAAGGATACTTGGGGGAAAGGCTTATCAACCACATCGATGAGACTTTTGAATCGATTGTGGGGAAAGCTTTGAGATCAGAGAGTCCTTACCCTAAGTCAAAGACTGAGGTTGCATCTACAGAAGGGCTGAAGCCGCAAGCAGGTGGTGGAGGTCAGAATAACACTCAGAACAAGAGAAAGCAGAACCAAACTAAGGATGGCCAGAAAAAGAGAAAGAAAGATGTTGAGTGCTTCAACTATGGTAAGAAGGGCCATTATTCCAAAGAGTGTCGGGCCAAGCCAGCGGATAGGAAGTGCTACAACTGTGGCCAAGTGGGACATCATAAGGATAAATGTCCACAACCTCTTAAAGAGAAGAAGATTGTGAAAGCATATGCTATTAATGTTGTTCCTTCTTCGTCGAATGCCCCAACTACGGTAGAGAAAGGAAAGAATGTCGTCATTCAAGGTATGCTTTCTATTCATGATGTACCTGTTCGAGTTTTGATTGATACTGGGGCTTCCCGTTCCTTCATATCTAGTGACCTGGTAGATAGGTTGGGACTGGAACCCTAGATAGTCGATAGACCGTTGGTTGTGACGAACCCGATTGGTGGTTCGATTAACCTTAGTATGATTTGCTGAAATTTGGTCTTATCGAGTCATGGATGTATGTTTGTTTGTGATTGCTTTGTTTTGGGCTTTACTGGGTATGGCATTATATTGGGGGTTGATTGGATCCAAAGATATGGGGTGGTGGTAGACTGTGAGGGCTTTTTGGTGATAGTTAGGGCGGATGATGGGCGGAGGGTAATGTTTGGTAGTCTACCTAGTGATGGGGTAATGGCTAGTTTTATAAATTCCCTCGACATCCCGCATGATGAGTTGTCAGATGTGCCCGTGGTTGGCCAGTATCTGGACGTCTTCGAGGATGTGACCGGACTTCCACCACACCGAGAGATTAAGTCCGGTATTGATTTATTGAAAGATGCCAGACCTATAGTGATGCCACTTCGTCGTTTGGCACCAATGGAGCAGCGAGAGCTTGGGGTGCAAGTAAGCGATCTTTTGAAGAAGGGGTTTATTAGAAGAAGTGTCTCCGAGTGAGGAGCACCAGTTGGGTTTGCCACTAAGGCAGATGGTTCCCTTCGTTTGTGTGTGGACTATCGCAAGTTGAATAAGGTGACGAGGAAGAATAAGTATCCTCTACCATGGATAGATGATTTGTTTGATCAACTAGAAGGAGCAAAAGTGTTCTCCCAGTTGGACCTCGAGACAAGATTTCATCTGCTTCGAGTAGCGGATGAGAGTGTTCTGAAAACGACATTTAGGACGCCGTCTGGATTCTATGAGTGGATGGTCATGCCATTTGGGTTGACCAATGCACCAGCATACTTCGTGGATGTTACGAATCGAGTATTCAAAGACCAGTTGAATAAGTTCATTCTTGTGTTCATAGACGACATCCTTGTTTACTCGAGGACAGAGGAAGAACACAAGGGACATTGGAGGATAGTGATGGAGGTGTTGAGAAAACACCAATTGAAAGCGAAATTTTCTAAGTGTCACTTCTGGAGGAGGGAAGTGAGATTCTTGGGCCATGTTGTTTCAGAGAATGGTATTACCGTGGACCCTGCGAAGGTGGCTACGGTACAGGATTGGTCTACGCCCAAGAATGCAACAGACGTAAGAAGCTTCTTGGGGTTAGCTGGATATTATTGTAAGTTTATCCAGGAATTCTCCAAAATAGCAGCACCGTTGACTCAATTGACTAAGAAGAATCAAGCCTTCGTCCGGGACGGAGTGTGTGACAATTCCTTTAAGAGTCTAAAAGAAAAGTTGAAGCGTGTGCCAGTATTAGTCATTCCTAAATGGCATGAAGAAATGACGGTATACACGGATGCTTGTGGTACTGGACTAGGTGCTGTATTGATGCAAGGAGGTAGGGTTGTAGCTTATGCTAGTCGGCAACTAAAGCTGCATGAGAAAAAGTATCCTACCCATGATTTGGAGCTGGCAGCGATCGTGTTTGCGTTGAAGATGTGGAGACATTATCTCTTCGGAGAAAGATTTGAGTTGTTTACCGATCATAAATCGTTAAGGTATCTCTTCTCTCAAAAGGATCTAAATCTCCGACAGCAGGGATGGTTAGAGTTCTTGGCTTCGTATGATTTTGATATCGCATATACACCTGGGAAAGGCAATGCGGTAGCCGATGCCTTGAGTAGGAGACATGCCAACTTAGGGGCTATGTTTCTTGAATGGAAGCAACTAGAGAATATCGCAGGGTATGATTTCATACCAAAGAGCGAATTGGATCCAGAGATGTTAGCTAGTTTGATGATCAGACCCACTTTGATTGAGCGGATTGGTTTCAGTCAGAGGGACGATCGTAATCTATTGGGAATCACCTCCAAGTTAGGGATGAATATCACCAACGAGGAGATGAATTTGTATGGGCTTGGTCGAGAAGGATGGCTTCGAAAGAATGGAAGACTAGTTGTACCCAACATGAATGGTTTGAGAGATGAGGTGCTTAGGGAATGTCATCACTCAAAACTGACTATACACCCTGGTGGTGATAAGATGTATCGATACTTGAAGCAGGCTTACTATTGGGAAGGAATTGAAAGAGACGTTGGGAAGTTTATATCCAAGTGCATGAGTTGCCAGCTAGTTAAATCCGAGCAAAAGAAGCCTAGTGGTTTGCTGCAACCATTAGAAATTCCCAAATGGAAATGGGAGCAAGTCTCAACGGATTTCATTGATAGTTTGCCAAGGACTAAATCGGGACATGATAGCATTTGGGTAATTGTGGATCGATTGAC
This sequence comes from Allium sativum, assembly GCA_030737875.1. Classification (NCBI taxonomy): domain Eukaryota; kingdom Viridiplantae; phylum Streptophyta; class Magnoliopsida; order Asparagales; family Amaryllidaceae; genus Allium; species Allium sativum. The sequence continues at coordinate 501,776,945 of CM060919.1, read as the reverse complement.
TAAGAGTGCAAGATTTATGCCAGTCAAATCGACCAGAACGGCAGCTAATTTAGCAGAACTGTATATGAAGTGGGTAGTGAGATTTCATGGAGTACCTAAAAGCATTATGAGTGACCGAGACCCGTTGTTTACTAGTGGGTTTTGGAAGAGCTTACAAGAGTCTCTAGGGTCGGAATTATATCTCAATACCGCGTATCATCCTCAAACCGATAGTCAGACAAAGAGGGTGAATCGTATATTGGAAGATCTCTTGAGAGCTTGTATATTGGATTTTGGTGGATCATGGGATGACCATTTGCATCTAGTAGAGTTTGCATGTAATAATAGCTACCAATCTAGTATCGGTATGGCTCCATATGAAGCTTTGTATGGAAGACCGTGCAACTCACCATAATGTTGGATAGAGATCGGTGAGAAGTTTGTGCTAAGACCAGATGTGGTAAGGGAAACTTCAGATAAGATTAAGATCATTCAACAACGGATGAAGGCTGCCCAAGATAGGCAGAAGAGTTATGCTGACAAGAGGAGAAGAGACTTGAAATTCTCCGTTTGTGACTTGGTGTTTGTCAAGGTTTCTCCATTGAAGAGCGTGATACGATTTGGAAGGAGAGGCAAGTTGGCACCAAGATTTGTTAGCCCATTCCCAGTTCTCGAACAAGTTGGGAATTTGGCATATAGAATTGAATTACCAGAGAAGATGGCAGGAGTTCAGAACGTATTTCATGTTTCCCAGCTAAGGAAGTTCGTGCACGACCCAGATATGACCATTTCACCTGATCAGTTAGAGGACTTCGAAGTGGAACCCGAGGCGGTTGGGAACCGCAAGCCAATTCGTATTGTCGAGCAGGATACGAAGCGACTTCAAAGGAAGGCGGTGAAGTTAGTCAAGGTTCAGTGGGGCGATAGCGAGAATGACTGTATTTGGGAGACAGAGGAGAGCATTAGGAAGACGTATCCAGAACTCTTTGCCTGGTAAGGTTTACTTTGAAATTTAGTTATTCCGCTTGCTAGGATAGACTTGTTTTGCATGTTTGATTGTTGTTCTATGGTTGATAGGCATGCGGGACCCTTTGTGTGTTTTAGTTAGGGAATTTCGGGGATGAAATTTCTTAAGGAGGGGAGAATGTAACAACCCGTATTCTATGCAGTGGAGGATCGTAGAATATTTATTTCTTTCTCATATGAGGTCGTATGGTCATGAAGAGTTGGGAAACGACTACTGAGGTCATTTCCAATGTTCTTGATTTTTGTCGATTTTTAAATGACCGTTTTGACCCTAGCTGATCTTGTTTCGGCCATAACTTTGGATTGGAAAGGAATTTTGTCCTGAAACCACTTCCATTAGATTCGTTTGATGGTTTAGCTTTCCGTAGAGTGGCCATATTAGCTAAACGGGCTTAACGTTTGGGAGATATGGCTGAAATAAGGTTTGAAAGGTGAAAAACTGCTTAAGCGGGCCAAATAGGGTGATTAGTGAACGGGCCCATAACCCATTTCGGGATTAGGGTTATGGGAAGGCTGAAAAGAGTTAGTGTTTCATTCCATTTCAGTTTTCTATCCTCCACTTGCCTCTTAGAAACCATAAAAATTACGTCCAACCTCTAAATCACCTCCAAATCACTTTCTAATCAAGGACTAAGCTTAGCAACATCAAATCAAGGGAGATTTTCACCAAATCAAGATTAGATTTGCTGTTTAGCATTGGTATTCGCGCCATATCAGAGATTTATTTTAGATCTAAGGTTTATTTGTGGCTAAGGTGAGTGATTTGCATAGTTCCTCACTAATTATGGTTAATTAAGGGTAATTAGTGATGATTAGCGAATTTATACACTAATAAATTCTGGAAAAATATTTATAAATTCTAAAATGATGTTTTAGATCTCTGTTAGTGTTAGACCAAAAAGTGGTTCTAACACCGAAATTGACTAAAATTAAAATGAAATGAGATCGAAAACAAAAAAGAGACATAGGATTTATAGTGGTTCGGCGTTAAAAAGCCTACGTCCACTTTATATCACTTTGGTTGATGATGTAGATAAAAATACAATGAGATATCCACTCAATTTCACTCACTTTCCACATACATTCACACAATTATCTCAAAATATACTTTGAATGATGATTTTGAATTGTTCGGTGTGCTGGAATTCAGTTCTCAAAGATGTTTGAACTCTCAGAGTGCCAAAAGATCCTTTCAAATGACCCTTGGGGGTCTATTTATAGATGGAAACTTCTCCAGAATTCGGTTCGGATCAGGTCACGTGTCCTCCATTCCTTGACTTTCGGGATCGGATGAGTTCTGGTGTGGCCAACACAACGAGTTAGTGGCCATCGTGGGTAGAAATTGGGTGTAACTGTCCCGAATATTTAGGAGATCGTGGAGTGAAGTAGCAGGGTACACTGGGTTCGGTTCGGATAGGCTAGCAGATTGGGTTCGGATCGGATCATCCCATCCGGATTGAATTTTTCCTTTCCTCACTTTGTATCGCTTTGCTATTCTTTTACTACGTCCGATCCGACCCGGCTTGATCTTTTAGCTTTGTGTTGCTTCTGTTCTTACCTCTGTAATTCCGATCCGAACCGGATGTGTAACAAAGTGTCTTCTGTTTGCTTGATCTTCTGACTTCTTGACTTTGTATAGCCTAGTTTACAAAGTAGGCTAACATTTTGCCCCCTCAAAAGTTGCTTCTATTGAAGACGAAGCGTGCTTTGATGTTATCTGTACATCAATCTTTCATTTTGAATCATTGAGAAGTCGTTTCCACTATATCATAAAGATACGTTGTTTCAGAAAGTTGTGTCTCTTGATGTCTATATATATGTTGCATAGTGTGTGGATCCCTTTCTTTATTTTCAAACAATTTGGAGAATTCTAGTTAACATCTAGTTATTCTTCCAGGTGATTTCCTTCTTGATTTCTTTTGAGTTCAATTTATACATCAAGCTATTGTATTCAATCCGTTCGGTCCGGATCCCGACCCGTGCAGTCTCTTCTTTCTTTTTGTTTAACACTGGGCTAGCAAGCCAAAAAATGAGTTGGTGGGCTATGATACGGTCCAAGCGGGAAAGGAGGAAAGGGATACGAATGGTCACCACATACATACTTATATAAACCCAGCCCCCGTCTTCTTTTCACTTTCTTTTTCTTTCATTGCGTTCATTTAATAGGTCTCGCTCCGAAACCCTAGGTCCCAAAAAGAAAGATCTTACAATTCTCACGCTGATCTTCAAATTAAACACCTTGATAGGTTTAAATCCTCGATTAACTTCATAATAACTGGTTCCAATTGAAATTTGTGGTCGATTTGAATGATTCGATTGTGGTTACTGCTTGGCTTCGACGTCGCAACTCCTTTCTCCCTCGCCGTCGTTGTTGGTGGCTCCGCCATCACCTCGAAGCGTTGGGAGGTGGAAGATGGTACCTGTTCGGTTCTAACTAGGGTTTTGGAGATGAGACTGAGTTCGGTTGTGACTGAGGAGGAAAAGGAAGACAAAGGGCATAAGGAGTCGGTTCGAGCAAGGAAGCATAGGAGATGGAGGAGAAGAAAGGAGTGAGGGGTTCACAAGATCGGATCGAGTCAGAACAGAGGGAAGGCGAGGCTTACTCTATTAGGTCGGGTCGGTGCAAGAAGCAAAAAAGAGAAACGAGGCTTATTTGACTGGATCGGGTTGGAAGGTAGAACAAAAGAGAAAAGGGGGGTTGACGTTCAAATCTATTCCGTCCGCTCCAAAAGCATGCTCCCGAACCGAACCAGTTGGATGTTAACTTCTGACCGAAGCACTACTTTGCCTCCGATCTGATCCCATCATGTGTACTCGAACTGAACCGAGGCCACCCGACTTAAAGCACAATACTTTGTCCATTTGGCTAAAATCAATATTTGACATAACTTCCACCTTCATGAACAGTTAGGATAGTGCCCTGCAAACATACATGAACATCAAGAACTTCTCTGAACATCGTTGCTTTGCCCAGATTTTGCATTACACTTTTGAGTGTTAACTTTACATCTTCTGCACACACCGTACACACTTTAGTTCACACATGTGCACAGGGGGACACGGGCTAATTTACTCTAACTTCTGTTATTACTTCTTCGATAGTTTAGTGATCATAGCCAAGAGACATTCTTCTAGACTGGCAGAAAAGAAATAGGTCCCATAGACATCCAACAAAGTTACTCTTGACGACATATCTTCTTCCTCGGACCCTGAATGCGGTGACGAGGGATCAGATTATGAAGTGGGGGCACATAACAGCGGAACCTCTTCTGACAGTGAAGTTTCCCTGGCTTACGAAGAGGAAGGAGGGGTTGGAGATACCCGAGCTCCGGACGAATTTGAATCGGCCGTCATATTGGAATCACCTCAAGATTCTGTTGAATCGACAATTGACTATGACAAGCTCCTTCGAATATGCTTGAAGTACGGGATACATAAAAAAGATAATCTGGTGCCGTCTAAAACCGACCGTCCTCATAATCCTCCGGAGGTATTCAATGCGATCACTCGATTGATGTGCATGGTCGGAGCTATTCCACCATTTTCTCCCTTTGTCGTCGACTTTCTAAGACAGATGTGGATTTCCCCCATGCAGCTGCATCCCAACTCCTATGCTTACCTGCATACCTTATATGTAGCATACCGCGAGATCTTAGGCATAAAGCTCACTTTTGACAACGTTCATTTCTTTTATAACTTCAAGCACCAGACTCGAGAAACTCTTTCTTTCTCTTACTTTGAGTCTGTCCCAAAAAGAAAGATAATTTCAGTGCCATTCAGTAGTAAGGCCGGCGACTCCAAGATGGAATGGTTTTATATAAGGCAACAGCCGTGGTGTGCTAGGAGATGGACAAAATCGAGTAAGGCACTGGTTTTCTAAACTTCGACTCTGAATGTCCACGCCACCACACTAATCCATTTTCTTTTTGTTTGCAGTTGACAATCCAAAACAGATATCGTGTCAAGTGTTCTTTGATCGAATGCATCGGCTCCTTAATGGTAATCAAAAGTTTTTAACTATCGATGAGGTCCTCAAGGACGAATATCTCCTGTAACACCCCGTAATTCTGTAACACTAGGATTCACAAATCAAGGCAGAATTAAAAGTTAAAATCAAAATCAAGGGAAACGGGCTGTGCCATTGCGTTCGTCTCGGAATTCTACATGAAAAAGAGTCCGAGTTTGCGTAAATCGGAGTCCGTATGAGGAAGATTTGGCCTCCGGAAGATTCAGCGAAGTTCAAATTTCAAAACAGGTCAAGTTCAAAATACAAATCGGACCCAGATTGGGCTGGGCGGGAATTTTCCTGCCCAAGGCACCCAGGTCGACTGGGTAGTCGACCTAGGGGTCGACCCCCCTGCTTTTTCCAGTGTTCTGCACCTGGTTCGTTCTTCTGTATCTGGACGCCATTCTGACCAGATTCGTTGACTTCTACACTATATAAACAGCCCTAGTCTTCTTCTCTATTCACAATTCTATTCTATCCTCATGCTGCCTCTGAGAAAATATATAAATAAATAAAAATAAGAAAATACTAAGAAAATCCAAGACAAGTTTATGCTGCTCAAATTGTCCAGAAGAGATTCAAATCAAGATCAAAGCTTCAAGATAAGGATTAGAGGCTAACGTCGCACGAATCACAGCAACGCCTTCTTTCTATTCTAATCTAATCTTTGTACGTCAGTTATTACTAGATTTGAATGTTTCTCTTTTCGTGACATGAAATTAAAGGAATAAAAGTGTATGCCAATTCTTTCTATTGAATCAGTGCCTATTTCTATGGACCAAATTAATAACTGTTATGATTCGAGGAGAAATACGACTGTGACTATGAAACTATGGACCTTAGAACCATATGCCTCTTTGACTATGAACATTGCCTATGACTATGAACATTGCCTATGACTATGGACATTGCCTATGACTATGACTGTGACTATGAGAATTATTTCCCTGACTAAGCCTATGCCTTTGATTAGGAAACATAAACTATTGCCTATGACATAACAAGAACAACTGTGATTCATGACTAGGAAAGTGTTGCTTAAGTTTTGTGACTATAAAATTGGGTCTAAACCCGATTATCTCTTCCGTCTGTTTTAGTATTCTTTGGTTTTAGACCTTGGGAATTTACCTATTAAGTTAGGTCTACCCATATTCTTGAACCTACGTCGTTATTCAAACCTTTTTATGCCAGTTGTTATGACCATCCTTTTTCATAGCATCTTTGGTTCATTCCCTATTTTCTACGAATCTAGATTTGTATATAATCTAGATTGAATCACGATTATACGAACGGTGGTAATACGATTTGGGAAAAATATGAAATTTACTAAAAACGTAGTTTTAACTTGGAAATTGGCATAAATTGGGAACATGTACTATGGCATGTTCATAGAAATGCAAATCGGATAAATTTGACATGAATTATAGGATGTGTAATTTGAATCTAGTATTGACTTGAAAATCTAGCATTTACATGAATTGTGAACTAGAATAATAAGTCTAGTTTCACATGACCTGTAATTAGAATGTTAAATCAGAATTGGACTAGCTAATTTGGCATAACAAGTATATTGGTATAAATTTGAATTTGGCCGTAATTGTAAGTAATTGTCAGGCTTAGCAAAATCATGGTTAGTGACACTTAGTTTGGTATAGTTTACATACCAAAAAGCATAAATATGATATAGAGGGGAAAATGGGCCATAAGAATGAATGTTGACAATTTGCATTAAAAGAGAAATTAGGAAATAAGTAAATTAGGAATAATTTACTTATAGAATTTGTCCTAAATGAGGAAATGTAAATTTAGACAAATTAAAGGTTTCTTAACGACATCTCTTTTAATAATACACCAGAAAGTTCTAGGGTGACAGAGAGGATAGTGTCTAGGCTTGGGTTTGGAAAATACAAGTTTCCTGGTCTCCCTGGCTATCCCTAACTGATCCAACGGACGGGATGGTTACCTTCAAAACTTGATTTGAAAATTAGTCAAAACCCTTTGGACTAGAAAACACAAATAGGCCTAATCCGAGGTTAGACTGAGTTGCGATGTAAATCTGCCCGGAACCAACCGGCACATCCAGTAATCGCAACAATATATGTCTAATGTGAGTGGTCGTGGCTTTAATCTATTTAATTAAAGCTAGAACAAGAATGGTAGGGTTAATTTCGCTAAGACACTTTACCAATTCAACATGATAACCAGACTGGTGGGTGGGGTTAGGGACATACAGTTAAGCTAGAATGGGAGGTTTAAGTCCATAGGAACACTTAACCAACTTAACATAGCTAAGCTAGAATGGGAGGGTTAAGTCCATAGGAACACTTAACCAACTTATCACAATTAAGCTAGAATGGGAGGGCTAAGTCCATAGAGACACTTAACCAAACTCAAGGTAACAAGAAAAGATTTGTAAGGGATAAGTAACTAAGAAAACACTTATCCAAATTAACATGTTAACTAGACTAGAAGGTGGGGTTAAGTAAAGTTAATACACTTAGCCAAATTACTTTGTTAACTGGACTAGAGGTTGGGGTTAAGTAAGATTTAATACACTTAGCCAATTTGATATGTTAGCTAGCTAGACTGTAGGGTTAAGTAAACTTGAACACTTAACCATTGGATTGAGATAAAGGAATAAGGTTAAGTCCAAAACATGAAGGGATAATACTTAACCATTAATAACATGTTAGTTAAAAAAGATGGACAAGGTTAAGGAAACACTTAACCAATACAGGATGAATGGGTAGGGTTAAGTAATAAGGAATGCTTAACCAATACAACATGGTTTGCAGTAGGGTTAAGTCAACATGAATTACTGATAACACTTAACCAGTTTAACAGGATAAATGAAGGGGGTTAAGCTAGCTGGAATTGACAAATGACACTTAACCAATCCGAGTTGACGGGAAAAGAGAATTAAGTAGTAAACCTTAGTTAAGAAAACAATGATTCTGGAAACTAAGTGGTAAACCTTAGTCGACAAAACTAAGTAGTAATTCTTAGTATAACACGAGGAGGAGCGATTGTCCGTCTGATTTAAGAAGAAGGCTCCAACGGATTGGGTTACGAAGCCCGAGGCTTCGAGGGGACGTGAGGGTACTCTTGGTATCCCTCTGTGAGGCTGCAGATGATCCGCCTGGGCCCATAGAGGTTAAGGTCTGCGTAGAAGAACCAGGGGTATGCCTTGGTTGCAATACATGGCAACCTAAAGACTAGGATGGACCGGATTGATTCGGCGAGCAAACGGTAGCCCTGTGATAGCGACTCGACGTCTACCATCCATCTTGAGTCAATCGAGATACGTGAAGCGGAAAGGCGGAGAACTCCAAAAGACCATATACTTGCTATCTAGTTATGGGTGAGGATGGCCATAGGATAGAGGGGCACCGGGGGCCGGCGTATAATTCTCATTTTACAAGGTGTGCCTTTCATTAGTTGAGGGAGGGGTCAAGTGGGACCATTGCCACTGGAACAAAAACAGACCTTAGCATCTGCATCGGAAGATATCTGAAAGCTCCCGACCGAGTTCTGTGTTTCTTGATTTGCCCTGTAACAGGACTCGGGCCGCACATTACAGGACATGTGCATCTAGACAAGCGATAACGATTCGCGATACATGCGTGGGGAAATATAGTGTAACAACCCGTATTTTTAATAACCTGTAATAACATGAATTGAGGCAGAATTAAATTATAAAATGGGAATCAGGGGAAACGGGCTATGCCATTGCGTTCGTCTCGGAAAAATACGCGAAATAGAGTCCGAGTTTTCGAAAATCGGAGTCCGTATGACCCAGTTAAGGCCCATTGAAGTTTGCAGAAAATTACTAAGTAAAAATCAGATTCAAATTTGAAGAATTGGGCCAGCTGGGCCAAGGCGGGAAAATTCCCGCCAGGGGCCCCATGTCGACAGGCCTGTCGACAGGGCCCCCAGGGAGTCGACTGCCCTGTCGACAGCCCTGTCGACAGGGTGTAGCCAGGCAGATTAGCCTGGCGCACCTCTTTGGTTTGGGCTTGATCTGGGCTTGGTTGTGTGGTCTGGTTCTGGAGAGTTCCTAAATCTGACGGGCCAAAATTCACCTAGGGTTAATCCTATGGTCTAAATCACTCTAATCTTCTATAAATAAGCCTCTAACCTACCCTAAATCATTCATTAATCATCCTAGCAACAAAACTATGCCAAAATCTAAACTCTCATGGCCTCCACCTAAAACCCTAGCCTCCAATCTCTTCATTAATAATTCCTAAGTAATTTTCCATGCATACAAGCATATTTAGGCTTGTATAATCCTCCTTAGCTTGCATTAAAGGCTTGTTTTTCAATTGGCATCATAAAGGAGGAGTCTTGATCAAGTTTGCTTGCATTTGGGGGTCTTGATTAGTTGCATAAGGGGTTTCTTGCGTTTTTTATACTCATTTGAGTCCGCATAAGCATTGTAAGCCCTCTTACCCTCATTTTAGAAACTATAAAGTTAATGTGTGATGAAAGTTGGGGTTTATGTAAGTTTATTGAGTTGTGCATGTTATGCAAGGGTACTAAGCCATGATTTGCAAATCTATTAAGTTATGCAAGTTTGTTAAGCCATGATTTGTATGTTTATTAAGTTATGCACGTTTATGCAAGTTTGTTAAGCCATGATTTGCATGTTTGACAAGTTATGCATACTTATGCAAGTTTAAAAGGACAAGTTGTGCATGTTTTGACAAGTTGTGCAAGTTTGACAAGTTATGCATACTTATGCAAGTTTAAGATAACAAGTTGTGCATGTTTTGACAAGTTGTGCATGTTTTGGCAAGTTGTGCATGTTTATGCAAGTTTAAAATGACAAGTTGTGAATGTTTTGACAAGTTGTGCATGTTTTGGGAATTTGTGCATGTTTATGCAAGTTTAAAATGACAAGTTGTGCATGTTTTGACAAGTTGTGCATGTTTTGACAAGTTGTGCATGTTTATGCAAGTTTAAAATGACAAGTTGTGCATGTTTGACAAGTTATGCATGATTATGGTAATATGCAAGTTCATTATGCTAAGTTATGCAAATTTAACATGTTATGCATGTTTTATGGTAATATGCAAGTTCAATACGCTAAGTTGTGCAAGTCTAACATGTTATGCATGACTGTTGTGCAAGTTTATGTTGTGCCAAGTTCCCTCTTCCTATCCTTTATGCGTTACTACGAATATGTAAGCGATAGAATGACGTTGGGGGTTTTGGGGTAAACTTAAAATACATAAAAATATAAGATTGGGAATTTACCTATTAAGTTAGGTCTACCCCTTGGGAATTTACCTATTAAGTTAGGTCTACCCAAGTAATTGTTTGACTTGTGATTATGTTTTGAAATGAAGTGGACATGACACTTAGAAAACAAAAGTGTGGCCAACTCGAGGTTGGGTTGAGTTTGTAGCGTAATCCTACCCGGAACCAACCGGCTTAACTAGTGGCTACAAACAATAGGACCCAATGTGAGAAGTTGGTCATGTGGTGCCAAAAACCCGAGGTTAGACTAAGTTGTGGTGTAAACCTACCCGGACCCGCCCGGCCTAACTAGTAACCACAACAAGGTCTAATGTGAGAGGTTAAGGTGCATTAAATTAATTAATGCCTCATGATTAGGGTTAAGTCAGGGTCCACTAATACTTAACCAATTTGGGGATTCGAGGGATTAGAATGTGGTTAAGTTGTGAACCATTTGGTTACACTTAACTAGTTTAATCCATTTGGGAGTTCAAGGGATTAGAACGGGGTTAAGCCACACTTAACCAGTTTAATCCAGGATTAGCGAAGGGTTAAATCACACTTAACCTCCTTAGGAAACCCTAGCAGCGTGGTCTGTTCCAGCAGTAATCCCAGTTTGGTATCATTCACAACCCTAGGGGCTAGGCTAGGGCGGGGCACGATTACTGGACTGATGTAAGCGACCAAAGCGACGGCTGAGTGGTACAGCGGTGCGGGTCCAGCGGGCTACGGACGTGCACGTAGTCCGATGTTGGACAAACTCGAGGCACGAGTACCAGTAGGTTAGGGCTGTGCATTATTGCTTAAGTGTCCGGGGTCGACAACCGAGGGCTTGATACACCCCAAAGGTGGGCCCAGCACAGACTACCTACATCCATATGTGGGCCGTATGGACATCAACACTTGACGTGTTAGGTTTATAGGGAGCCGATCGACTAGACCGTGGGCTGGACCTTTTATTTAGGTCACTTCATGTTATTGGGCCAAAGTTTGGGCTAAGGGATCAATACCTGTTATGTTGGTTTACTAGTACACCGTGGTGCAAAAACTTGACCATGTTTATGCGATGACACCTTTATCTATCTTGTAGTCAATTTACCATGCCAGTATATTGTATCTATGATCATCTCAGTTTCCATCATGATGTTAACTTTATTAGTTTATAGACTGATCGTAGCAGGGCTTACTCAGTCTTTTTGACTGACCCGTTTTGTTTCGCCTCTTTTCTTCCGTTTCCCCCCCAGGTTCTCAGGGAGGGAATACAGGAGCCTAGCTTGGATCTTAGCTGCTTTCTTGGATAGCTCATGTATGCTTTGGACTTGGGCTCGCTATGGTTTCTTCCACTTTGGGGATAGCTACTATTATGTTTTCTTTTTCAGTTTTCAGATGACGATATTTCATGTACTAGACTTGTTCATTTGGGAAATTGACATTTTGATGTACCAGACTTGTTTTTGAAATGGTTTAAAATCTTCCGCTGTTTTATTTACTTACTCTGTTTATTCACATATATATATGTCATGTCCTGCCTTGCTATATCATTATGCATGTTTACCAATAATGCCCCTCCAAAGCTAGTGCATTCCCTTGCGAGTGACCCTGGCGGAGGTGGGGTGTTACATTTGGTATCAGAGCCAGGTTTGCGAAAAGGGATAAAAAGGTTTTTAAAACTTTTGAAAAACTATTTTCAAAACCAAGTATTAAGTATTTTCCAAAGAAAAGTCTAGTTGTTTTTAAAGGCTATTCCCCAAAAGCCATCAGCACTATCCTTTGACTCCTCGTTTAAACTCTTTTCTTTCCGTTTCCAGCATGTCTGATAATCTCATCTTGCCCGAAGGAGTAACGATACCCGATTGGTTTCGTCGGTACTTGGAAGTCACGGCACCGGTCCCAGGTGTCTCTAATGATGTCCTTCCAGTCGAGGCCGCTGTTCCTCCTCCTCCTCCCATAGCTGATGTTCCTCTTCCTCCTTCCCCTCAGCATCCTCAAACTGACTTCGCAGAGATTTGCCAAGATTTTAAGGCGATGGGTTGCAAGAATTTCTTTGGAACCGAGACTGTTGTAGAGGCAAGGAATTGGTTGAAAGAGACCGAAGATCTTTTAGCCACCTTTAATATAGGTGACCGCAGGAAGGTTTTATTGGCAGTATGGTTGCTAAAGGAAGAAGCTGCACGTTGGTGGGTAGTCACCACCGCTACTAGTCCAATTGAGACTTGGGATGATTTTAGAGGAAGGTTTGGACTGAGATTCTTATCACTGAAGCAAGGGGACATGACTATTAGGGAATACATAGATAAGTTTAATCAACTGGCTCGGGTCGATTTGGACTTGGTTAATACAACTCAGAAGAAAGCCCTACACTTTGCTCTAGGATTAAACGAGCCATTACGTGATTTGACCCTGTCTCATATACCCTTGGGGGCGACTTTCGAGAATTTGGTGAATTTGGCCCTACTTCAAGAAGAAGATAACAATGACAAGAAAGAGGTCAAGGCGAATGAGTCTCAAGACAAGAGAGTAAATTCCGGGAAACGGGGCAAGAATAACCGCAACCGCAAGAACAAGCCAAGAGGGAATATGAAATGCAACTTCTGTGGTAAAATTGGACATATAGCCAGGGAATGCAGGAAGAAGGAAAAGAGAAAGCGGGGCGAATGCCTCATTTGTGGAGAGTTTGGACATTTCAGCAAGGATTGCCCGAGGAAACAAGGGCGAGGCCAGACTCAGTGTGCGGGACTATCTGGAGGGCGAGTTCATCCCCTCAGCACCAGCTCATGATAGAGGTAGTGTTTCTGTTGAAAATCTTATCTGATTTTCCCTGTTCAAACTTTGTTTGATTCTGGCACATCGCATAGTTTTATTTCATCTAATCCAGTTGAAAGTTTTGCACCTAAGTACTAGTGTAGTTGATGATCCCGTATGTGTTTCAAATCCAATTGGGGGTTCTGCCCGTTTGTCTATGGTCTGAGTGGATTTGAACATTTCTATCTTAAGTATAGAATTCTCGTGGGATGTTTATATTCTCGGTTTCAGGGGATATGGGTTGGTTTTGGGCATGGGATGGTTGTCCTGTTTTGAAGCCATTTTTGGTTTCTGTATATAGGGTTGTGAGGCTCATGATCCGCCTCGGTAATACCCTAGAAATTTCTAGTAACCCTATGGGTCCCGTCATGTTATGTTATCTTGAATCCCTCAACTCGTCTATCGATAGTTTGAAATCGGTGAGGGTGGTCCGAGAATATCCTGATATCTTGGGGAAAGTGAAGGGGTTACCCTTAGACGTGGGATAGATTTCCGTATTATCTGGTTGGTAATGCCAAGCCAGTTTCGTGGCCGATTAGGCACATGACCTCACGAAATGAGAGTTAAGAAAGCAAGTCAAGGAGTTGCTTGAGAAGAACTTCCTGAGATGGAGCATTTTCGAGTAGGGTGCTCCAGTAGTATTCGTTACTGATGTGGACAGTTTGTTTCGCTTAAGTGTTGATTATCGTGAGAGGAATAGATAACCGTTACCAAGGATCAATGATTTGTTTGATCAGCCCGTAGGAGCATCTGTTTTCTTTTAATCTAACTACCGGATTCCGTCAGCTTAGGATGGCTGAGGACGGAATTGACAATACTGCGTTTAGGACTCTAGATGGATTGTTAGAAGGGCTAAGTCATGCTATTTGGCTTGACTAACGCACCCGCATATTACGTGGACTTGATGGGTAGGGTGTTTAGGGAGTCCTTGAACAAGTTTGTCGTGGTCGTCGTAGACGATATTTTGATCTCCTCAAAAGAACGAGGAAGAACATGCTATACATCTCAAAGAGGAGATGAATACGCTTAGAGCCACCGGATTGAAGGTCAAGTTCTCTAAATGCCACTCTGGAGGGAAGAAGTTGGATTTCTTGGGCACATAGTTCCTAAGTAAGGCTTAGCGGTGGATTCCGCTAAAATGGTTGCGATTTGAGACCGGAAAGCTCTGAGAAGGGCAATTGAAGTAAGAAGCTTTCTCCGTTTGGCTAGTTAGTTAGCATTCCCGGAGCTTAGACTTACTCTTCTGGATCAAGAAGGGAGTTTCACGGGAAGAAGACCCGCAGTTGGTCCAGAACATGGACCAGTCGACTCGAGGCGAGATGTTAGGTCACCTCGCTAGATATATTATAAAGGATGACTAAGGCGCGATAAGAGATTATGTGTTCCTCGAGTGGAAGACTTGGTAAAGAAGGTTCTTGAAGATACGCATCACTCGAGGAGGTGGCCGAGTTGGTCTCAGGGTGCATGTTGTGCCACCAGGTTAAGGCCAAGTCATAGGAGCCCAGCGGGCCGTTACCTCCATTGGAGGTTCCGCAAAGGAAATATGAAACGTCTCGATAGAGTATGTGGATAAACTACCTAGATCAAAGAAAGGGAGTACGGGTATGTGGGTCATAATAGGAAGACTCACGAAGAATGCTCATTTCAGTCCGGTGAAGAGCAAGAGGACTGCATCATGGTTAGCAACGGTTTATCCTCAAAAAGTTGGCCAGTTTTGAAATGGCCTCCAGGAAGCCATGGGTAGGCAACTGAATCTAGGTACGGCCTATAGGCGGATGGTTCATGTCGATTAAGCCTGAGTTATAGGAAATCACGTTTATAAGGGCAATTGGCAACGTGGAGTGGTATTTCCAAGGAAAGTTCTGCTGCATGGAATACCTTATGGTAAGAAGACGAGATCCAGGATTCACTAGTGAATTTTGGAGAGCTTGCATGAAATCATGAGGTTATAGTATGTTTAAGCCAAGTATACAGAAAGAAGAATAAGTGGGGAAGAAAGACGAGAGGCAATAATGAAATGAGTTCCAACTCGAATTTGGGAAATAGGAGTTAGGAAGCCAAGGAATCATGAAGTGGAAAATAGTCAAAGCACAGTGGAGTTAAGCTCAAGGAAACGTGACTAAGAAGAGTGAAGACTAGATACGCGCATCATATCTCTTTTTAAGAGTGCATCCTTGATCCTAGTTTTCCTGTGGAGCTTGCTTGCAAGTTATCTTTCGTATATATCCTCTCGGTCCCATTCTCGACCTTATTTCTGTTGTAAACTCCATAAGGGGGTTAAGACTCATCGGTTAGTACTATATGTCAAAGTTTGAATGGATTTCTTGTAATCCAAAAAGGAGTTTATCCTGCTAAGATCTCTTTTTAGCATGTCTCTCTGTCCATGTTTACCTAGTTTACCTAGTTTATCTTATCATGAGATCCTTAGGTAGAGACCCTTTGGATGAAACATGTGTTTGAAACATGTTATGTTTGATGGTTGCAAGTGGTTGCAAGTGTTTGCAAGTGGTTGCTCGTGGATGCATTATACACGATTAGGCACTAGATCGGCTCACACACTCCTCATATTGCATGTGCATGAGTGTTTATGCTTATTCATGGATGAAATTCGTATGCTATCACATGGATGTTGCATATGGATGTATGATTGAGCACGCATGTAGATATTATACATTATATTAGGGATTTGCATACATATGGATTCATTTCACTGACATACATATGCATTAAGGAGGTTTACTGTATCAGTAGCCGCCTGATTTACATACATATGCATTAAGGAGGTTTACTGTATCAGTAACCGCCTGATTTTTGCATTAGATAAGTACATATACACACACTTTTGCATATGTTCATCCAGCATTTAGAATCTTGTAAGGACAATGATTGCTCGTGGATGATGCTTTGAGTAGATGGATGATTGGATGGTAGGATACGTTCTTCCTAACTTGAAGATTTCGGGGACGAAATCCTTTAAGGAGGGGAGAATGTAACAACCCGTATTTTTAATAACCTGTAATAACATGAATTGAGGCAGAATTAAATTATAAAATGGGAATCAGGGGAAACGGGCTATGCCATTGCGTTCGTCTCGGAAAAATACGCGAAATAGAGTCCGAGTTTTCGAAAATCGGAGTCCGTATGACCCAGTTAAGGCCCATTGAAGTTTGCAGAAAATTACTAAGTAAAAATCAGATTCAAATTTGAAGAATTGGGCCAGCTGGGCCAAGGCGGGAAAATTCCCGCCAGGGGCCCCATGTCGACAGGCCTGTCGACAGGGCCCCCAGGGAGTCGACTGCCCTGTCGACAGCCCTGTCGACAGGGTGTAGCCAGGCAGATTAGCCTGGCGCACCTCTTTGGTTTGGGCTTGATCTGGGCTTGGTTGTGTGGTCTGGTTCTGGAGAGTTCCTAAATCTGACGGGCCAAAATTCACCTAGGGTTAATCCTATGGTCTAAATCACTCTAATCTTCTATAAATAAGCCTCTAACCTACCCTAAATCATTCATTAATCATCCTAGCAACAAAACTATGCCAAAATCTAAACTCTCATGGCCTCCACCTAAAACCCTAGCCTCCAATCTCTTCATTAATAATTCCTAAGTAATTTTCCATGCATACAAGCATATTTAGGCTTGTATAATCCTCCTTAGCTTGCATTAAAGGCTTGTTTTTCAATTGGCATCATAAAGGAGGAGTCTTGATCAAGTTTGCTTGCATTTGGGGGTCTTGATTAGTTGCATAAGGGGTTTCTTGCGTTTTTTATACTCATTTGAGTCCGCATAAGCATTGTAAGCCCTCTTACCCTCATTTTAGAAACTATAAAGTTAATGTGTGATGAAAGTTGGGGTTTATGTAAGTTTATTGAGTTGTGCATGTTATGCAAGGGTACTAAGCCATGATTTGCAAATCTATTAAGTTATGCAAGTTTGTTAAGCCATGATTTGTATGTTTATTAAGTTATGCACGTTTATGCAAGTTTGTTAAGCCATGATTTGCATGTTTGACAAGTTATGCATACTTATGCAAGTTTAAAAGGACAAGTTGTGCATGTTTTGACAAGTTGTGCAAGTTTGACAAGTTATGCATACTTATGCAAGTTTAAGATAACAAGTTGTGCATGTTTTGACAAGTTGTGCATGTTTTGGCAAGTTGTGCATGTTTATGCAAGTTTAAAATGACAAGTTGTGAATGTTTTGACAAGTTGTGCATGTTTTGGGAATTTGTGCATGTTTATGCAAGTTTAAAATGACAAGTTGTGCATGTTTTGACAAGTTGTGCATGTTTTGACAAGTTGTGCATGTTTATGCAAGTTTAAAATGACAAGTTGTGCATGTTTGACAAGTTATGCATGATTATGGTAATATGCAAGTTCATTATGCTAAGTTATGCAAATTTAACATGTTATGCATGTTTTATGGTAATATGCAAGTTCAATACGCTAAGTTGTGCAAGTCTAACATGTTATGCATGACTGTTGTGCAAGTTTATGTTGTGCCAAGTTCCCTCTTCCTATCCTTTATGCGTTACTACGAATATGTAAGCGATAGAATGACGTTGGGGGTTTTGGGGTAAACTTAAAATACATAAAAATATAAGATTGGGAATTTACCTATTAAGTTAGGTCTACCCCTTGGGAATTTACCTATTAAGTTAGGTCTACCCAAGTAATTGTTTGACTTGTGATTATGTTTTGAAATGAAGTGGACATGACACTTAGAAAACAAAAGTGTGGCCAACTCGAGGTTGGGTTGAGTTTGTAGCGTAATCCTACCCGGAACCAACCGGCTTAACTAGTGGCTACAAACAATAGGACCCAATGTGAGAAGTTGGTCATGTGGTGCCAAAAACCCGAGGTTAGACTAAGTTGTGGTGTAATCCTACCCGGACCCGCCCGGCCTAACTAGTAACCACAACAAGGTCTAATGTGAGAGGTTAAGGTGCATTAAATTAATTAATGCCTCATGATTAGGGTTAAGTCAGGGTCCACTAATACTTAACCAATTTGGGGATTCGAGGGATTAGAATGTGGTTAAGTTGTGAACCATTTGGTTACACTTAACTAGTTTAATCCATTTGGGAGTTCAAGGGATTAGAACGGGGTTAAGCCACACTTAACCAGTTTAATCCAGGATTAGCGAAGGGTTAAATCACACTTAACCTCCTTAGGAAACCCTAGCAGCGTGGTCTGTTCCAGCAGTAATCCCAGTTTGGTATCATTCACAACCCTAGGGGCTAGGCTAGGGCGGGGCACGATTACTGGACTGATGTAAGCGACCAAAGCGACGGCTGAGTGGTACAGCGGTGCGGGTCCGGCGGGCTACGGACGTGCACGTAGTCCGATGTTGGACAAACTCGAGGCACGAGTACCAGTAGGTTAGGGCTGTGCATTATTGCTTAAGTGTCCGGGGTCGACAACCGAGGGCTTGATACACCCCAAAGGTGGGCCCAGCACAGACTACCTACATCCATATGTGGGCCGTATGGACATCAACACTTGACGTGTTAGGTTTATAGGGAGCCGATCGACTAGACCGTGGGCTGGACCTTTTATTTAGGTCACTTCATGTTATTGGGCCAAAGTTTGGGCTAAGGGATCAATACCTGTTATGTTGGTTTACTAGTACACCGTGGTGCAAAAACTTGACCATGTTTATGCGATGACACCTTTATCTATCTTGTAGTCAATTTACCATGCCAGTATATTGTATCTATGATCATCTCAGTTTCCATCATGATGTTAACTTTATTAGTTTATAGACTGATCGTAGCAGGGCTTACTCAGTCTTTTTGACTGACCCGTTTTGTTTCGCCTCTTTTCTTCCGTTTCCCCCCCAGGTTCTCAGGGAGGGAATACAGGAGCCTAGCTTGGATCTTAGCTGCTTTCTTGGATAGCTCATGTATGCTTTGGACTTGGGCTCGCTATGGTTTCTTCCACTTTGGGGATAGCTACTATTATGTTTTCTTTTTCAGTTTTCAGATGACGATATTTCATGTACTAGACTTGTTCATTTGGGAAATTGACATTTTGATGTACCAGACTTGTTTTTGAAATGGTTTAAAATCTTCCGCTGTTTTATTTACTTACTCTGTTTATTCACATATATATATGTCATGTCCTGCCTTGCTATATCATTATGCATGTTTACCAATAATGCCCCTCCAAAGCTAGTGCATTCCCTTGCGAGTGACCCTGGCGGAGGTGGGGTGTTACATATAGGAACATATACCACTCTAGGTAGTGTGTCCTAGACTTGGGGGCATCGTTCGTCAGGTAGCATAATCCCTAGTTGGACTAGGTGGCATAAATCATGAATCCGAGAAGCGTTCAACAGATATTGTAGACTCTAGTTGAATCTAGAAAGCACTGGATAGAAAACCCTAGATTAGATCTAGGTAATAAATAATAAATGGATGCTCGAAGGCAATGGAAAATACCGGGATTGGGATCACGTTATCATTACTTGTTGGGACATTAGTTAGCTGGTGCAGAGATAATAGAAATCTGTATAACAAGGAAATGGCGAAGCGGCGAAAGTATTAGAGAACATCCTGTTTATCTTATCTTAGCATATATTGTGTTGATCTTGTCTAATCTTGCTGACCCTATCATCATGGTGTTATCTTGTATTCAGTTAATTCATGTCATTTTGTTTTCCATGTTCACATGCTAGAAGTTACTGAAATTACTCAGGCTTTATGTCTGACTCTGTTTTTCTTTCGTCTTCTTTTCTTCCGTTCCCCTCCCCCATGGTAGTAAAGGAGGGAATAGTTTAGCTCAGGTTAAATTGGATTGTCACCCTTTCTAGCTTGAAGATTTGTCGAAGTTTGCCTGGATTCTCTTCTCAAATGCTATGGCTGGCTCTTGCTACATTGGGGAATATAAATGTATTTTTATGCTTCTTATTTTGTAAGACAGATGATACTCCGATATTGTAAAGAAATCATTGTACAAACTATTTTGTCAATAAAGCAAAAGTTTTACTTTCCGCTGTTTAATTTCTGTCTGTCTTGTAATTTATCTGCATCTTTTACCCTAAATGCTCCACAGAACTTAGTGCATTCCCTTTGGGAGTGACACTAACGGATGTGGGGTGTTACACTTGGTATCAGAGCTGAAGTTACCATATCAGATAAAGGATTTGAAAAACTATTTTCAAAACGGTTTTTAAAGAAGCATTTTCAAGAGAAAAGATTTGTTTTAAAGACATATTCCCCAAAGCCATACGCACTATCTTCTCTTCCTCTGTTTAAATTCTTGTCTCAAGTCTCTGGGGCTCCTGGCTTTCTGGGAGGTAACCTCATGAAGGGAAAAGTAGTGCCCGACTTCCATCCATAGTCGTAGTTGTTTCATCTACGGGCAGTTTTCTTTCGAAGCTTATAGGGTTTTCCGGACGATGGAGGCAGCTTTCGAGAGATTTGTCAACATGACTGCACACGGAAGGGGATGAGGAGTTTGGCTAAGGAGCATAACCCTAGGATGAGGAATTTGTGGATGTAGACTTAGCACAAGAAGGTGGAAGAACTTATAAAACCTAAGACAAGAAGAAGTATCTTTACTAGGGTATGATAGGGCAAGAACGAGGACGAGATTTTCAGAAGGACAAGTACATGCTTTCGCCACCAAACGTACCTAGGAGAAAGGTAGTCCGGTTGGATGAGTCTAGTTTTCTGTTCGTACTATTTCCTTAGGTCCTAGCGCTTCTCATTTATTCATATCCACTTCCATAGTTGGGTCTCTGCACCATAGTACTTCTATAGTAGAAAGATCCCACTAGAGTCTCAAATCCAATTGGTGGTCCGACCAGTATATTTTTAGGATTTGAGAATAGCTATCGAGTTTGCTTATATCATCTCATGTAGATCGTCTAAATTCGAGGGAGATATTCCTTGGGTGCTTGTCTGATATTGGTTTAGGCCTTTGGGGCTTGTACTTGAGGAATGTCGAGTTCGGTTCGGATGGTTTGCGTGAGAGATGAATAGTTGTGGCAGGCACTCCAAAGAGCACGTAGTGACCTTTCGACTCTTATAGTTATGGCATGGCGGATAAGAGGGAAACCTCTAATCATCTTAGTACGTATTCTTGGTACCGTGATTGACATCTGTTTATTTTGGAAATGGAGATCCGGTATTTCACAATCGTGAAGTTAAATTAGTTAAGATACAGTGGAGTAAAGCTCAAGAAGGCTAGATACTAGCAACATACCCGTTTCCTTAAGGGTGTATCCTTGATTTTCTTTTTGTAGGAGCTTTACGGATAATTGTTTCTCTCTTTCCAAAGTATATCCTCTAGGTCGTATCTTCGATCCTTAGGTAGAAGCAAATGGATGTAAACATGTATTTGAAACATGTTATGGTTGATGGTTGCAAGTGGTTGCTAATATTTTCTTGTGAATGGATATGCATACGTATTAGGCACTAGATCAGTTCAGGCGCTTTCATATTGCATTTACAGATATGTATTTGTATGTAAGTTGAACTTGACATGTTAACATATGGACGTTGCATATGGATGAATGGCTGTGCACGCATGTAGTATTAACATAACTAGGGATACTTGCATACATGATTGGACGCATGGCACTGACATGATTTGCATTGAGGAGGTCAAATGAATCAGTAGACCGCATGATTTTGCATTAGATAAAGACATATACACACACTGTGCATATGAACATGAAAGCATTACAGATCTTTAAAAGACTATGAATGCCTGTGGTTGAATGGTTGAGTAGATGGGTGATTGGATGGTAGGACACATTCTTCTTAACTTGAAGATTTGGGGACGAAATCCTTTTAAGTGGGGGAGAATGTAACACCCCGTAATTCTGTAACACTAGGATTCACAAATCAAGGAAGAATTAAAAGTTAAAATAAAAATCAAGGGAAACGGGCTGCGCCATTGCGTTCGTCTCGGAATTCTGCATGAAAACGAGTCCGAGTTTGCGTAAATCGAAGTCCGTATGAGGAAGATATGGCCTCCGGAAGATTCAGCGAAGTTCAAATTTCAAAACAGGTCAAGTTCAAAATTCAAATCGGACCCAGATTGGGCTGGGCGGGAATTTTCCCGCCCAAGGCACCCAGGTCGACTGAGCAGTCGACCTGGGGCAAGTCGACCTGGGGGTCGACCCCCCCTGCTTTTTCCAGTTTTCTGCACCTGGTTCGTTCTTCTGTATCTGGACGACATTCTGACCAGATTCGTTTACTTCTACACTATATAAACAGCCCTAGTCTTCTTCTCTATTCACAATTCTTTTTTATCCTTATGCTGCCTCTGAGAAAATATATAAATAAATAAAAATAAGAAAATACTACGAAAATCCAAGACAAGGTTATGCAGCTCAAATTGTCCAGAAAAGATTCAAATCAAGATCAAAGCTTCAATATAAGGATTAAAGGCTAACGTCGCACGAATCATAGCAACGCCTTCTTTCTATTCTAATCTAATCTCTATAAGTCAGTTATTTCTAGATTTGCACGTTTCTCTTTTCGTGACATGAAATTAAATGAATAAAAGTGTATGCAAATTCTTTCTATTGAATCAGTGCCTATTTCTTTGGACCAAATTAAGAACTGTTATGATTCGAGGACAAATAGGACTGTGACTATGAAACTATTGACCTTAGAACCATATGCCTCTTTAACTATGAACATTGCCTATGACTATGAACATTGCTTATGACTATGGACATTGCCTATGACTATGACTGTGACTATGAGAATTATTTTCCTGACTAAGCCTATGCCTTTGATTAGGAAACAAAAACTATTTCCTATGACATAACAAGAACAACTGTGATTCATGACTAGGAAAGTGTTACTTAAGTTTTGTGACTATGAAATTGGGTCTAAACCCGATTATCTATTCTGTCTATTTTAGTTTTCTTTGGTTTTAGACCTTGGGAATTTACCTATTAAGTTAGGTCTACCATGTTCTTGAACCTACGTCGTTATTCAAACCTTTTTATGCCAGTTGTTATGACCATCCTTTTTCATAGCATCTTTGGTTCATTCCCTATTTTCTACGAATCTAGATTTGTCTATAATCTAGATTGAATCATGATTATACGAACGGTGGGAATACGATTTGGGCAAAATATGAAATTTGCTAAAAACGTAGTTTTAACTTGGAAATTGGCATAAATTGGGAACATGTACTATGGCATGTTCATAGAAATGCAAATCGGATAAATTTGACATGAATTATAGGATGTGTAATTTGAATCTAGTATTGACTTGTAAATCTAGCATTTACATGAATTGTGAATTAGAATAATAAGTCTAGTTTGACATGACCTGTAATTAGAATGTTAAATCAGAATTGGACAAGCTAATTTGGCATAACAAGTATACTGGTATAAATTTGAATTTGGCCGTAATTGTGAGTAATTGTCAGGCTTAGCAAAATCATGGTTAGTGACACTTAGTTTGGTATAGTTTACATACCAAAAAGCATAAATATGATATAGAGGGGGAAATGGGCCATAAGAATGAACGTTGACAATTTGCATTAAAAGAGAAATTAGGAAATAAGTAAACTAGGAATAATTTACTTATAGAATTTGTCCTAAATGAGGAAATGTAAATGTAGACAAATTAAAGGTTTTTTAATGACATCTCTTTTAATAATACACCAGAAAGTTCTAGGGTGACAGAGAGGATAGTGTCTAGGCTTGGGTTTGGAAAATACAAGTTTCCTGCTCTCCCTGGCTATCCCTAACTGATCCGACGGACGGGATGATTACCTTCAAAACCTGATTTGAAAATTAGTCAAAACCCTTTGAACTAGAAAACACGAATAGGCCTAACCCGAGGTTAGACTGAGTTGCGATGTAAATCTGCCCGGAACCAACCGGCACATCCAGTAATCGCAACAATATCTGTCTAATGTGAGTGGTCGTGGCTTTAATCTATTTAATTAAAGCTAGAACAAGAATGGTAGGGTTAAGTTCACTAAGACACTTAACCAATTCAACATGATAACCAGACTGGTGGGTGGGGTTAGGGCCATACAGTTAAGCTAGAATGGGAGGGTTAAGTCCATAGGAACACTTAACCAACTTAACACAGTTAAGCTAGAATGGGAGTGTTAAGTCCATAGGAACACTTAACCAACTTATCACAGTTAAGCTAGAAAGGGAGGGCTAAGTCCATAGAGAGACTTAACCAAACTCAAGGTAACAAGACAAGATTTGTAGGGGATAAGTAACTAAGAAAACACTTATCCAAATTAACATGTTAACTTGACTAGAAGGCGGGGTTAAGTAAAGTTAATACACTTAGCCAAATTAACATGTTAACTGGACTAAAGGTTGGAGTTAAGTAAGATTTAATACACTTAGCCAATTTGATATGTTAGCTGGGCTAGACTGTAGGGTTAAGTAAACTTGAACACTTAACCATCGGATTGAGATAAAGGAATAAGGTTATGTCTAATACATGAAGGGATAATACTTAACCATTAATAACATGTTAGTTAAAACAGACGGGCAAGGTTAAGGAAACACTTAACCAATACAGGATGAATGGGTAGGGTTAAGTAATAAGGAATACTTAACCAATACAACAAGATTTACGGTAGGGTTAAGTCAACATGAATTACTGATAACACTTAACCAGTTTAACAGGATAAATGAAGGGGGTTAAGTTAGCTGGAATTGACCAATGACACTTAACCAATCCGAGTTGACGGGAAAAGAGAACTATGTAGTAAACCTTAGTTAAGAAAACAACGATTCTGGAAACTAAGTGGTAAACCGTAGTCGACAAAACTAAGTAGTAATTCTTAGTATAACACGAGGAGGAGCGAACGTCCGTCTGATTTAAGAAGAAGGCTCCAACGGATTGGGTTACGAAGCCCGAGGCTTCGAGGGGACATGAGGGTACTCTTGGTATCCCTCTGTGAGGCTACAGATGATCCGCCTGGGCCCACAGAGGTTAAGGTCTGCGTAGAAGAACCAGGGGTATGCCTTGGTTGCAATACATGGCAACCTAAAGACTAGGATGGACCAGCGTGATTCGGCGAGCAAACGGTAGCACTGTGATAGTGATTCGTCGTCTACCATCCATCTTGAGTCAATCGAGATACGTGAAGCGGAAAGGCGGAGAACTCCAAAAGACCGTATACTTGCTATCTAGTTATGGGTGAGGATGGCCATAGGATAGAGGGGTACCGCGGGCCAGCGTATAGTTCTCATTTTACAAGGTGTGTCTTTCATTAGTTGAGGAAGGGGTTAAGTGGGACCATAGCCACTGGAACAAAAACAGACCTTAGCATCTGCATCGGCAGATATTTGAAAGCTCCCGACCGAGTTCTGTGTTTCTTGATTTGCCCTGTAACAGGACTCGGGCCGCACATTACAGGACATGAGCATCTAGATAAGCGATAACGATTCGCGATACATGCGTGGGGAAGTATAGGAACATATACCACTCTAGGTAGTTTGTCCTAGACTTGGGGGCATCGTTCGTCAGGTAGCATAATCCCTAGTTGGACTAGGTGGCATAAATCCTTAATCCGAGAAGCGTTCAGCAAATATTGTAGACTCTAGTTGAATCTAGAAAGCACTGGATAGAAAACCCTAGATTAGATCTAGGTAATAAATAATAAATGGGTGCTCGAAGGCAATGGAAAATACAGGGATTAGGATCACGTTATCATTACTAGTTGGGACATTAGTTAGCTGGTGCAGAGATAATAGAAATCCGTATAACAAGGAAATGGCGAAGCTACGAAAGTATTAGAGAACATCCAGTTTATCTTATCTTAGCATATCTTGTGTTGATCTTGTCTAATCTTGCTGACCCTATCATCATGGTGTTATCTTGTATTCAGTTAATTCATGTCGTTTTGTTTTCCATGTTCACATGCTAGAAGTTACTGAACTTACTCAGGCTTTATGTCTGACTCTGTTTTTCTTTCGTCTTCTTTTCTTCCGTTCCCCCCCCCCAATGTAGTAAAGGAGGGAATAGTTTAGCTCAGGTTAAGTTGGACTGTCACCCTTTCCAACTTGAAGATTTATCGAAGTTTGCCTGGATTCTCTTCTCAAATGCTATGGCTGGCTCTTGCTACATTGGGGAATATAAATGTATTTTTATGCTTATTATTTTGTAAGACAGATGATACTCTGATATTGTAAAGAAATCATTGTACAAACTATTTTGTCAATGAAGCAAAAGTTTTACTTTCCGCTGTTTAATTTCTGTCTGTCTTGTAATTTATCTGCATCTTTTACCTTAAATGCTCCACAGAACTTAGTGCATTCCCTTTGTGAGTGACACTAACGGATGTGGGGTGTTACATCTCCATCACCACAGGCTGCAATCCATTACCCATAGAATTGGTCACGGGTCAGGTCCATATGTATATATCCCTCCGGTGGATGTAATTCCAGAAATGGCGAAGAGCTCGAAAGGTCCCACGATGCCACTTCAAACTTCACCTTCTCCATGTTCGACTCAAGACAATGAGTTGGCTAATTTACCTGAAAAGCACCGAGAGGGGTACATCACTCCTAGGGATGTTGTTTCTCCTGAGAAATCACCATCTTATAAAGAACAGCCAACAGGTGCTTCCCAAAGAGATGCCCCTATTGTCGATGATCCCACATTTCTGGGCTTGGGAGATCTCCCACTTCCTGACACTATTTACACTTCTGAGGATTTTGGCTCAAATCCTTTAGTTTTTACTTCTTCGGAGGAGGTCACTCCTGTTAAGCCCAAAGAGCCCTCTCGCACTGGCTCAGCTTCAGACTCTGGTTTGTCGGAGGGGGGAACACCACTTAGGATGCACTTAACATAATTGCACTCCACTTCACAGCACTTACATCTTATGAGAATACTGATTCTGAACTCCACTTACATTAGTGTGCAGGTACAATATCTCGCTCTTACTATGACATCAGGAAACTACGCCGCGGCATGACCAGACCCCCTCATGATGTTGAGAATGATCGTCGCGAAAGCCGCGGTAGGGGGGATAGAATGCCCTATGATTCTTATCAGTCGCGGTCCTCGCGCTCTCGCTCTCCCATTCGGTCAGATTTAGAGCGATATAAGGGCTACCAAGGTCGTCGAGAAGATGACAGGCCGTAGTCAAAAGACCCAATTTCTTCTCAAGAAAAGCGCAGTAGGGAAAGGAGCCTGCTGAAAGATTCCGACTCGTGAAGAAAGCGCAAGGTTTCTGCTAAACGGCCTAGAGGGGATGAGGAGGTCATTGAGCCTTCCACATATAAGGACACCGAGCTGACGTTCCCTGCACCTCCACCGTTGGATGCTGAAATTGCAGTTAAGCGGGCGTATCTGGAGGAGCAATTTCCCGATCACTACTTTGAAAACTTAACTTTCTTACCTGCTCTTGAGCTTATTTCCTCGAGGTGGGCAGATGAGGCCAAAGCAAAAATAGACGCGGTCAAGAAACAATATTCAGAAATGTTCAAGTATTCACGCAACCTTTCCAGAATCATCCGAACTCTAATAATGAATACTAACTCGATGCAGAAAACCGCAGAAGATGATGCAAGGGCCTCAAAAATTTTAGGAAAAGACCTCGAGGATACATAGGCTCAACTTGCTATCGCTCAACGGGGACGCTGCTAGCTTCAAGCATCAATTTGAAGATTTACAAAAACGCTATCATGACTTGCTCGAGTCCCATAATCAAGAGCGTTTGGAGCTGAAAAAGCAAGTGGAAGATGCCAAGGCATATGCTGCCAAAATGCAACTTGCTTATGCTGACCTTGAGCGAGAAAAGGCCGAGTTGGCGAAGAAGAACGCCGAATTGGAAAAGAAAAATGCTGACTTAGCTTCCAAGTTGATGGAGGCCGAGAACAGGGCTGCCTTGGCGGAGGGAAATGTTGAGAGCGTCATTAAATCGGCTGAAGAGTCTTGCAAGCAGCTGGCGGAGGCCCAAGAGCCTCCAAGAGGATGTGCAGGGCTTTGGTGAATTACTGATTGAATTTTTTGCATATTTAATCCGCCACCGAAACATCTCTTGGATCGATGATTATCCGACTACCTTGATTCATGTATGGAGCCAAATTGTTGAATGGGAAAAAGAAGAACTCAAGGTAGATTCCATCGATGGGGACAAACTTATGGAAAAGTATATAAGAGATGACGAGCCGGCGAGTCTAGCCGAGGGGCGCCACTTGATTGCTGCCGTTATGGATGAGGAAAAGCGGAAGGCTAAACAAAAGAATATCTTGGAGGCTGGTTCTTCATCCACTGCCGCTAAAACTCCTGAAGTAGAGGGATACGACCCCGAAAACCCGGCGATCCCTCAGACATCTCTTTTATCTCCTATTCTTGAATCAGCTTCAGAGGCGGCAACTACTCAAGCTGAAAAATCGTCAGGAGGTATTTCTACCTTTTCACCCTAATTCGTCAAAGCTATCTCCACTTTCCATCACATAGTCGGACAATCAATGAAGGATCATTTATTTTCTCCCGAGTTGATAACTGTTGCTTCTCATTCCGCAGGTGCTGAACCGTCCGAGAAGGCAGATGTGCCCCAGGGAACCATTGCCGAAACAAAGTCAGCGGAGAAGGATGAAGGAGACAAGGGTAAGGCTGACGCTCCTCACGACGGCGAGATGATAGACGCCTTAAAGGATTATGGTGGCAATGAAGGACATGAGGAAGACCCTGAGGTGGCTATAGTTAGGGAGTCAAAAAGCGCCGATGACATTACTTTAGCTGCATTGAAAGCCGAACAAGACAAACGCATGCAGCTTAAAGTTGAAGACCTTGACCCCGAAAGCCTTAAGCCTCTCGCAGTAGTGGATGCTGGATCAAGGTTTGTTTTTAAGCTTTCAACTAGATCTATTACAGAAGAACTTGCTAAAAAGTCTTCTCTTGATTCCAGCGTTCCGACTCCCGTAAAAAAATCAACTGATTCCAGCACTTCAGTCTCAGGGAAGAAAAAACCAAGGCGCATCTTAACTGATGCTGAAAAAGAGGCGAAGGATGCTCAAAAGGCTGCTAAAAAATCCAAGTCCACTTCAAAGCCTAAGTGATGGGGTGTTCTGCTTTATTTTAGCGTTTAATTGGCCCACAATTGTTGTAGCGAGAGTGGCCCTCGCATCTTCTTTTTGCATGTTTTCCTGTACAAATTCATACATTTGTAAATAAGAATAATTCATTTCCTGCAGTGCCTGTTAGTCATCAGTTCATTACTTATGTAAAAATGCACGTCCTACTAAAGTCGTATAGTGGAGTCATAGTGGGGGAGAATATGTGTGTACATATATGCCCCCAGTCAGTCTTGAAAAACTATTCAAGATTAAATTAAAAAGTCCGAATGTCCCCGATTCTCTGACGGGGGTTACATTCCTTTTGTCATTGATGCCTGTTCTTTTCTAGCATCATTTATACTCTCCTGTCTTATATTCAGGTTAGAGTTCTTGCTGAGGCGGTCTCTTATCTGGATGCACCTTCACGCCTCAGAGGACGTCGTCTTCCCGTCCTTTATACTCTCTCTCAATTCTTGAGAGTTAGAGTTAAGAATGTCGTCTTCCCATTCTTTCATGTCTTATTGTACAAACAGTCGTTGTGTTTGTTCCTGCATATAAGCCATCTTCAACTTTTCGGATTTTAATTCAACATCTCGTATTCTGCAGTCACAATAGAATAATAGTTAAAGATATAAATAATGCAGGAAAGTAAATGGCACAGGATATTTTTATAGTGGTTCGGCTAAGTCGTAACCTACATCCACTTTATAGTTCTGTGTTCGTATCAACAGACTTTTCTAAGGAAAGTCGTGCCTTTTTACAGAGTTCATAAGAAAAACAAAAGAAAATACAACATCCCTAATTCAAGTATCGCATCAAGTGTTGGGCATTCCAAGCCCTAGGCAATTCTTCGCCATCTACAGTCGTTAACTTGAAGGCTCCTGTCTCAAGCTTCCGTTGGATGACGAATGGTCCTTCCCACTTTGGACCGAGGTGAGGAAGGGATGGAAAAACTCGCTTTAGCACCAAATCTCCTGGTTCAAAGGTTCTAAAATGAACTTTTTTGACATAATAGCATGCCATCTGACGTCGATGTCTCGACGCACGTAAGTCTGCCTCGTCCCTTTTCTCTTTGATTTCATCAAGTGACTCGAGGAGGAGTGCCCGATTCGTCATCGGGTCATAACATGTCACCCTGTGAGAGGGAACTTCAAGCTCTACCGGGATTATTGCTTCTGAGCCAAATGAAAGAGAGAAACGAGTATGACCGGTTGCTGTCTTAAACGTTGTCTGGTATGCCCACAAAGCCAAGGGATATTCATCCACCCATTTTTCTTTTGCACGTTCCAATCATTTCTTGAGGATGGACTTTATGACTTTATTTATTGCTTCTACTTGCCCATTCGACTGTGGATGGGCGACTGCAGTATACCGCTTGTCGATCTTGTATTTTTGGCAGAAATTTCTGAATTCGGCACCATCGAACTGGGTTCCATTATCAGTTATAATGGTCCTTGGAATCCCAAATCGGCGTATGATATTTCTAACAACGAAACTTATCACCTTTCTCGCTGTGATTTTGGTTAAGGGCTCAGCTTCCACCCACTTCGTAAAATAGTCCACGGCGACTATTGCATACTTCGCTCCTCCTTTGGCAATCAGTAGAACTCCAATGATGTCAATTCCCCACGTAGCAAACGGCCACGGACTCACCATCGACTTGAGCTGGGTCGGTGGTGCTCTGGGGATCTTGGCGAATCTCTGGCATTTGTCGCAGCGTCGTGAGTAATCATCTGCATCTTTATTAATAGTGGGCCAGAAATACCCATACCGCAATACCTTTTTTGCTAAGGTCTAACCTCCCGTATAATCTCCACACTCACCTTCGTGTACTTCTCTTAGTACACGCTTGATGTCGTCGTGCGCTATACATCGTAACAGGGGCATAGAAAATCCTTGCCGATAAAGGGTATCATCTTGAAGGATGTATCTGGTAGCTTTGCGAACTATGGCTCGCCTCTCACTCTTCTTTAGCAGGAGTAATCTATTTTTAAGAAAATTCTTGATTGGGGACGTCCAAGACTCCCTCTCTGGTTCTGCTTCGAAAGCTAATTCAATTTCCATCGACTCAAAGCTTGGCGATCCCAACGTTTCAATTGGAACCATTTCGGTTTCCTCCGGATTGTCAGAACTTGCTAGCTTTGCTAGCCGGTCTGCCTTCTGGTTTTCAGCTCTTGGGATATGCGTTATGTTATACTGTTCCAAGTTTCTCAACAGCTCCTCCACTTACCAAGATAGGTAATAAGTCGAGGTCCCTGGGCCACAAACTCCTTTCGCACTTGGCAGACGACTATTTTGGATTCGAAGAATATATCCAATGCGTTTATTCCGAATTCCTTAGCAAGTTTCCGCCCGGCAATCAGGGCTTCATATTCAGAGTCATTATTAGTCGCTGAAAATTTTAGTCGTAGAGCATAATATAAAGATCGTCCTTCAGGGGTAACTAAGACAACTCCAGCTCCGGACCTTCGGTCGTTCTAGGCTCCGTTTGTGTACAACTTCCATGGATCTGATTTTAATTCCTCCTCTAACTTAACCACCCTGTCGTTGATCATCTCTTTCTCCGGAATTGTGAACTCTGTTATAAAGTCAGCTAGAGCTTGCCCCCTGGTCGATCTTCACGGCTGAAAATTTAAATCAAACTGACTTAATTCAATATTCCACTTGATCAAACGTCCCGATGCTTCGGGTCTTTGCAACACCTGTCTCAGAGGCTGATCAGTGTATATGGTTATTGGGTGAGCCTGAAAATAGTTGGGAGGCGATCAGAAGGCTGTAAGCAAGCTTCTCAATCGTTGGTAGTTACGTTCTGCAGCTGCCAATTTCTTACTTACGTAATATACCGGCCTTTGCACTTTGTCTTCTTCCTGGACCAAGGCGGTGCTAACGGCGTGAGCCGATACTGCTAGATAAACAAACAGCTCTTCATGATCCACTGGCTTCGACAAAATCGGTGGTCTCTCTAGTAAGTCCAATAGATTTCGAAAGGCCTCAACACAGTCCAGAGTCCATTCTTCCCCCTTTGTATCAAGTCAAAAAATGGGACGCATTTTTTTGTTTCTTTGGAGATAAATCTACTCAACGCAACTACTTTCCCTGCAAGACTTTGGACATCTTTGATTCTCCTTGGTTCCTCAATGTTCCTTATCGCTGCTATTTGACTGGGATTGATTTCTATCCCTCGAGAGCTCACGATGAAACCTAGAAATTTTCCAGATGCCACCCCAAGAGCACTTCAAAGGATTTAACTTCATCCGATATTTTCGCAGGATACCGAACATCTCTGCCAAATCTTGCGTATGGCTGGAGGACTGTCTTGATTTGACGAGCATATCATCCACATAAACCTCCATAGTCTTCCCTATTTGGTTATAAAACATCCTGTTCACAAAGCGTTTGTAGGTAACTCTAGCATTTTTCAATCTGAATGGCATGACCACATAGCAATACAACCCCAAATTTGTAATGAAGCTCGTGTGCTCTTGATCGGGCACATGCATAGTAATTTGGTTGTATCCGGAATACGCGTCCATGAAAGAAAGAAGCTCATGTCCCGCTGTCGAGTCCACAAGCTGGTCTATTCTGGGGAGTGGGAAGTTATCTTTCGGGCAGGCTTTGTTCAAGTCTGAAAAATCAATGCATGTCCGCCACTTTCCGTTTGACTTCTTTACCAAAACAGGATTCGATATCCAGTCGGGATATGTCGAATCTCTAATAAATCCGTTCTCTTTCAGCTTCTCCATCTCTTCTTTCAGAGCTGCCGACCTCTCCGGGCCCAGCACACGTCTCTTTCGCTTTACAGGCGGGTGTTTCAGGTTTATACTCAGTGAATGACTCATGATGGATGGTGATATCCCACACATGTCAGCGTGGATCCAGGCAAACACATCCAGGTTTGCCTTCAGGAAGTTATCCAGTTCTTCGGCTCGGTGCGGATCCAACTGGGATCCAATCTTCAAAACTTTTGCTGGATCAGCTTCATCAATGGGTATATCCACTGTCGTTTCGTTTGGAGTTGCCTTTCTATCCTCAGGTTCCTCATCCTCTCTGGGATCCAGGTCTTCGGGCATTCCCATGGACAACTCCTTAAAGGATGATCCCTCTAATTGCTATGCCGAACCCTCCTTTGGTGGAGGTGAGGTACCTTTAGTCTCAATGTTGTGTCCCTTCATCAGCATCTTTAATTCAGCAATATAACAAGCTCGTCGGAAGACTTGATCTCCTCTCACTACTCATGTTCCGGCTTCAGTTGGGAACTTTAGCAATAAGCACTACGGCGCAATACATGCCTTGAACTCTGCAAGGGTAGGTCTTCCCAAAAACGCGTTGTAGGGCGAATCGGTATCTAGCACTATGAACTGAAGCATTCATACTCTTCAACGATCCCCTTGCCCCAATGATACGGACAATTTTATATACCCCATTGGAGCTGTCGATGCCCCATTAAAGCCTCGGATCCAACCTTCACAGGGCTTCAAATCTCCAGACTCATGTTTCATCTGATCAAACGACTTCTTAAACAAAATGTTGACAAAGCTTCCATTGTCCACTAGTACCTTATAAACCAGTGCCGGTCCAATGGTAGTGGTAATGACCAATGGATCTTCGGTAGGTGACTAGATTCTGGTATCGTCTCTGCTGCGGAACACTACATCATCGAACATTGTCTTCTGCTGTTTCACAGGGGTGATATCTTCCAAATCATCACACTCATCCACATCTATGTGCTTAACTGCATTAACGTATTGGTCCATTGCTCTGAAACTGTGGATAGCTGGATGGAGTCCACCTACTATTGTGTTAATGACAATTCCTTTGCCTTTCTGTTGCGCTGTAGGCTTTGGAGAAGAATGATTCTGGTTTGGGGCATGTCCTCCTTGCCCCCTGTCCCTTGGGGCAGCCTTATAGTCATCCAACTTTCCTTCATGCAACAGCTTCTCAACTACGTCTCTCAAGTGTCGACATTCATTCGTTGAATGTCCATGAGTTCCATGAAATAAACAAAATTTTCTGGTTGCAATTTCTTTCTCTGTTGAATCTCGTGGCTGCTATTCTCAATTTTAAACTAGACATAACATTTTGTTCTCGTTATGAAATCTGTATTTTTCATATTCGTTAGAAAGACATAGTTCAACAGATTCAAATATCTCTAGTTTTACTGAAGTTCAGTTTATTTTGAATCCTGTACATTCAATTGAAATTTAAAATCGAATTTTCAAACTACCACGCCATTTCAAAGTCTATTTATAATTAAATTAAATATATAGATTTTAATTTTGATTAAAATAAATTTTAAATCATTATTATTTAAAATAAATCATATGAAATATTCGAAATCCATTAAAATAGATAAAATAAAAAATTTAAATTGGTTCTGAAAATCCAAGTTGTTACAATCTCCCCCACTTAAAATCTTTTAATCCCCGAAAAGGAACGGAGCTGATAGTTGTTTAACCAACCAACTAACTTTCATTCTTCAACTTTTCAGTTTCTAAGAATTTTCAAAATTTTCTAAAATTTGGCTAACACACTTAATTTTCTTAAAATTTCGCTATAGTCTTCTTTGTACGGGGAGACCTTTAAAATTGCAACTAGCCTCACAGGGCCCTCAACATCCAAAAGAAAAAGAAAAAGCCAAGCGGCTAGCCAATCGACTCATAAAATCATCAAAACCCAAGAAAATAGTAAACATGTACCTATTCGTCGGGCATACAATTTTATTCCTCTTCTTAGCTTCCATGCTATGACTTGTTCACACATATGCAATTCCAATAAAATTTCAATTTAGTTCAATATTCGATCCGATTTGGCTAAATTACCTTTCGTTCTCTTATTGGTTTTATTAGTTGAATTTATAATCAAACATCGTAACCAACAATCCATTGGTTGATTAATGTTTCAAATTCATAAATTTTATATACTCAAAAATCATGTTTTTGATGCCAAATCACAACAATAAACCATATTTAAGGTTTTGGTTCTCACACCAGTCAATTGGAAATATATAGATATCCCACTTTCGAAACTCGAACATATAAATATTGATGATGGAGCACCATTACCAAAATCATCTACGGGCGACTAGAGCGTGATTCTATATCCATCCAGCATATTTGAGACTTCGTACACACGCTAGCTAGGTGTATATGTAAAATCTTCATATACCCGTTAGTCCAAATTCAAAATTAAATAAATATTCAAATACATGTAATAAGATTCAAATTTTCAAAAAAAAAAAATGTTTTCATTTTTATTTTAAAAATAACATTCTTAGAAACTCATTCTTGGATACTACTGATCCTATCTCTAACGCGTCATTCCCATTGGATATTACTAATCCAATCTCTGATGAATTTTTTCGTTTGGTTCTGATGTGTCTTGTTCTCGATCTCTGTAAATCAAAGCTTTGATACCATGACTGAAATGAGCCAAACTCGCCCTTACGAGAAAGCACGACTTGAGTTGAGAACACGACAAATCAGAACGCAAACAAAAGAACATTCCATTATTATTACAACAATTTACATCAGAGTGCAAGAATTTAACCGAGTATTAATAAATAATATACATCAGAAAAATATCAGAGATTAAAATACATTACATAGCAACGGAAAAATAATGCATAACGTAGCTTAAAGAAATACACGGATACAGAGCATTCCGAGTATACCTTCAGCTGTAAATCTAGGATACTGTGATTACAATATCTGCAGAACCAAAACTACTAGCTGCCCATGCGGAAAATTGGGGCACCCAGAGTTTAGGTTAAATCAATAAACTCCAGGTCAGTAACGGGACTGGTGTGAGAACTAAAACATTTATTAGCTTGATTTTAAAGTTAGGTAAATCATGGGACCACACCATATAACATAGAATGGGTTTATCCCCCATGAACACCAGTGCATAAAACAAACAGTGCAATTCTAAACTGAAAAATGAAGCTATTATAAGACTCAGGTCCTATCACACAATGCAACGCAAGCCGGAGGATACAGTTTTACCTTATGATAGCCAAAAATGCTTGGTACGTGAAATTTTATATTTTATTATTACCATAAGTGAAGAAATCAACTTCAAATATAAATGTATCAAGCATAGGCAGTGTAGGTACCCATATATTATGTCGCCAAATATACATTTACAAGTAAAATCGTGAAATCACGTATTGGAAAGTGGGTTTCCATCTTTGAACCAAGCCAAGTGATCATCCTTACCGATTTGAGGTTGTCTAGCCTGAGCCTCAGGATACAACCACAATTGCACCTGTGGTTAGCGAAAGGGCCGGTCATTCGTCGATGCTTAGTAATACCATAAATTATATGTTAGTCTGCCCTATGGGGCATAAAATCTGGTCAGCATATCGACTATAACATCCATCGGCCCCATAGTGACCGATATAACCAAGGTGCCTTGCAATCCATCATCGAGTGATAATAAGCAACATCCACATGAGTAAATAGTCTGGGCTCCATACCATGACGTTACTACTAGCTAGAAACTATCATATGTCCATTTCCCTAAAGTCGTCATCCCGTTTTTTGGTTCATACGAAGGAGTGAAGCTCGCGAATTAACGCTACACAAAGCTATGCTAATTAAAGTTGAGCTGTGATCATCAACCACAAAACTCTGCTTTTCAAAAAAAGATTTGATCATTTGCATCTCAGCATGCCACACAGACAATTCAAGTCATTAGACTGATGTCTATCGATATATAATCTATAAGCTCGTACGTCCCAGAGAAGGGTGTTAAGTAAGAGAGTAAATTCTCTACCACTAAAAAAATATATATTTAATGGAATTCAATCAACACGGAGTAAAATCCAATGTCAGACACGCATCCATTTAATAGTTCGTTCTAGGTTTGAACGAAACTGGAGGCACCTTATTCCTCATCCCCTATGCCCAATACTGGAGAGAGGTCCTTGCAAATCCGGTCGATCTCCAAGTACGGCTAGACGATCACCACTTATTACCTTGTCTTGGGTGTAAGGCTCAATCAAGACATCAGTAATCATCCAAACGATGTGAAGATCTCCAGTCTTCAACCACCGTCTTCATCGTCGACTTATAGTCATATCAATTATTTAGAATGGGATAAACCTGGTCTTTCTGAATAACTTGCGTATCTTATGAACAAGTGATATAAAAACACAACATACGCCTCATTCCAATCCAGAATATTCTTTTATTCAAATATTCATTTCACAATTTAAACCAAATTAAGGTTTTCCAAACTAGTCGGGATTAGCGCACCTTACCGAAGTAATCATTTGTTTTATTTCCCAATCCCAACCTATTCATCTCATGGAGCAAAGCTGGTAATACTCCATATATAACACCATGGAGTTATCGGAAAATTTAGTTACCATTTCACGCTCAAATCTAATTAAAGATTAAACTATCGACTGGGGTAAAAATGGGGTACTCCATTCTCGATCATTTCCCAAATTTGATAATTTAAATTATCACATTCACATTTTAGTCCAATTAAAGATTCACTTAAACTCCACTTAGTTTTAATCTTCCAACAGTTATTATTAATGATTATTTAAATTTGGGAAATCAGTCATGCTGCATCGACAATCTACACCATACCAGTGATTTCTGCCGATATATAACCTCTAAGCTCCTATGTCTCAGAGAAGGGTGTTAAGCATGAGAATAAATTCCCCGCCACCAAAGATAAATATATATATATATATAGAAGAGATCGACAATACAGTTCAAAATACAATGTTAGACACGAAATCCCGTCTTTAACTGGGTTAAAGAACCAATGTGATTTAAAACACAGTTCACGATAAACCCAAAATCACACTCTATTAATTTGGAATCTTCACAGAAAAACAGATCAATATATAATCGATATCAATTTCTGTATCAGACTAATAATATAAAAGGAATAACGACAAAGCCTTTTAAATTCCATATATATTAACAGTCTTCCTCCGTAGAAGCTCACTTCGATTTTTACCAAATCAAATTACTTTCAATCCCAATTTATTTTATTAAATTGGAAAACTTTACTTCGGAAAATTTACATTAAATATTAATTAAAAGATTTATAAATTCCAAATCACATTTCACAGTTAATTAGGCTAAAGAACGAATGTGGTTAAAAACATAGTTCACAATAAACCCAATTAACATTCCATTTTATTCCAATCACTAAATATAATTGGAAACTCTAATAATCTTAGTTTAAAAGATTTATTCTTTTCACACGGGGCTTAAGAACAGTGTTATTTAAGACACCATTCATGACAAACCAAAAATCCAATTCGATATTAAATACAAGACTCTGAATAGAAATTATATTTGCTTATATTCAATATCAAATTCTGAAATCAACAAATACCGTATTAGGGAATAACGATATATATATATATATATATATATAATCCAAATTCCTCATCAATATCTATATAATCACGGAATCCAATATCGAAATATTCGAAGATTATTTCTATTCAAATCCATTCCAATTTATATATTGGAAATTTCTGGTAAAATTAAAACCATTCACAAATCAAATTTATTTTATTTAAAAATTATTGGATTTCAAATCTAGTTAATAACTAGTTCATTTTGATAAAAATATATTTTTTCTTTAAAAAATTAGAATTTTTCAACCAAATTCTTTCCAAATCATTTATTATGAATTTATACTATTTTATTAATATTTTTAGTAATTATAAAGGCCCGTACTGTCGTTTTCCAATAATGGCCACCGAACTGCATCCATAGTGACCTTTTCTAAATTTGATTTGGACATAATTCCAATTCCAACCATTAGATTTCAAATATTTTATATTCATTGGAAAGATCATTTCGATTCGAACCCAATGGTTCCAATTTGAGGAAAATCTGATGGTCGGATCTCCCGTAATGTCAATTCGAAGTCAATGGTTGAAATTTGCGAACGGTCGTTGTGCGGTGCGTTCTATTCAGGCCATGAAATATATATAATATATATATTATATATATTTCGTCGATTCCCATTTAAAACATATTTTATAAATCGTTTATAAATTCGTTTTAAAACGATTCCCACTTCATTTTCAAGTTTAAACCAACATTGAATACTCCTTATCATTATAATATTTCAATGACAATATTTTCAAAATATTAGAATTTGAAATCATTTCCTTTTCGATATTCATTTTAAAAATGAATAAAGTCGATATAAGTATCGTTCGCGTTAAAATGCCGCAAATCTAATCAATAGGGCTTCACACATTTCAATATTTTCGTGTTCATCCAAAATCAAACATCAAATTCACATTTTAGTCCTTCACTGAATATTATTTTGAAATATTCGTTATTTTAAGTATTATTTATTTTCGAATTGGAATCAGACACAGTCAATTACCATATAATTTCAGTTATATGGATTTCATACATCACATGTACACAATAATAATGATACACAATCAACCATCATCCAGAGTGCATTACACAAGTGCATAAGCATTAAATATAAATAATTAATGCTTACAACGGTTTGTCAACCAATCGAATGACATACAGCTAAACACAATTGGGATTAGTGTGCGCCACATATCCTCCCAATACCCGTGTGGGGTTTCAACCAACAAATACAGAATATTATTTGTGCAGATGGGCGATATGTAAAATTATCGTCCCAATCCATGTCAGTTAAATGGGTGTACGTAAAAAAATCATCTGATTTGTAAATGAATATTTATTTTCATTTCAGGAGAATTTTATGTCGTTCATATATACATTAAAAATTATATTTTTAATGACAAAATATTTATTTCAACACTTGACTATTTTATATAGTTCAAACGTTCAATAAAAATGATATCACATGAATATTTTATTTAGTTCCTTTAAACATTAAAAACGATATTTTTATTGTTTAAATATTTTATTCGACATAATCAATTTTGCAACCACTATCAAAATTTTCATAATACAATCCAAACAAACATCCATGGTTTATACAATAAATAGTGTCGGGAGCTTCTAAGCCCCCTCTGCATCCTATTATATATTTAACTGTAAAATAATTAGAGTGAGAAGGTTTTCTCACCTTTGGTTTCCACTCCGTCATTCTTTAGCGGATGATTTGGATTCCGTTCTGCTTCTAGTCAGTTCCATCGCAACTGTTTCACGTAGTATATATATGAAAAATTCATATTTTTGTAATGCTATATATATATATATATATATATTAAAAATAATATTTTTATCTCAATATTATAAATAATAAGAAAACACATTTTTAAAACTATGCTACCTATACAAAAATTGCATTTTTTATTAACTGCTATATAAATTAAAAATCATGTTTTATTCTAAAGCTATATATAAAAAAAAATTCAAAGTTGTTTATATAAAAACCCCATTTTTAAACTAATGTCATATATATTAATCATATTTTTAAACTAATGTTATATATATTAATCATATTTTTAAACTAATGTTATATATTAAAAATCATATTTTCAAACTAATGTTATATATAAAAAATCATATTTTCAAATTATTCTATATATATTAAAAACCATATTTTAATTCAAACTAATTACATAGTAAAAATCATATTTTTATATAAACTACATACATTATAAAAATTACATTTTGATAAATTCTATTTCATATTAAAAATCAGATTTTTACACTGTTATAAATAATTAAAAAAAATCAGATTAAAAACCAATGCTATTTATTTTTAAACATTGTATAAGTTAAATAAACTAATTAGTTTAAATGCGAAAAAAAACAAAACCTTTCTCTGTTAAAATCTTGAAGCAAATAAACCCAACCTCGACATTGCAAAACCGCCGCTACCCCCCCCCCCCCCATCCCCAAATCGATGACCAGAATTTGGTCAGAGGGCCCCACGCCTTTGGCCTATGCAAGGGCTCCTCACGCCGGCGGTGGCGTGCATCTCGGTGGTGCCATTGGCTCTCGAATGCCCACTGCTTCAAGCGAGGTTCTAATCTCCATGTCCCTTGAGAGTAGATCACCACTGTATCAAACCGTCGAGGTTCCCTAGGTCGCAATTTTTGTGTTGGAAAATGTATTTAATTGAGGTAGATTTCAAATGATTATGGGATTTATTATTGAGCGTTGTGGACCGCTTAAAATAGAGGGAGGCGCGATTTATTTTCCAAGTTGACCACTATGTAATTGGAGATAGGGCATTGATTGATTTCAAGGGATATATACCATGGTTTTAATATTATTTTATAATTTTATTCTTTTAATTTGTAAATGACTTGTTTATCGTTACGAATTCCAAATCAAACCCAACGAATGTCGAACCCAGCCAAATACCCTTATTCCAAACACAATGGGATATGTTTCGTAAGCCAATTCAACTGTTTCGATCCATTTTCCATCAAAATTAAAATATAAATCAATATATATTGAATCTAAACATACATTTTAATTTACCGGGGTCACATACTGACTCAAAAAATTACAAAAAAATAAATCTAGCTATATTTTGACGATGTGGTCCTAACAAAACTAATTTTGTCGAATTTGGAGAACGTTTAAAAAATGCCCATTTTTTGGTCGATTAAATCAAACTAAACAGTCAAAACACGTTCAAGTTCACCACGCTCACATACTAACTTATAAAATTATGAAAATTGGAATCTAGCAATAATTTGACATTCCGGATACAACAAAAGTGGTGTTGTCGAAAATGGAGGTCATTTGCAAAATGACTATTTTTAAGGCCTATATTATATATATATATATATATATATATATATATATATTCCATAGCGACTATTTTTAATTTTAAACTGGACATAACTTTTAATTCTCATTATGAAATTTGGATTTTTTGCATTCGTTAGAAAGATATAGTTTAACAGATTCAACTATTTCTGGTTTTACTAAAATCCAGTTTAATTTGAATCCTGTACATTCAATTGAAATGTAAAATCGAATTTTCAAACTACCGCACCATTTCAAACTCTATTTATAATTAAATTAAATATTCATGTTTTAACTTCGATTAAAATAAATATTAAATTGTTATTATTTAAAATAAATCATTTTAAATATTCAAAATCCATTAAAATATCTAAAATAAAAAATTTAAATTGGTTCTGAAAATCCGGGTTATTTCACAAGGACAATTCCATTGGTTGTCTAATGACAGTACTTTCCTTTGACAGGATACGAGGCATACTTGTTGTAGAAAAATTCTCCACTGTCTCCACATGACACTGCCCCTTCATCAACAGATTGCACGGCGAAGTCTAAATATACAGAAGTGTTTCCATAACAAATTATATCTTTTGACTATAAGTGTAGACTCATACTAAGTTGTATATATTGACACTTTTATACTGTATTTTTCTTTCGAAGCTGTTTGGAAGCTTTAGGCTCGCTAATGAGAAAAAAAAGTGGGATATTAATGAAAAGATAAATTTATTTATCTTTCTCAAATTTATTCCTTGTGAATGCTTAATTACGTTTTGTTTGCCAGCATAAATGATAAGTTACCAAATTATTATTTTTATAAATCTCATACTATTTGTGTAAGTGCAGTATATTATTAAGTGTTTCTTTTGTGAATATGATATAACAGTATATATTGCTATATGTTTTGTGAAAAAGATAAATGAATATATCTTTTTTCAGTATGGTCAAAATGATACCGCAAGTTGGAGGTATAAATTGTTGATAGGAATCACAACCACACATAGATAACTAAAGCTCTTGCCAAGTACAAGATAAAAACAAGAAACTTCAAATAAACACAATGCTTCAAAACAACATTATTTCAATACACACAGCTTAAAATGTGTGTAACAATAAGCAACACGAAATTGCAAATAAGGAAACATTAACACACAATCAACTGCATGAAAATTTAACACATAAACAACACACTCTGTCGATGGCAATAAATTAGTACAAAATATGACAAACTGAAGTAATATATTATACAACTGTTCACTATAAAATTACACAATTTTTTTAGGCACTAAAGCTCAAAACCAAATCCATATTACACATGAAAAGACAGTAGATTTCAACAATTTGCGCTCACATTACAGCCAACCACTTCACCTTCTGCATCCGTTTCCATCAGCGAGGCCATAAGCTTTTGATTTGATCTCCGATTTTTGATAGCTTTGACCGCTCTTTGAGTTTCAATTTTAAAGCTGCAAAAAATAGGAATTTTATTGTGTATTTTCAAATCTTACACATGTAATGTCATTCAAGTTGTAGACAAGTTAGAAGTATAAATTCTTTTTATCATTTTATTGTGTATTTAGCAAAATTAGCATAGATGAACAAATAAGAACTCAAAAAATGTAAATAATATGAAAGATAAGTTCTTTTATCTTTTTTTATTTTGTTTAAAAAAAGTACAGTCTGTACAATGAAGCTGTTGATATGTATTGGTTGTACAATACAACATAACACAAGAAAGATACATACATTTATCTTTTCAGCGACATTTGCTATTTATACATTCATATTTCTCACTACTCGTATCATATACAATAGGTATCATGGCATGCCTTTACGACTTGATGAAATAACAAGTGAAATTAGTAAACTAACAAAACAATTTTGATCATTCTAAAAAATAGATGCAACTATCTTTTTTAAATCTGAAATAAAATAAGATATTCAATGTAACTTTTATTTTACCTTTTAATAAAAGAAAGATGCAATTATATTTTTAGAATCTGAAATAAAATAAGATATTTTACTAAACATTTAAAAAATGTTAATTGCAAAAATGCAATTTTGTAATCCAAAGTTTAGTTGTGTCATTAACATTGCATATTTGCAACTATAAATTAACACATGACATATATATTCATCTTTTTCAAATCTAAATTCAGTTTTGAAAAGATAGATGCAACAATCTTTTTTAAATCTGAAATAAAATAATATATTCTACTAAATGTTGTTGAATGGAAAAACTATTACTTTTTTAAGAAGATAAATGTTATTATCTTATTTCCTATGTTATCAATATAAAGTTGATGTATGGCTTTAAAATGGTAAACTTATATATCTTTTTAATGTTTATACTATTTTAATAAGGTAAACACAATTATCTTTTCAAATAAGTTATATGTTTTAATAAAAACTTATACACATATTAATTTTTTAACAAAAATTATGAAATCATTTTTTTGTATATACTTACAAGTTTTTTTTTTTCAAAAAAATATGTATTAATTATTTAATGTAAATATATTTTTCAACATTACTTTATATAATAAAGTGGACAAAAGATAAATATATTTATCTTTCTAAATAGTTTATGTTTTTCCCATAAAATCTAAATGTATTAGTATTTTCTAAATAGTTTATCTTTCTAAATATGTTTTACACGATTTTATACATATTAGTACTATTTTATATACATACTACTATTTTATTGTGGTTTTTTCAACTACGATTTTATAGATACTAAGATAAATCTATTGCTCCAACAAAAAAGGATTGTGTATAGGTTAATGGTTCTTACATTGAACGAGCCATTAAAAGATAAAAGAAACGAATTCTAACGCATTTGTGGTCATCCCACTGTTCCCCTGCATGCATCCTTTTATCTAGTTACGGTTCTTTCATTCTTCATGTGATTCCTTTAAAATAACAAAAGGATAAAATCATTTATCTTTTACATTTCACAAATCACAAGCATCATCAACTGAAATTATTTCAAATCCAACTTCATACCCAAAGTGAGTACAAATAGAAATAACTGATAAAAACAACTTGATTGATTGCTCAAACCAAATCTGAAGTAATAGCCTAAATACTAAAATCATAATCTAAAGTAGCGATGCAACCAAGCTAAATATGTGAGGCTTGTCTTATCAGAATAAAATAAAACCATTCAGATCTCAATATTCCAACTACAGCAAACGAAATCTTCCTCTAATAGATCAAAACTGCCTCCC
Organism: Allium sativum; assembly: GCA_030737875.1. Taxonomy (NCBI): domain Eukaryota; kingdom Viridiplantae; phylum Streptophyta; class Magnoliopsida; order Asparagales; family Amaryllidaceae; genus Allium; species Allium sativum. The sequence continues at coordinate 501,731,952 of CM060919.1, read as the reverse complement.
TTGATAAGAAACATATGATAGCATGAACGACGACATAAAACATCGAATTGGTAATGAAAAAGACCAAAAAAATAGAGACTCACCAAAGAATAGGCAATCCAACAGAAAAAATCGATTAGCCTATCCAAATGAACAAAACCGCCTCACGATTTCCCATAATTAAATTTGAATTTGATTTCAGAAGAAACTAATATACGTGACATAATAAATCGCCTGACAATAACAGGACTGAAATCAATTCTTTAAATAGGAATAATCGAATCATGAGATACAAAGAAAATCATATCTTTTACGGGTTTCGTTTGAAGCATTAAATGTTTTTGAAAATCTTCTATTTAATTATTTAATATAGATCAATTTTTAAATTTGAAAAAGGGGGAAACGAGTTTGTGAAATAAGGAGCGCCTTAATTTTTGTCCTTTAAACTAGTCCCGACAGAGCTGTATCCTTAAAATAAATAGGACTGGACTAGTAAGCCCTTCATGCAAATTTCTCCATGCACTTATTGTAACCAAATGATTTGTTTTAAAGCGTACCAAGCATATTTGGTTATTATAAGGTAAAAATCTATCCTTTGGTTTGTGTTGCATTGTATGATGGGACCTGAGTCTTATAGTAGCCTCATTTTTGAAAAGCATTGCGTTGTTTATAAATTGTCTTATTTCAGAGTTTTCATGGGAGTGAACCCGTTCCATGACATATGGTGTGATCCCGTGATTTACCCTATTTTGTAAAAGTTAATAACTGTTTTAGTTCTCCCACCAGTCTCATGACTGACACAGAGTTTATTGTTTCTACCTAAACTCTGGGTGCCCATATTTTCCACACGGGCAGTTAGTAGTTTTGGTTTCACATATTTCTATTTAACAAGATCCTAGTTTACAGTTGGAGCTATATTCTAAAATCTTTATATCCATGTATTTCTTTCAGTAGTGGTTGTTGATGTATTCCCGTTGTGAGTTGTATTTATACATTTTTATTTCCGCTGCTATGTAATTTATTCTCTGATATTATTTTTCCGCTGTGTAATATTATTTATTCTTGTACTCTGATGAATATTGTTGTAATAGCAATGAAAATTTCTCTTGTTTGGGTTCCGATGTGTCGTGTCCTCATACAATCCGGACTTTTTCGTCTCTTTGGAGATTGGGGGATTTCAGATTGTTGCAAGGTGGTATCAGAGCTTTGGTTTACAAATCTCAAGAATAAGACACATTAGAACCAAACAAAAGAATTCATCAGAGATAGAATTAGTAACATTCTATCTAAGAGTACTAATTAGTGATAGGATCAGCAGTATCCTAGAATGAGAAACTCATTAGAGATGTGGTTAGTAATATCCTAGAATGAGTTGAGAGTGATATGTTTATAAGTTATCTACTTGTGATTATATATAATCCGATCTTAGAAAAAATATTTTTGATTGTATAAAAAAGTATATGTTTAGAAAGATAAATAATCAATCAACTGTTAGTATGATTGTTTGATTTCATGTTTAATACTTATGACATCCGATTTGAATAAATTATATGAAACCTTTGGCAATTTTGGGCTTCGAACATACAACACACTTGTCATTTAATTTAATTGAATTAATTTAGACTGAACTGCAAATTTGGATAGAAATGAATATATATATATATATATATGAATATATTTATTAAAAAGGTTAATAGCATAGCGTTGAGTAAAGAAAAAATTGCATGCCCAACAAAAAAGTGCACCTTAATGAGTTGGTTGCGCAATTTTATTATTATATAAACTGTTGTGAGTAATTTGGATGCGTTGTGATGGTTGTTATATGTGAAATTAAAACATACGTCATAGGATAGTAACCAATAAATTATCGACTACACTGCATAACATACTACTGAAGATAGCAACGCATATCATTTTCCATATTAGCATTTGACGCTTATTTGACGAGGTTTGGGAGTACCATATGAGCAAGATGCATGCATGGTGATGACTGAATTACAGGTTGCACTGAGGAATGAATATGGACTTAATAACTTATAACAGAAAAATTGCAGGACTTAATAACAAACCCTACACGGGTCAGGAGATGATAAAAATATGCTCGTATCTCTTGTTTTAGATACGGCACACGAGTTATGATTAATTCCTGTCAACGGGTCATGGAATGATTTTTTTACATCTCCCTTGAGCATAGATAATTGACGTTTGATTTGTATGCAATATATGATTTATTGGGTGCCTAATACAGCCCAATAAATTTTTCAGACCCACCCCGTACAAAGGAGGTTATGGCGAAAATTTTCAGAAATTTAGGAAGTTAGCCAAATTTTAGAGAAATTTGAAAGTTCTTTGAAACTGAAAAGTTAAAGAACTAAATCCAGAATGGAAGTTGAGTTGGTTAGTTAAACAACTTTCAGCTCTATTCTTTTTCGAGGACGAAAAAGTTTTAAGTGGGGGAGGTTGTAACTCGTATTTTCAGAACCAATTTTAAAATTTAATTTAAGCTATTTTAACGAATTTGTGAATATAAGTTGGTTATTTTTGCTAAATAAAATTTGGGAATAATTTTAAAATTAGTTTTTATATTTTATTTGACTTATAACAAACTTGGTAAAATTATTAAATCGATTTATAAGCTGTTTTTGGAAATTTTAAAATTTGGATTTTTGAAATCATCGCATAGCCTTAAAAGTGAAATTTTGCTAGGAAGCTCACAGTTTGACGGGATAAAAATTTTTTGTATTCATAATGACAAACCATTGTTGTGTTCCAGAATATGCATCGAACGGAGTTAGTGTGTGGGCGTGCGCGATGAAGCAGTTCAGGGAGAAAACTGGCCATCGATTTACAAAGGAACATTATTGAGACGATCTCATAATTCGATTCCATTTTTTCCTAGATTCGTATCGTCAAATAATGGTTAAATCCAAAAGGCCATACTTTTTGGAGTTAGTGTTTGGATGTACAAGAAGAAAGGGTACGCTAGAATCGCATTTTTGAAGCTTATTTGAGCATCTTTGAGAACTTTAATGGAATGTCAAACGAACTCAGAAATCGACGAAACTTGATTCATTAGATTCGTCTTGGTGTGTACTATCTCATACCCGAAATCCGTAGAAAATGAAGATCGTTTGTAGTCGGGTGATCAGATGGAAAAGGAGATAAAATCACTTTTCCTCCTTTTCTTTCTTCATTTTCCTCCTTCCTCTCTTTTCTTCATTTTCCTCTTTAATGGCTCCTCCCCCCCCCCCCCCCCAAACCCATGGCAGCCGCACCCTCTCACCGACGCTCCTCCCTCCGGCTACCTCCTCCTCCCCACTTATCCTCCTTTTCCTCCTCTCCTCTCTCTCATCTTCTTTCTCTCTTTACTTTTGCAAAACCCTAGCCGCCACCAACCACCTCCTCCCGCGCCACCGTTACCACCCCTGCCTTTCCTCCGAACATTCAAGCATCGCCAGCCACTGTTCAGGCCCTCCCCTTGGTCGTGGGCCCCACCACGGCAAAAAACTCCTCTTTTCACAAAAATCCCATTTTACAAAAAGCCCTTCCTCTTCATTAGCCAATAACTTTCAATTCGTGCATTTCTGGCCGAGGCTCATCTAAACCAAAGTTGTAGATCTCTTTTTTCTACACAAAATTAACATACCACATTTGATTTTTGGAGTGCGGAGCTGCTCGAAAAACAGTTTTGAAGTTTGCAATTGTGGAGCGAAGATTCGCGATTTCTAGCAAATTGGAGTGTTTTGGAAAGAAAGTCCACTAGGCGAAAGTTGTCCAGAATGATGCGTTTGTGCTAGTGGGTAAGTTTGGGGAAGATTGGAGATCATATGCAAATTCTAGAGCAAGAGAGGCGAATTGGAGCAGGAAAAGCGACAAAGGGCGAGCGCATGACAAGAATTTCTAAATTGGAAGCGTCGTGGCAATTTATTTAGCTTGTGTGAGAGCTCTAAACTAAATTAGTATAGTAGAGTAGTTAGATAATTATGCATTCTATGTTGCAAGTTAGAAATTACATCATGTAGTAATATTGCCCCCTTGGAGTTCAACACTTAAACTATACACAAATCCCTTACATTAGAAGCGTTATATGAAAATGCGACACTCGCATTTCATACTCCGTGGATGGACACTTGTGGCGACCTTAAATGGCATTTGGTAGTTGAGTATTTATTTATTTATTAATGACTTTGGTGTGTGCAATGCAAGTTATTGATTTAAATTTATTGTTGTTGATTGAAAACCCCACACGGGTCTTGAGATGATTTTTGACACACACGTCTTGTGACAACCGCCCACTTCCCCTGTACTTGATAAGAAGAAGAATGCACTGAAAACTGTGCACGACAGCTTTGAATGATCATCAGAGAAGGTAAACACAAGCAGAACCTGTCGTAGAACTCACAGTGCAAGGATAAAGTATAGTAGAACATATACAACAGGTAATAGTAGTGAAGCATCATATAGCAAACTTTTCAAACTTTCACAACATCCTGAAAGGTTATCCCAACATCATAGGAAATATCAAGTATGTACATATGGTCTCACTAAAACACCCATATAGCAACTCAGACAGCGGAAACAGAAATACTAGGTAGTAATAAAAGTAATAAGTCAACCTTCTGCTTGCCTTCGCACAGCAGCATCATCCTCACTAATCACCTATCACCTTCTACTTAGTCTTCCCATCCACAACCGGATGAACAACCCAAGGTAATAAGAGGAAACATAAAACCTTGAGTCATATAACAGTCTTGGTGAGCGATAAAACAGCTAACAAACTTCAATAATAAAGCATATGAGAATTGATAGATAAACATACTTATCTACCCACAACACTAGAGAAGAACTCAACCCTATCTTCCCCACATCAGATAGTAATAGCCTTTACCATAAACAATTAACTGTTAATTCATGGAAACCAGAACACCCATTCAATCATAGTAAAGTACTCATAACATCTAGATTATATGTATCTCATGTAAACCATCCTAATCGAATTCAACATCCCTTAAGCACAAGCCTCAGAGGCCTAAGCCAATATCAGACAAGCACCCAAGGAACATCTCCTTCAACGTTGGACAATCTACATGAACAGAACAACCAATCATCCAAGAATGACACTAGCTATCACCGTCAATCCTGCTTTGAAACCATCATTAATCGTGTGACAACCAACCTTGCCATATGTCAAGGGCTAATGGTAACCCCAGTTCTAGAATATACTCCATACGCCTTCGAACGATTATTCACTAACTCGACAAATTTTCATAGCTTAAGCAACCTTCTCAAGCCACCATTATTCACCAACTCACGACCTTCGAGTTGCCACATACTTTGTTGTTCTACGCCGATCAACGAACACATTCAACACATCAAACCTTCCTACTAGAATGAACTTCGAACTCACACCATCGCCGAGCCAAATTACATTACTGCACTGCAGTTAGGGTTCAAGGGGTTGCCCCCGATTTTTTTTCAACCTCTTCTCTTCAAATCTGCGTCGTACCCGAAAAATATTAATTTTTAGAAACGACCATGTGAGACCGACCACTGGCCTACTTGGCTGACCCAACTTGTTCGACCCAAACTTCCTGAAGTATGAATGAACACCTTTAGCTTGGATGCCTGAACCCATCGAAGCTCGACCCAACATCCATGCTCGACCGACCCACTCAGGTGCGACTGACCCAAACGTTGCTCGAGCCAACTCTGCATAACAACATGACCCATACTCGACCGACCAACTCAGGTGCGACCGACACAAACACTTCTCAACCACCCCCTTTTGGCTTGCTCGAACCAACCACTTCTGGCTCGCTCGACCGATCAACCCTGACTTGTTCCCCAAGACATTAATTTGGACCGACCGAGCCTACCACGAGCGACCCAAAACCTGCGCCACCCCAATGCAACTATGATTTTGACCAAAACTTCTCCAATCATCATAATCGACAAAAAATACTTATTCAATTCATTCAACACAATTACAAGCTTGTTATGAAGTCAACAAAAGCGTGAATTCAATGATTATAAATAAATTTATGCAAATCACTCCAAAACCATGATAAAAGAACATATGATCTAAATTATGGATCTGACTTCATAAACATATGAAATGGCATAGGAATTAGCAATTTAAACTTACGAAAATAGTTCATAGGGTGATTCATATGAAAATGGACTTGTCAGGGTATAGATCTATGGTAAAACACTTGAATTTGATGAAAAACATGATCAAACATTCATTTACTTCATTGAATCTGCTTGAGAGATGCAAATCACTCACCAATTCTTCCAAACAAGCAAAAATCAATGCAATAAGATTCTGGACAACAAGCAATTTGAACCAAACCCCTTGACTCGATGAACTCCCTCTTCAATTGTCGTAGATCTAGCCTCAAATGGTGTAGATCCTTAATTTCCTTCCCTTAAAAGTTGATTTTAAGGGTGGAAAGGTGTTAGAGGAAGGAGTAACATAGGCCACCTAATGAGAGAATAGAGAAACTAAAAAATTTCTCAAACCTCCCACACCCCATTTATACCGTTCCTCTAGCCCACTAATGGGACTTCCCAAATCAGCTAATTATGGCTCTCCAAACCTAGACAACCAAATGGAAGACCTTAAAACAACGATTCCTCCTAAACCGATGAGCCAAATCTTAAATGTAATCACTCAACAGAAAGGCAACCATCATTCCTTTCCAATGGCATAGGTCTCACCACCTTATTCGACCTAAGTCAAAAGTTATTCCCTGAACAAGACTGACAGGGGAAAAATGGTCACAAACAAAATCGGAAAAAATTGTGGACATGTCTCACATCCCCATAAGTAACATATTAAAATACGAGAATGATCCAACCCTCATGGAATAAAATAAAAATATTTTACGATCTTCCGTAACGTAAAATGCGGGCTATTACACATCTCCCTTGTGTGAAATTGCGGTTAATCGATTGATTAACGAATTTATGTGAGCATCAATTATTTGATTGAAGCTCATATGAAAATAAAATGCACATTGAATATCATTTTGGATGTTGATAGTTGTTTGCAACTATCGTCAGGTGTAAATGATGAATGTAATCCATATAAGTTTATTTATATGGATATTAGTTGAGATTTTATTCCAATCCGGAGTAAACATGAATATTTTTATAATGTAATATTCAGTGAAATTTTAAGTTAATTTTGATGTCCGATTTTGGATGGACACGAAAATATAAAAATGTTAAGTCGAGTTAAGTATATAAACTCAATTTTGATTCGAACGGATTTTATATTGATTTTATTCATTTTTTAAAAAGAATATCGAAAAGATTGAAATTCAAAATATAACAATTTGAAAATATTATCCTTTTGATATTATAATAAAATGTAGTGTTCTAGTTTAATTTAAATTGGTAATGGAAGTGAAATCATTTTAAAAGGTTTGTATAAACATTTTATAAAATACATTTTTAAATATAAATCGATGATATATATTATGTATATTTAAATGGTTTGAATAGAACGCAGCGTGTAGCGACCGTTCGTGAATTTCAACAATTGAATTGAAATGGACGTAACGCGAGATCCGACTGTCGGATTCTCCTAAATATTGAACCGTGGGTTCGTCTCAAAAAGATTTTTCTAATGAATATATGATATTTAAATTTGAATGGCTAGATTTTAAAATATGTCCAAATCAGTTTTGGGAAAAGGTAGCTATGGATGCACTTTGGTGGCCAATATTGAAAACCTATTGTAAAGACCTTATTAAAATAATTAAAAATATGAATAAATAATGCAAATTCATAATAAATTATTTGGAAATTTTTTGGATGCGATAATTCTACATTTGAAAGATAAAAGATATTTTTATCCGAATGAGCTAGTTAATAACTAGACTAATAATCCAATGATTTTTAGAAATGGTAAATTGGATTTGGGTTTGTTCTGAATGGTATCTTCATTAATACCGTTCTTAAACCCATTTATGAATGGAATAAATCTTTTAATTAAGGTTTGGAGAAAGTTTTCTAGTTTATTTTAGTTAAACTAGAATTAAATGGAATTCCATTAATAATAATCGAGATGAGTTTATGTGAAGGAAGGCGTTTACTATTTATGGAATTTAATAGGCCTTGCCATTATTCCACTTATAGTATTGGTCGGATATGGAAATTTATATCGATTATAAATTGTTCAGAATTCCATGAAGATTCCATATTAATGGAGGATGATTTTGGGTTTATTGCGAGCGCTGTTTTTAATGACATTTGTTCTTTAACCCAATTAAAGGCAAGACAAATTTTCAGAAGTTGAATAATTATTAAAAAAAATGATTTTTGGGACTAAAACAGAACTAGAGTTTGAAGTAACCTTTAATTAGATTGAAACATAAAAAGAGAATTAAAATTATCAAATAAGAGAAATGATCGAGATGTTGCACTACCAGTTTTACTCCATGCGATAGTTAAATATTTAATTAGATTTGAAACGATAAATGGTAATTAAATTTATCGAAAACACTACCAGTGTTAAATATGGAGTACCACCAGTTTTTCTCTATGAGATGAATATGTTGAGATTGGAAAAAATAAAATAAATTGAATCTTTTGAAAATGATATCCAATGGAAGATTAACTATAAGTTTAAAAGAGTTTATCTTTGGTAAAATTAATGGGAATCTACCCAAAGATTATGAATATTTGATTAAAAGAATATTCTAGATTGGAATGAGATGCATGTTACTTTTATATATCACATGGTTATAAGATGCGCGAGTTATTCAGAAAGACCGGGTTTAACCCATTCAGAATAACTGTTACGACGACTAAAAGTCAATGATATAAAGACGGTGATTGAAGACCGGAGATCTTCTCATCGAATGGATGATTACTCATGTCCTGATTGGGATGATCTTCCGAGAAAAGGTAATAAGTGGTGTTCATCCAAACGTACTTGGAGATCGAACGGAAATGCTAGGACCTCTATCTTGTATTGGACATACGAGACAAGGAATAAGGGGCCTTCGGCTTTGTTAAGACCCAAAACGAACTTGTAAATAGGTTATGTCTGACATTGTATTGTGTGCTATATTCGTTGATATCTGCTAAATATATATGCTTGGTGGCGGAGAACTTATTCTCTTGCTTAACACACTTCTCTGAGACATATGAGCTTATAGGTTATATACTGGCAGAAATCAATGATATAGTGTGGATTGATAATGTGGCATGCTGAGATGCAAATGATCAAGGCTTTTGTTGAAAAGTAGGGCCTTGTGATTGATGATCAAATCACATCTTTAAATAGCTTAGCTTTGTGTATAGCGTTAATTTGCGAGCGTCACACCCCGGTATGAGTCATAAACGGGAAAAGGGATGTAATGGGTGCATAATTTTTTCTATCTAGAAGTTGTGTCATGGTATGGTGCCTAGTCATTTTTATTTATGTGGATATTGGATTGTGTGGCACCTCGGATATAGAGCCGACTAAAAGGCTCGAGTGATAGGTCTGACAGGACCGGGAAATGTATTGTTCAATAATAACTAATCCTCAAAAGTAAGAGAGGTCTGGCACTACAGGATCCAAGGGTTGCCCATAGGTGTGATCCGTGGTCATCTTGCTATAGGTAGTCTGAATCCGTAAGGAGACCATCCCTTGCCTTGACTCATGATGGAATCCAATTCCCATTATGACATTTTTTGGTTTTCGTTGTAAACCAATATGGCGACATAGTAGGATGGTGTACTATGTCGTCTATGATTGATAAATTTATATTTGAAGTTTCTTGCTATACTACGAACTTATTGTAATAACCAAATGATTTGCTTTAAAGCATACCAAGCAGGTTTGGCTATCATAAAGTAAAACTCTATCCTCTGGTTTGTGTTGCATTATGTGATGGGACATGAGTCTTATAATAGCCTCATTTCTTAGAAAGCATTGCGTTGTTTATAAGTTGTCTTATTTCAGAGTATTCATGGGAGTGAACCCGTTCCGTAACATATGGCGTGTTCCCATGATTTACCTTATTTTAAAGTAAAGTTTATTAACAGTTTTAGTTCTCACACTAGTCCAATGAATGACTCGGAGTTTATTGTTTCTGCCAAAATTCTGGGTGCCCATATTTTCCACACGGGCAGTTAGTAGTTTTGGTTTTGCAGATTTCTATTTAACAAGATCCTGGTTTACAGCTAAAGATATATTCGGAAAGCTTTGTATCTGTGTATTTCTTTCAGTTGTGCCAGTTGATGTATTTCCGTTATGCATTGTATTTATACATTTTTATTTCCGCTGCTATGTAATTTATTCTCTAATATTATTTTTCCATTGTGTAATACTATTTATTCTTATACTCCGATGAATGTAGTAATAGCAATGAAAAGTTCTCATGTTTGGGTTCCGATGCTTTGTGTTCTCATACAATCCGGGCTTTTCCATCTCTTCGGATATCGGGGGATTTCGAATTTTTACACTCTTCTAACTTAATTTCTATAATTAAAAAATAAATACATACAAATAAATCAAATATAATGTATATAGAATTGAGAGAATAAATAGTTTTAATGGAAGAGAATGCAAATCAATGCTTAACAATAGATTCTTCGCTCTCTTCCCTTTTTCTTACATTTCTACAGATCTAGAATTTTCACTGCTGATGACAAAAAATGTCGCAAACACCAAAGATTCCCAATTACTAGGAATTATAAATATGGTCGCATAGACAGGAACATAAATAAAGCATAAGCAGTAAATCACACAAGAGATTTATAGTGGTTTGACCTCAGTGAGGGCCTACATCCACTTTGAAGAGTTGTTGGAATATTATTGATCACTTGGAAGAAATTACAAGTTTGAGACTATCTCATGACATCTCATTACATTCATGTTCCATGATATATGATGTCATAATTATCATATATTGAATAATAAGGAAAAAGACAATTTAATCTTTCTTCTTCCTCAAGGAGGAGATGCCATTAATGAAGCTTTATGGAGGTCTCCAAGCTCAAGAGTTCAACCCTTTTGAAGTGTGAGGCCATGGGGTATTTATAGGAAGTGGTTAGGTAGGGTTTAGGTAGGAGTAGGTAAAAATGGGGACAATCCCAGAAATTCGCATCTCCAGCTGTCGGTCCCCGGAAATTCGCATTTGGGCGAGGTACGAAATTTTGCACCTGCCAGGTGCAAAATTTCGCACCGGCCAGGTGCAAAATTTCGCACCTGGTAGGTGTGTGCGAAATTATGCACCCAGCTGGGTGCGAAGCTGATTTTGACAAGAGGCATTGTCGAGGCTGGTTGGCTCCGTTGACGCGGCGTTGTGAAGGTGAAGGTGTGAGGTCCTTGTTGGCGAGATCTCTCTTCGGTCTTTGCTTCTGCACTTCCTAAGTTTCACCCTTGTCCCTGGCATCACGCGATGAGTTGAGTCGAGCGTGCCTTGAGTACTTTTGTTGACCGGACCAAAAGGCTGGTTAACATTTGTCCCCCAAAGTACGTCTTCTCCTGACGCATTGTCTTGACATTATGTGCTTTGGAATGAAAGTTGAGATGGTAGTTGGGTTGCGGATTTATCCTGCAAGTTATCGGAGAAAATGTATCAGCTAGCTAGCACATTCGTTATGGAATTGTGAGCTAGCCGCTGTTGGATTGGTATCGCGCTCGCGCAGCTGAGTAGCCATCATCGCATGTTTTAGGCGATGGGACCTTAGCGGGATATGAGCACACGCGGCCGTGAATATTTCCTTTTTTTTGGAAGGTACGAAATTTCGAACCCTATAAGTTCGAACCATCGATCCGTAGTTGCTCGAGAATTCGAGTCGTGGGGATCAAAATTTCGACCCCTCAGGCTCTAATTTCGAGCCTAGGCTTGGAATACAGAGGGTTTTTTCCTTTTCAATATATATATAGGCCCCTCCCCCTCATTTTTCTTCCTACTTCTATTTCACGTCAACTGCCATTGTTCTGAAAGCTTCGTTCCTCGCCCACTTTGACTTAAAATTTTCTAAGGTAATGGGCTTGGTCGAGTCGAGCGAAGGGAGGAGAAAGGTCGAGGCGCGACGGAGGGGGCTTGAGATTTCGAGCCTAAAGAGGAGGTTTGAAAATAATAACCTAATGCGGCTCGAATCTTCGTACCCTGTAGGGTTCAAAATTTCGAGCCCGCGGGCTCGAATTTCCGAACCCCGATGGGTTCGAGGCTTCGATTCCCTGGGGTTCAAATCCTCGGACCTCAAGGGTTCGAGCTTACGATACCCCGGGGCTCGAATTTTTGAACCAACTAGGCTCGTCAGGTTCGAAATTTCGAGCCACTGTGGTTCATGATTTCAACCCCCGAGGGGTTCGAATTTTCGAGGTGCCCGGGCCCGGTCTTGGGTGTCTCTGGAAACTTCGTGCCCCGAGGCATGGTTGAGCGCATTACCTTGGCCGGGTGTTGACTTTTGCCACTTCGAACTTCGATTTCCTAACTGGCTTCCCTTGGACTTATACACTGTTTGTTCAGTTGTACGAATGTACCATTGTTGTAATTGATAACTGCGCGGATAGGAACATAGAATTTTCACATAGGATAGAGCATATATATGGACTGTGTCCGAACTGTTAAGATCTTTAGCGTTTCTATGCGCGCTCTCATTCTTTGCTTGACACTTCTCACACTTGTTAATCTTCATCAACACGAGGGGTACATGTTATTTCACTATGATGTCTAACACTAGTATATTGAAGTATAGCGAGCTATGCAAACAAGATCACAGACTGAGAAACTTCTGGAAACCGAGGCTTCCCTGCCACCATCTTACACTTCTGATTCTACGGACAACACCAGCTCTGGAAGCAGCGAGCTTGAGACTAACGAAGGGTCGACTCCTTTTCAGACAGGAAGCTCGCCTAAAGTGTCGGAGCATCGGGGTCGTGCTGAGAGGTTACATTCTCCAGTCGTACATGCCAAGATGGAAAATGTGGATATTATGGGTGGTGGTGAGCCGCCTACCCCAGTGGCTCCTGACATAGTTCCTGATGCAGTCATCTTGGACAATCCTCCGGATTCAGTGCCGTCGCGCCAGGATATCGCGGAGGTTTGAAAGCTGTCATCGTGGTTTAATATCCCAGAGGGGGAGGCTCAACACCTGGATCGGGAGGAAGGGCCCATGTGCCGCCTGAAGGTTTCACTGCTTGGAATCGGCATACTTGCCTTGCGTGGTGCGTGCCCCCGGCCAATGAATTTATATGGGAAATGCTATTATACTTCCGCCTTGCACCCTCACAGCTATACCCGAATTCTTATTCTTCGCTCTTGGGTACTTGCGTTCTCTTTCGAGAGTTCCTACATCGGGATCCCATCGGAGAGGACATTCGTTACCTTTTCCATTTTAGGCGGTCAACTGGCGCATCATCTTCACAATGGTTCTTGGAAGCGTCCCCCGCTACTAGATTTTTTGTCAGAAAGTGGTCCAGACCGTCGGTGATTAAGCATGATTGGTTCTCTGTTTGCCGCCCTCTCGGATTCGCGAGGAGATGGATAGAAGGAAGTGACTCATTATTTTTTATTGTGGCCGGGAATCCCGTGGCACCTACTGGCGATGAGTATCGGCAATGTCTCGAGGCTCTGCGAGCTATTCCTGAGGACTCCCGTAAGACGGATTCTGTAGTGGATCAGGACCACCTTCGGCGTGTTGGGCAGCTTCCGGCCAATCGGGCCATAACCAAGCCTGCAGTGGCGAGTGGTGTATTGAGGAAGAAAGCAGCGGAAGGTCCTGCTGCCCCCGCTTTGAAGAGAAAGATTGCTCCTGGCAGGCTCGGGCCCAGAAAGGTCGGTAATTTCCAAGAAGGTGTTAGTGGTGACAAGGACGGTAGTGCAGAGGCGCTTGCTCGAGACAAGGGACTTTTCGACATTTCTACCCCTCCCCCGACGGGAGGGGCGGGGAAAGAAGCGTTGGCCAGTCCTCATTCTCCTGTAACCTCTCTAGAAGCAATCACCTCCCTTGAAAGAGTAGATCAGTTTGCTGGTCTGAGTATAATTCCTATGGATTTGTCTATGAGGCCGAGCGCCGCTAGTATGGAGGATCTAGCTCGTGCCGCGGAGGGGCTAACTCCTTCGACTGAGGGACAATCTGGTCTGTTGGGAGAGCACTTAGGATGCACACTTACACACACTAAACTGCATAGAAGAGTGCTTGCACGTGCTGCTTGATTGACTTTGCGTTATTCCTTTGACAGGTGATATGGCCAGAGGAAGCAGGGGACGAGGTCGTAGAGACCAGAACCATCCCGAGAGTGCTTTTATTGGCTCCTTCAGGAGGGGAGCTAGACTGTATTGCGATCCCCCACCACCGTGAGGTCATGGTAGCGGGAGTCGTCACCCAAGATAGGTCCTCATCTTCTATGACTCTTCCTCCTCTTCCTCCTCCGATTCGAGTGTCCAGTGGGGATTCATGGTTTGATCAAGGAGGGACGAGTCGCGTGTCGTCAGCAACTCCACCCATTGCTTCTTCTTCGGCTCTCGTTCAGACCTCAGAGGGGAGGGAGCCACCACCCGCCCAACCGAGGCTGGACAAGGCGCCTATTGTAGGGACACAAGATCTGGCGGAGTCAGGAGTCCAGGACCTACTCATTGAACAGAGGAGGGCGTTTGTGAATCACCACTTTCCGGGGTTATATCTTGACAGGTTATGGTTTGTCTCTGAGCTTCGTCCTACCCATGACAGGGAAACAAGTGAGATATGGCAACATGTGAAGGCCGCGTACCGTCATCTTGGTGTGCTTACCAAGTATTCCCATCATTTGTCTGACCTGATCAGGAAGAAGGATCAAGAACTTAGTAATCAGCAATCGATTATTGATGCCGGGCTGGCTTCCATTGCTAATCTAAATGCGGAATTAGGTAGGCTTTCTGATCCGTCTTAAGATCCGTCTGCCTCTTGCTTCTTTGATGTTGCTAACTTGTGGAGCATGTCGTTTTTCAGTTGCAGTGAATCATCAGTACGAGGGATTCAAGAGGGAGTCTGACCATTCTTCCTCTGTTCTGAAGGAAACCATAACAGAGTTAACCGCCCAGAATACTATCCTAAAGAAGGAGAAGGCCAAGGTGGACAAGGCTCGGGCCGAGCTAAGACGAGATAATGCACCAGTCCTGCAGCTTCAGGAGGACAACAAACTTTAAGGGCCGAGAACGCCTGCTTGACGAGGGAGCTTGAGGCTGCCAGGAAAGCGAGGGAGGATGCAGAAGCCAATAACCGAGAGGTGTTAGGTGCTTCCGAGGGATTGAAGGTTGAGCATTTGAGAGATTTGGAGTGCTTAATAGATGAGCTAACGGATGCGGAGTACGGGGCACAGTCGTTGGTGGAGGAGGATATTAAGGACATGCTGGTTAATTTCCTAAAATTCCGTGGAATTTCTTGGAGGGAAGATTACTCCCGGGAGCTAGCTCGGACCTGGGATAGGCTAGTTACGTATGAGGCCTTCTTGCGCCAAGTAGATGTTGCATCTTTGGATGAGCGATAGCTTATGATCGATCTTTTGATAGAGGAGGAGCGCGTAAAGTTGAAGGAGGGCAGAAGACTGTTGCAGGAGGAGGCGGAGAAGGATAGGCTGGAGAGACTTGCAACTGAGAAAGGAAAGTTTGTCATGACTGAGAGCTTCACGGAAGTTGTGACCTTTGCGGAGGGGAGCTCCTATTGGCCACTAGTCCTTGGATCGGTTACAGCTAGCGAACCGATAAGTTTGACTCGGGTTTCGACCGAGCACGATCCGGAGTCGAGAGAGGCTAAACTTACATTGCCCGTTGCGCCAGATGCTCTTTCAGTTCTCCGTACGCCGCCCTTGGCTGGAGGTAAATTACTTACAATGCATCCCTGAGGATGATGTGGTTACCGAATTCGCAGATTAGAAGATTGTGTTTTCATTGTGCAGTCCCTTCTGAATTAACTGTTGCATTGGATCCGGCCCCCGTGATCCCGCAGGTATTGAGTTTGGGCTAGGACTCGGGGGGGATTCGGTTTGGAGAGAGCGGAGATAAGCTTGATACTTTTGATGGGATAAGGGAGATTCCCAACCTTTATGAAAGCCTTGCTGACGAAGGAGAGGAGGTAGATGGGCAGAGTGCCACTGCCTACGGTCCAGTGGAAGCTGATGTGTCCTCAATGGCCGCCCTAGTGGATGAGCAAAAAGCCAAGATGGCGGTGAAGAGCGAGGAGGTGGAGGAAAAGCATATGCAAGATGAGGCTGCTTGGCAGGAGATCATAATCCAAACTAGGGAAGATATTGTGAAGAGGGTTGTCGTGACCGTTGCTCAGGGGAAAGTTGACGGGGAGGCGAAGTAGAAGATGGCGGCGGATGTGGACCAGAAGACACGGGAGGATGAGGAGGCCCAGCTAAGGGCTATCGAAACCCACGAGAAAACAAAGGTTGGTGATACCCCACGCAAGTCTCGGATACTCGTCGAGCGACTGGCGCCAATGAGGCCAAGGAAAGAGCAAAGCTGGAAGGGAAAACCATTTAGGAGACGAGTGCTACGGTGATAGGTCCTGCTGCTGGAGGTGCCCCTAGGCCCTTACCGCATGGTGATCCTGCCGACGTTACTGAGATTTCTAGTGGCGATGGGACGGACGAGAGGCGTCTATCAGCTTCTCACGAGTCGACTACCTTGCAGAAGGGTCGAAGTAGGAGAGGTGGATCTGGTAAGAGAAGGCCCGGTTCGAAGGATAAACTGTCGAGAGCCGAATCTGTAAAGAAAAAGCACAAAGACAAAAGGAGGAAGCGTGATTAGCATTAGTCGCTTAAGCATATTTTTAGCAATCATTTTGGTAGTGTTGGCCGGTAGTTTACGCGAGTTCGGCCCTCGTTTTGGTTTTTCAAGGCATGGTGTGGTTCTCATATACACTCTGCCATTAGAAGGAAAGATATTAGTAGTGTAGTTGGTTGTAATGTGTGTGTGTGTGCATGTTGTAATGAAAAATGAATTAGTAAAGATTGCATTTTTTGTTAACTGTTCGGATGTTCCTCCCATGTTTTCGTGCGTCCCTTACTTGCATAGGCATACTTATCGTTACATTTAGCAAAAAGCGATTGTGAGTGTTGTGCCCCAGGCTGGTGATTCCAGGGGGTGTGAGTTGGGAGCCGCGCTCGGGTTGTTGTTACAGAGGGGCGTGAGACAGTGCGCAAGCTTCTAGTAAATCTCCCTCAACTCAGGAGACCCGTTGTTTGCGAAGCCCGGCTTAAGCGCCTGCTGTTTTTTCTTGGGTTGCCCGGGATTAACCTCAAGAGTAGCGAAGGCGTATGACATTGTGTTATGCGGTCCGTCCGGTGTAGGCTCTCCCTTCGTTCATCGGGTTGGGGCGAGCCTGAAGGCATCATTGTTCGCCCGGAAAGAGAAGCCCGGATCATCAGCTCGTAAGGTCCGATCGTGGCCGTGGGCTACCCCTCAGCCTTGAGAGCTTAGGGAATGTGACGATTTAAGGGTCTGTTTTGGTGCTACGCAAAAGTCCGACCGACAATCATAGTTCAGGGGGAGTTTGTATCGCCCCGTTAAGTTATTGGGTGGTTGAACGATTTATCCTCGGCCTTGATCCTGGGTCAAGGTTCGAGTCAGAGGTTATTTATACTCGGTCGCGCCGTGGGCTGGCGACTCGAGTGGCATGGCAAGGTCCCGTGTTTGGGATTCCGGTCGTTTCCAATGTGATTAGGCTGCGAGATTGGTTCATGATTCAGATGGCGGTGCCAACCCCAATGTTGGGAGTTGGTACGGCGGTGTACAGAAACTAGATGTCAGGGTTAGCTAATTATGTCGCGTGAGGAGTAAACACAGAGTAAAGAGATAGAAAGTTGAACATCATTTCCATTAATAAATTTTGGCATGAATAGCCTTTATAAAGCCTTGAATCATTACAAAACAAAACATCGCTGGAAAGCGTAAACAACCAGGTGCTAAGTTATGTGAACTAACGGAGGAGATGTTCACTGTTCCAAGCCCTTGGTAGTTCAGGTCCGTCCACGGTGGCAAGCTTGAAAGTACCATCACTGAGTCTTCGCAGTATGGAGTACGGCCCTTCCCAACGAGGAGCGTGGCCTATTGGCGGAGGGAGGACCCATTTTAGGATGAGGTCGCCGATGTTGAGGTCCTTGTGGCGGACTCGGGAGTTGAAGTACCGACTGACTCGTTGTCGTTGGCCAGCGGCTCGCTGGTCGGCTTTGTTTCTTTTTTCTTCTAGCAAATTGAGTGACTCTAAAAGCAAGTCTTGATTTTTCTTTGGATTGAAGTAGGTGAGGCGATGTGACTGGAGCTCAAGCTCGATGGGGATGACGACTTTGGACCCGTAAGAAAGGGCAAAGGGCATGTGCCCGATTGATATCTTGTGAGTTGTTCGGTAGGCCCACATGGCTAGAGGATGTTCGTCTACCCACATGCCTCTGGCCTTCTCGAGGCGCTTCTTGATGATGGACTTGATGACTTTGTTGACTGCTTCGGCCAGTCCGTTGGCCTGGAGGTGAGCTACGGCCGAGAACCTTTTTTCGATGTCCTGCCGCCGAAAGAAGGATTTGAATTCGGCGCTCTCGAATTAGGTGTCGTTGTCTGAAATGATGGCTTGAGGGACCCCGTATCGAGTGATGATGTTGCGTACCACGAAGTTGATCATTTTCTTGGTGGTGATAGTGGCGAGGGCCTCGGCCTCTGCCCATTTGTTAAAATAATCTACTGCAATAACAGCGTGTCGTGCCCCACCTCTGGCCATGGGAACAGTTCCAATGATGTCAATTCCCCACATGGCGAATAGCCATGGGCAAGTCATCTGTGTTAGTTCCATCGGCGGGGCTCCTAGAATCTCAGAGAAGCGTTGGCATTTGTCGCACTTGCGAGCATAGTCAGTGGCGTCATGGTCGAGCATGGTCCAGTAGAAACCATGCCGGAGTATCTTTCTGGCCAGTATTTTCCCCCCTGTGTGGTCACCACATTCCCTTTCATGCACGCTAGTAAGAATTTTTGGGAGTCGTCATGGGCCCCACATCTAAGTAAGGGGACATAGAAGCTTCTTCGATAAAGTATCCCGTCTACGAGAAGGTAACGGGCTGACTGGCGGGTGAGCGCTCTCCTTTCTTTGCGGTTCTCTGGGATGATCCAATGCCGTAGGTAGCTCTTGATTGGCGTCGTCCATGATTTCGGCTCTGGTTCGGCATTCATAACAGCGCCGGTTTGAATTGGCTAGATGCTGGGAGAGATGAATACTTTGACGAGGGAGAACCACAAAAGCTGCGGATCTTCAGAACTTGCTAGTCTAGCCAATGAATCGACCTTTTCATTTTGGTCGTGTAATGTGAGTGGAAGTGAAGTGGTCAAAGTGGGTGAGCAGTTTCTGAACTCGAGTTAGGTATAGAGCGAGCCGTTCAGCCTTCGTTTGATATTCTTCTGCTACTTGGCGCATGACGAGTTGCGAGTTGGAGAAGATTTGGATAATCCTCAGCTTGAACTCGATCGTGATTCTTAGCCCGGCTATCAATGCCTCATATTCTATATCGTTACTGGTAGCAGGGAAATTCAGCTTTAATGCATAGTGTATCGGGCGCCCCTCGGGAGTGATGAGTACGATACCGGCTCCCGAGCACTTGATGTTGGAGGATCCATCCATGAACATTTTCCATTCGTTGTCGGGGGTTTTAGCGTCTTCCATAGAGGCCTCCTCAGGGGCCGTGAATTCTACTATGAAGTCGGCGAGGGCTTGCCTGAGGATGGCTCGACTGGGATTGAATGTTATCTCGAACTGACTTAGTTCCATAATCCAATTCAGTAGTCGGCCGGACGCCTCAGGTTATTGTAGGACCGGACGTAGCGGTTGGTCGGTGAAGACTTTTATGGGACGAGCCTGGAAATATGGTCGTAGCTTCCAGGAGGAGACTATTAAGCAGAATGCTAGTTTTTCTAGCTTCGGGTAGTTCTTTTCTGCCCCCGTCAATTCGTTTGCTTATGTAGTAGACAGGTCGTTGGATGCGATCCTCGAGCCGTATTAATGCCGAGCTGATTACTTGTGGAGAAACAGCCAAGTAAACAGACAAGTCCTCGTGGTCTATAAGCTGAGATAAGATGGGTAGTCATGCTAAGTGATTCAGGAGTTCCTTGTACGCGGAAACACACTCAGGGGTCCACTTGAAATTGTGTTTCCCTTTTCGAAGTTAATCAAAGAAAGGAATGCACTTGTCGGTTGGCTTAGAGTTGAATCGACTTAAAGCAGCGACCTTACCATCTAAACTTTGAACGTCCTTGATGTTCTCGTGGGTTCAGATGTCTTGAATGGCCTTGATTTTCTCGGGGTTAGCATCAATGCCCCGGGCATTGACTATAAAACCCAGAAACTTTCTTGAAGCAATGCCAAAGGAACATTTTAGAGGATTGAGTTTCATGTCGCATTGGCGTAGGACATTGAACATTTCGAAGAGGTCTTGACGTGATTGCTAGACACTTTCGATTTGACTAGCATGTCGTCTACGTACACCTCCATGAATTTCCCAATTTGATTTTTTAAGAGTCGACTAACCATCCGCTGATATGTAGCACCGACATTCTCGAGGTCGAAAGGCATGACGCGATAGCAGTAAAGTCCTCGGTCGGTTAAGAAGGAGGTATGATCCTGGTGGCGGAGATTCATTGGGATCTGGTTGTAACCGGAGTAGGCGTCCATGAAAGATAGTAGTTGGTACCCGGCGGTTGAGTCGACTAGCCAGTCGATCTTGGGGAGCGGGAAGCTATCCTTCGGGCACTCTTTGCTCAAATCAGAGAAATCAATACATGTCCCCCATTTACCGTTGGCCTTTTTGACTAAACCGGATTGGAGATCCACTCGGGGTAGTAGGCCTCATGGACGAAGTTGTTGTTTATCAGGCGATCAACCTCTTCTTCGAGTGCCCTGGATCTCTTGGGCTCTAGGAAATGGCGCTTCTTCTTGACTAGAGGCATTGTAAGATCATGCCTAAAGAATTGCATGCGATTGCAGGGTTGATGCCTTTCATATCGGAATGGGTCCGTGCGAAGACGCCTGGATTCGCTTTCAAGAAATCCACAAGATCATCTTTGATAGTTGGGTGAAGGCGGGACCCTATCTTCAATACTCGTGATGGGTCGTCGGGGCTAACAGGTACATTTATTGTGGGCTCAACCGGAGTAGGTCTCTCACTCGAGCTCTTTATCTTTCCTTGGATCGAGGTCGTCAGAAAGACATGAGTGGCGCCTGAGCCAAGGCCCAGATGCCGCTGATTGATATGCTGAGGTGGTCTTGGAGCAAAAGGGGGCGGGCACTACTTTACCCTTTTCCCTATTGCACGCATTTTTCAATTCTATCGCGTAACATTCCCTGGCATTGATTTGGTCGCCTCTGACTGTTACGATCCTGTTTTCTGTTGGAAATTTCATTAGGAGGGACCATGGCAATAGGCAAACACGGAATTCGGTAAGAAAGGAGCATCCGAGGAAGTCGTTGTATGACAAGACAATGTCGATAACAACGAAGGTAAGGATTCAGACTCGGCTCCGATCCCCTGTACGAAGTTCGACGGGTAGGTTGATGACTCCTACTAGAGAGTTGTATGCCCCATTAAAGTTGTGGACCGTGGAGTGGCATGGTTTAAGGTCTCTTGCCGATAGCTTCATCTGATCGTAGGCAGCTTTAAAAATGTTGTTGACCGAGCTTCCTGAATCGACTAATATCTTTCGAACAGTTGCAGCGCCAATTTGGGCCGTGATAACTTATGGATCGGTGGTCGGGATTTCAATTCCAGTGGACTCCCTTTCATGGAAAATGATGTCGTCCCGCATGGTGTTCCGGAGCTTGGCCGAGATAGACTCGTCGGGAGCAGAGTAGGACTCGTAGGTTGCATGTTTAATGGAATCCACATATTTATTCATCTTTCGAAAGCTATCATGTGCAGGGCCGAGCTCGCCGCATATAGTATTAATCACGATCCCTCGCCTCACGTTAGACGGTCCAGGGGCTGTCTTGGCCGCCGTCTGAGGAGTTGGCGCTTGAGGTTTTGGATTGGCTTCAGGTGGAAAGGGCTCTTGAACATATTGCTCAAGCCGATTCTCATGGATGAGTTTTTCAATTGTATCTCGAAGATATCGACATTCTTTTGTGTTATGTCCATACATGTCGTGATATTGACAGTATCTCCCCGAGTTCTTCTCGGAATCGGTCGACTCCCTGACGCAGGGCTTCGGATATGGAAAAGTGTTCATGTTTCCAAGTAGATAGTCTCTGGATCTTCATTTAGAAGAGTATATGTCTCATTGGAGGTTGCTCCGGCAGCCTTACTCCCCGTTGCTTGGTTTTGTCTGGGGGGTCCTGCCCCCCTGTTTGGATTGAAGGGTCTTCCTGCTTCTCGCACTTCAGGGCGGTTGTTCATAGTGTCGGCTCGAGGGTTAGTTTGGCGGCTGGCGTCGGAGACGCGGTTCCTCCTCGCTTCTTTTTGGCATAAGAACTGCCCCGCTTTATCATAGAAAGCATCGAGGCTCTTTGGTTGCTTTCGGTCAGTCCATGCCTCGAATTTGGAAGTAGGAAGGACACCTTTAGCTAGCTGGAAAGGTATGGTGCACGGATCCGGATCCTCGACTTCAGCGAGGGAGATATTGAACCTGGAAAGGTAGCTTTTAAGTGATTCCATAGGCCCTTGGTATAAGTTGGAAAGAGTAAGGGCATTCTTCGGAGTCGGTTGCATTCTGAATTGCTTGACCAACTGTGTCGCTAATTGGCAGAAGTTGTTGATGGAATTAAGTGGAGGGCGAAAGAACCATAATAGAGCGGTCCTCGATAACAAGATCGGAAAGCATTTTCGCTTGACTGGATCGTCTCCTCTGCTTGAGTCCATTTGTCACCCATAATGGTTTAAGAAAGCGCAAGGGTCAGTGATGTCGTCGTAGAGCGGCATCTGAGGATTGCTAAAGTGTCGCGGCCATTCAGGTTCATTAACTCTTCGAGTGAAAGGGTTGTGCCTAATGTGCGCTTCCCATGAATCATGCACATTTCCTCGCATCTCCCTCATGATCCTTCAGACCATGTCGGGAAGGTAGGTTGGATGAGGGTCCACCATCGGGACCTACGGGTTTTGGCAAGGTTCTGGTGTTTTGGCACGATGGAGCCTTCTAGGGTGGATGTCTAGGTTGTCTTTTTCCATGTCCTCGACATCTATGATGGGATCCTGGTGTGCGTGATGATATGGGTTAGGGTCACGGGGATCCGGTTACGGAAAAGCGCGGGATGTCTGAATAGTAGGTTCATTGTCTCGACGGGCGGCCATTGAGTCTTATCGAGGAGGAGGTTGGTTAGTAGGAGAGGGTCCTCCATTTATGACTAGGCGAGAACGGTCCTGATGTTGGGCGCCCTCGCTACAGGTAACCGTGGTCCGATCGCCGTTACCGTTGGCATAGCCATTACCGTTGTCGAGAGCATTAGTTCGGACGGTGATGTTGTTGATGAAACTGAACCTCCTTCTTTTGTATGGTCCCCTAAATTCGAAAGAGGAAGTTTCCGATGTTGATGGACGAGGTCGAGCATTGTTCCGAGCTAGTTGTAGTCGAGCGACGACGCGCTGACTTTCTGGGAGTTGGCGCATAAGGTCGATGTTATTTCTTAGCGCTTGATTATGCTCGACGGCTGTATTTTATTATCTTTCATTAAGCATGCGGATTTATGCTTGGGTTGCTGGCTCTTCAGGGTCTAAAATTGGATATTCAATTTCATTAGTGGCCGGGATGTCCGTCGGTTGAGGTTGTCGAGATGTACCGGCCTCAGCTATGGCTGAAGAGCCAATCATTGCGTTCTTTGACTTCTTTACCATCGTAAGGGGACTTGATAGCAGGTTAAGCAAGGAACCTTAAGCTAAACGAAGTCGAGATGGTAATGTACAAGAAAGACGCAATGTCCGAGTTTTCTCAGTGAAAGCACCAAATATTGATGGAAAAAAATGTCGTAAACACTAAAGATTCCCAATTACTAGGAATCATAAATATGGTCGAATAGACAAGAACATAAATTAAGCATAAGAAGTAAATCACACAAGAGATTCATAGTGATCCGGCCTCAGCGAGGGCCTACGTCCACTTTGAAGAGTCGTTGGAATATTATTAATCACTTGGAAGAAATTACAATGTTGAGACTATCTCAAGACATCTCATTACATTCATGTTCCATGATATATGATGTCATAATTATCATATATTGAATAATAAGGAAAAAGACAATTTTATCCTTGTTCTTCCTCAAAGAGGAGATGTCATTAATGAAGCATTATAGAGGTCTCCAAGCTCAAGAGTTCAACCCTATTGAAGTGTGAGGCCATGGGGTATTTATAGGAAGTGTTAGGTAGGAGTAGGCTGAAATAGGGACCATCTTCCAGAAATTTGCACCTCCAGCTATTGGGCCTTGGAAATTCGCACCTGGACGAGGTACAAAATTTCGCACCTGGTAGGTGCGAAATTTCGCACCCGACTGGGTGCGAAGCGGATTTTGACAAGAGGCGTTGTCGAGGCAGGTTGGCTCCGTCGATGCAGCGTTGTGAAGGTGAAGGTGCAAGGTCCTTGTTGGCGAAATCTTTCTTCGGTCTTTGCTTCTGCACTTTCTGAGTTTCGCCCTTGGCCCTAGCATCACGAGATGAGTTGAGTTGAGCGTGTCTTGGGTACTTTTGGTGACCGGACCAAAAGGCCGATTAAAATTCCTCTTTCTAGATAAATTGTAGATTTATAAGAATTTGGAGATTGTACGCCTAAAGGGTTCAAAACTTGTAATTTGGAGGCTATAAGGTGAGTGAGAAATTTACTAATACAATTATAATGATTTATATATTTCATTTGAATCCAATCGATGTTTTATGCTTGTCAGCTATGTTATTTAAATAATTGTAAATTGTGGCAACCATCAGATCTGGTAACGAATATATTTAAAATTTAGGAAATGACAAGTTGTGGTTATGTATAACATAAATTGTAGGATTTTAAATATTTTTCCCATATATTCCTACAAGTTATGTCACGAAATATGAAATGTGATGTATATGTAATGTAGCACTATGAATCTTACAATCGGTCCCATTAAATACAAATTCTTGTAGTTATGCTTCAGATATTTAGTTTTGTGCTGAAATTGGAAATATGTAAAATTTGGGTAAAAAGATGAATTTGTGTATAATTTGATTTTAAGAATAAAAGAAATATTACTTGTTTACATTCAACATTGTTGGGTTTTTGGCTTAAGCATTGTAAATTTTGCCGTTTTCCTCATTTTTAAATAATGAGGCATTATTTTAGAATCACAACAGTATGACAAAAAGAATAAAAAGGGGAAAAGTGGTGCAATGGTACATATAAAAATAAGTACACGTTTTTATATGTATTTTACATTGACTGATCCAAAATAAAAATACATTACATATATTTCTTGTGATTTGAAGATATGTCAATTCCACAAAATAGGCACGATTTATAATGAGTTTGGCTAATGGTCCTTGTGAGACTTGAACCTTTTTAGCAAGATTAAATATAAAAAGGGAATAATTGGTTAATTGATTAGACTAATTTACTAGTTTAAATTTAAAAATAAAGTAAAAAATAGTAATAACTACGTTGACCGCACACAATTATAGAAATAAATATATACATATTATCAGTCCTAATCAGCGTAAAACGATAAAAATGTGCATTGTATTAAATGTTGAATGATATTCATTTATGGAATCATACATGTAAATTTATATTCCATACATAGTGAATATATTCATGGTGTCCGTTGTAGCAATTAGTGTATTTGATTGCTATAAATTAGGCCATAAATGAATAATTAACAATTGTGACAAATGTTGAATGTTTGGATAAGATTCAATAGTGGAATTATATATAAATATAATCATATTGAATTAATATATTTGTGGTGATCATTTGTAGCAATAAACATAATTAATTTCCATAAATGAGACTGTAAATAAAGAAATAATTATTGTAACCAATATTGATTGGGGAAAATAAATGTGATAGGAAAATGGTTACAATTCCTAAAATCAATTAGGATAGTTGTTGTGGACCCCAATGAAGAAATTTAAATTATAACCGCAATTAGACACGAGGGTTAAACTCAACTTGTGGTGTAAGCCTGCCTGTAACCGACCGAAAAATCTAGCATACATAGGTAGTCAATTTAATGTGAGTGGTCTAATGAATAAAAATAAATGTACTAAGACACGAGGTTAATGGAACGGCCCAAACTTCCCCATAGGGGAAAGCCTGGATTGCTTTGAGAACACGACGCATCAGAACACAAACAGTAGAACATTTCATTACTTTTACAACAATTTCCATCAGAGTACAAGAATATAACGGAGTATGAATAAACATTACACATCAGAAATAAAATAATATCAGAGATTTATATAGCAGCGGGAAATAATACATAGTACAATGCGTAGTGAAAAATAACAACCGACACAACTGAAAGAGATATATTGATACAAAGCTTTCCAAATATAGCTCTAGCTATAATCTAGGATCCTGGGAAAAGAAGTATCTGCAAATACAAAACTACTAGCTACCCTTGTGGAAAATATGGACACCTAGAGTTTAGGTTAAAACAACAAACTCCGAGTCAGACATGGGACCGGTGTAATAATTAAAACAGTTATTAGCTTTTATTTGAAAGTTAGGTAAATCATAGGACCATGCCGTATAACATGGAACGGGTTTATCCCCCACGAATACTAGTGCACAAAACAAACAGCGCAATGCTAAACAGAAAAATGAAGCTATTATAGGACTCAGGTCCCATCACGCAATGAACGCAGTCGAGGATAGAGTTTTCCCTTATAATAGCCAAATATGTTTGGTACGCGAAATTTTATATTTTATTATTCCTATATGTGAAGAAAATCAACTTCAAATATAGATGTATCAATCATAGGCAGCGTAGGTACCATTATATTACGTCGTTATATACATATATTTACAACTAAAACCGAAAAATAATGTATTGGAAACTGGGTTTCCATCTGTGAACCAAGGCAAGGGGTCATCCTCACCGATTTTGAGACACACTAGCAAGTGCCTCAGGATCACATGTACGGGAAACCCTTGGATCTTCATGGCCGATCATTCGTCGAAGATTAGTTATATCATAAACTATATGTTATCCGATTCTATCGAACCTCCAAAATTGATCAGTATGTCAGCCACTCTAGAGCCACTATGAACTCAAATCATATCTGAACCATTCAATCGGCCTGAATTCCAAGGTACCTCGCTTTCCATCAAATAATATGCAACATCCACGTATGTAAATAGTGTGGGCTCCATACCATGACGTTACTCGTAGCTAGAACTAACATATGTCCATTTCCATCCAGTCACGATACCGTTTTTGGTTCATACCTGGGTGTGAAGCTCGCGAATTAAAGCTACACAAAGCTATGCCAAATAAAGCGTTGATTTGATCATCAACCACAAGACTCTACTTTTCAACAAAAGCCTTGATCATTTGCATCTCAACATGCCACACTGTCATTCCACACCATACCACTGATTCCACCAATATATGACCTCTAAGCTTGTACATCTCAGAGAAGGGTGATAAGCAAGAGAATAAATTCTTTGCCACTAAACAGATATATATATAGCAGAGATCATCAAATACAATATAAAGGAAAACAATGTTATACATACCATCCATTTTCAAGCCCGTTCTGGGTCTGAATGAAACAGGCACCTCATTCCTCGTCCCATATGTCCAATACAGGAGAGAGATCCTTGCATATCCGGTCGATCTCCAAGTACGTATGGGCGATCACCACTTATTATCTTGTCTTGGGTGTACATCACAATCAAGACATCAGTAATCATCCAAACGATGTGATGATCTCCTATCTTCAACTACCGTCTTTATCGTCGACTTTCAACGGTCGTATCAATTATTCAAAATAAGTTAAACTCTGTCTTTCCGAATAACTCGCGTATCTTGTAATCAAGTGCTATAAAAACACATCATACGCCTCACTCCAATTCGGAATATTCTTTTATTCAAATATTCACATCTTTAGGGAAAGGTTCCCATTATTTTTATCAAAAATAATTTCATTTAAATTTTCTATTTAATCTTCCTTTTGGTATTGTTTTCAGAAGATTTTATTTTATCCTTTCACCATTATAAACCAAATTGAGGTTTATTAACTAGTCAGGATTATCAAGCCTTACCGAAGTAATCATTTATTTTATCTTTCCAATCCCAAACTATTCATCCCATGGAGCAAAATAGGTAGTACTCCATATCCAACACCCACTGTGTTATCAGTAAAATTAATTACCATTTCACGTTCAAATCTAATTAAAGATTTAACTATCACTTAGATTAAAACTAATGATACTCCATTCATGATCATTTCATGAATTCGATAAATTTAATTACCTTATTCTCATTCCAATCTAATTAAAGATTCATTAAAACTCTAATTCACTTTTAGTCTCAAAAATCATTACTTAATGATTATCCAAATTTAAGATATTAACCTTATCTTTAACTGGGTTAAAGAATCAGTGTCATTAAAACACAGTTCACAGTAAACCCAAATCCGCTTCCATCAACTGTGGACTCTTCACAGAAAACAGATCAATATATATTCGATATAAACTTCCATATCCAATCAATACTATAAATGGAATAACGGCGAAGCCTTTCAACTTCCATATATAGTAACAGTCTTGCTTCATAGAAGCTCATCTCGATTATTAGCAAATTGAATTCCATCCAATTCCAATTTAGTATATTAAATTGGAAAACTTTACTTTGGAAAATTTCCATTAAAATATAACAAAAAGATAAATCCCAAATCATATCCTCACTATTAATAGGGTTAAAGATCATATGTTATTTACAACACCGTTCACGATAAACCCAAAATCCAATTTCCATTCAGTTCCATTTAAATTAATTGATTAGTAAACTTCATTAATCTTAATTAAAAGATTTATTCTTTTCTCAACTCGGTTTAAGAACAGTGTTAATAAAGACACCATTCACGACGAACCCAAAATCCAATTTGACATTAAATACAAGCCTCTGAATAGAAATTATATATAACGACCCGAACTTCCCCACAAAAGAAAGCACGAATTGCTTTGAGGACAAGACGAATCAGAACACAAACAGAAGCACATTTCATTGCTATTACAACAATTTACATCAGAGTACACCAATATATGAATAAATATAATACATCAGAAAAATATCAGAGATTACAATACATTACATAATAGTGGAAAAATAACACAAAACACAACTGAAGGAGATACACGGATACAGAGCTTTCCGAATATCGTTCCAGCAGTAATCCAAGAACCTATGAATATAAATCTGCAAAACCAAACTACTAGCTGCCCGTGTGGAAAATAGGGCACCCAGAGTTTAGGTTAAAACAATAAACTGCAGGTCAGTCATGTGACTGGTGTGAGAACTAAAACAGTTATTTAAAACTTTGCTTTAAAATGGTACCAAGGGACCATGTCGTATAACACGGAACGGGTTTCCTCCGAAGAATACCAGTGCATATAACAAAACACCACAATGCTTTTTGGAAAAATGAAGCTATTATAAGACCCATGTCCCATCACACAATGCAACGCAAGCCGGAGGATAGGGTTTTCCCTTATTATAGCCAATCATATTTTGTACGTTAAAAAAAATCATTCGGTACTATTATAAGTAAATAGTGTATAAAACAATTTCAAATATAAATGTATCAATCCTAGACGGCATGGGTACTATACATCATGTCGTCAATACTAGGCTCTACAATAAAAACCACAATTGTCACGTATTGGGAGTTAGATTTCCATTTGTGAACCAAGGCCAGGGATCGTCCTTACCGCTTCGAGACTGTTTAGCCCGAGCCTTAGGAACAGCCGCAACTGCACCTTGGATCGTCATGCCTGGTCCACATGGAGTGGATTAATATGCCTGAACACGGCGTTTCCCTGCCCTAAGGGCCGTAAACTGGTCATATCTCGACCAAACCATCGGCCCCGGAACAACCGATATAACGGAGGCGCCTCGCTATCCATCATCCACATAAGTAAAACGTCAGGGCTTGCAAAACGCTGACACCGCTCCTAGCTAGAAGGAAACGCCTGTCCTCCTTGAGGTCCTCTCCTTTTTCTGTTTACACCGGAGTGCGAGGCTCGCGAATTAACGCTACACAAATCTATGCTATATCAAAGCCGTGCTTTGATCATCAACCACAAGACTCTGCTTTTCAACAGAAGCCTTGATCATTTGCATCTTAGCATGCTACACTGGCAATTCACGCTATGCAACCGATGTCTATCAATCACACGGAATGAAATCTGATGTTAGAATAACATCCATTTACAAGTTCAATCTGGGTCTGAACGAAATCGAAGGAACCTTATTCCTCGTTCCGTATATCAAATAGAGGAGAGAGGCCCTCGCATATCCGGTCGATTTCCAAGTACGTCTGGACGATCACCACTTATTACCTTGTCTTGGGTGTACAGCCCAATCAAGACATCAATAATCATCCAAACGATGTGAAGACCTCCGGTCTTCAACCACCGTCTTCATCCTCGACATATCGTCGAATCACTTATTTAGAACGGGATAAACCTGGTCTTTCTGAATAACTCGCGTATATAATAAACGAGTGTTATAAAAACACAACATACGCCTCATTCCAATCTAGAATATTCCATTATTCAAATATTCTTATAATTTGGGAAAGGTTCCCATTAATTTTATCAAAGATAAATTCTTTAAATTTATTCTTTAATCTTCCCTTGAATATCAATTCAAACCAAATTATGGTTTATCCAAACTAATCGGGATTAGCGCGTCTTACTGAAGTTATCATTTGTTTAATTTCCCAATCCCAACCTATTCATCCCATGAAGCAGAACTGGTAATACTTCATATCTAACACCATGGTGTTATCGGTAAATTCAATTACCATTCCACGTTCAAATCTAACTAAAGATTTAACTATCGCTTGGAGCAAAACTGGTGATACTCCATCTTCGATCATTTCTTGAATTTTATAATTTCAGTTATCAAATTCACCTTTCAATCTATTTAAAGATTCATTAAAACTCTATTTCCGTTTTAATTTCCAAAAATCATTACTTAATGATTATTCAAAGTTAAGAAATAAATCTTATCTTTGACTCGGTTAAAAAATTAATGTTATTTGAAACACAGCTCACGATAAACCCAAAATCACATTCCATTAACAATGGAATCTTCATGGAAAACAGAAAAATATATATATATATAATCGGTATGAACTTCCATATTCAACCGATACTATAAATGGAATAACGTCAGAGCCTCTTAAGTTCCATATATAGTAATAGTCTTCCTCCACAGAAGTCCACTTCGATTATTACCAAATCGAATTCCATTCCATCCAATTTATTTTATTAAATTGGAAAACTTCACTTTGAAAAATCTCCGTTAAATCTTAACAAAAGATTTATAAATTCCAAATCACATTTCACTGTAAATCGGGTTAAAGAACGAATGTCATTAAAAACACAGTTCACGATAAACCCAATTCACACTCCATTTTATTCCAATTATTAAATATAATTGGAAACTCTAACAATCTAAATTAAAAGATTTATTCTTTTTACATGGGGTTCAAGAACAGTGTTACTGAAGACACCGTTCACGACAAACCCAAAATCCTATTTGATATTAAATACAAGACTTTGAATAGAAAATATATCGGCTTATATTCAATATCTAATTCTACGACCAACAAATATCGTATTGAAAATAACGATATAGATATATCTTTCAAATTTCCATAAAAATATCTATATAATCACGAAATCCAACATCGAAATATTCTGAAGACAATATCGATTCAAATCCATTCCAATTTATATATTGGAAATCCTGCTTATTTTTAAAACCATTTCAAATCCAATTTATTTATTTAAAAATACTGGATTTATAATTCTAGTTCATAACTAGTTCATTTTGATAAAAAAATAATTTTATCTTTTCAAATATGGAATTTTTCAGCCCAATTCTTTCCAAATCATTTATTATGATATTACACAAATTATTGATATTTTTAATAGTTAATCAAGGCCCGTACAGTCGATTTTCATAAACGGCCATTGAACTGCACTTACCGCGACCTTTTCCAAATTTGATTTAGACATAATTCAAAATCCAACCGTTAGATTTCAAAACTCTTGTATTTATTAGAAAGCTCTTTTCGATATGAACCCAACAGTTCTGGTATTAGGAGAATCCGACAGTCGGATCTCCCGTAATGTCCATTCGAAGTCAATGGTTGAAATTCGCGAACTGCCGCAGCGCGGCGCTGTCTATTCAGGCCATTATATATATAATATGTATATTTCGTCGATTTCCATTTAAAACGTATTTTATAAATCGTTTTAAATTCGTTTTCGAAACCATTTCAACTTTCATATTCAATTTCTAATCAAAATTGAATATTCCATATCATCGATATATAAATGATAATATTATCAAAACATTAGATTTCATTTCCTTTTCGATATTCATTATAACAATGAATAAAATCTATATAAATATTGTTCACGTCAAAATGGCGTTAATCTAATCATAACGGCTTTATATATTTAAATATATTCGTGTCCATCCCAAATCGGACATCAAAATCAGATTTTGACCTTTTAATGAATATTATTTTAAAATATTCATTATTTTAAAAATATTCTTTCTTTTTGAACTGGAATCAGACATAGTCAATTACTATATAATTTGATTTATATGGATTTCATACACACATGTATACAACAACAATCAAACGCATTCAACCGTCATCTAGAGTGCATTCTACACTACATAAGAATTAAATATAAATATTCAAT
This sequence comes from Allium sativum, assembly GCA_030737875.1. Lineage (NCBI taxonomy): Eukaryota > Viridiplantae > Streptophyta > Magnoliopsida > Asparagales > Amaryllidaceae > Allium > Allium sativum. The sequence goes on along the minus strand of CM060919.1, from coordinate 501,699,103 downwards.
GCTTACACAGCCTGTTAATCAATTGATTGACATACAGCTAATTATTAGGACTAGTGTATGTCCAATATCATCCCAATACCCGTGTTGGGTTTCAATCAACGAATACAGATTTATTTGTGCAGTTCGGCGACGTGTAAAATTTATCGTCCCAGTCAAAATCAGTCAAATGTGTGTACATAAACAAATAATTAGTTTGTTTATAAATATTTATTTTATTCATATACATGCTAAAAACTATATTTTTAACTATTAAATATTTTATTCCATTCCACATCACACAATCAATTTTCACAACACAATCAAACAAACAAACAAGTCATCCATGGTCTGTGGACAACGGGTGTCGGGTGCTACTAAGCACCGTCTGCATCCTACTATATATTTTAACTAGAAATAAAATTAAGGGGAGAAGTTCTCACCTTTGGGTTCCACTCTGTTGTGCTTTGATTGTCGATCTATGTAGTATACCTACGTTAAAAATTATATTTTTAACCAATCAATAATTATTTCTTTGTATGATTATTTTATAAATAACATACATAGGCTAAAAAATATATTTTTATCTTTCTAAAAATAATTTCATATTTTTAAAACAAAGCTACATAGATAAAAATTACATTTTTATACCGCTACTGCATAGATAAAAATCGAATCTTTCTATCGCTAATGAGTATATAAAAATCACATTTTTACATTGTCACTTTACATATAAAAATCGTATTTTTATTTCACTTCTCATATGATAAAAATTATATTTCTATTATGTTATTCACACGAAAATCACATTTTTATATCAATAACGTTCATATAAAAAGTCAGATCTTTGGCTAATAAAAAATCTAATCTTTTTATTTTCAAAGGTCTGGACTTTATACTCATAAAGATCGTAGCTTTCTACATATAAAAATCTAACCTTTCTATTTATAAAAATATAATATTTCTCCTTATAAAAATATAATCTTTCTACATATAAAAATATAATCTTTCTCCTTATAAAAATGTATTCTTTCTCCTTACAAAAATATAATCTTTCTTCTTATAAAAATATAAACCATCCTATTATAAAAAAATCAGATCTTTATTTAACAAAATATTAGAAAAACTCACCATTTCTTTTATTTGCTGGAATCGATCACAGTCTGAGGCGCACAAGAGGGTTCAGGCACGTCGGAGGGCTCAGGCGCATCGGGGGTGGCTCCAGTGCGGCTGTGGTGAGGTATTGTAACACCCCGTATGTTAAATAACTTGTTATAACATAAATCAGAGCAGAATTAAATTTAATATTCTGAATCAGGGGAAACGGGCTGTGCCATTGCGTTCGTCTCGGAAAAATACGCGAAATAGAGTTCGAGTTTTCGTAAATCGGAGTCCGTATGACCAAGTTATGGCCCGTCAAAGTTTCACAAAAAATCAAAAACGAAAACTGCTCATGTTTTGAGGCCCGGGATGAGTTTTGGGCTGTTTTTTTTGGGCCCTAAATGGTTCCTACACTTGACTTCTTCCCCAAGACATGCTTTAAAGGCTAGGATTGGTTCTAGGGTATATCCTATGGTCCTAAAACATCTAACTAATCTATATATACACCCTAATACCCCCCTTATCCTTACCAAAAATAGATCTAAGGCCATTATGCCACCACTTAGAAAATTGGAGAGCCTCCACTAAAAATCCTAAGAGGGTTTGCAAGCTAATCTACATCTTCTTCTACTTAATCATTGGGATTTGCTTCATTTAACTTGCTAATCTTGTTTTGGTGAGCTTCTATCCCCTTAATAATCAATTATTGAATTGATTATGATAAGATGTGATAAAGTATGGCTATGTTTGTGGATCCATATATTTATGCAAGCTTGATGTAGTGAATATTATGTGTTTTGCAAGTTATATGCCTTATGTCATGCAAGTTTCATAATATGTAATCATGATATTTTTATGCAAGTTGTTTCATGATGTTTATGATGCAAAACACTAAGTGAATATGGATCCATTATGCAAACATGTTATGCAAGTATGTGAGTACTTATGCAAGTCATGTATATGCTTATATGCATGTTTAACATCTTATGCAAGTATATGAATGTTTATGCAAGTTATGTATATGTTGAAATGCAAGTTTAACATAATATGCAAGCCTATGCAAGTATGTGAATGTTTATGCAAGTTATGTATATGTTGAAATGCAAGTTTAACATAATATGCAAGCCTATGCAAGTATGTGAATGTTTATGCAAGTTATGTATATGTTGAAATGCAAGTTTAACATAATATGCAAGCCTATGCAAGTATGTGAATGTTTATGCAAGTTATGTATATGTTTAAATGCAAGTTTAACATAATATGCAAGCCTATGCAAGCATGTGAATGTTTATGCAAGTTATGTATATGTTGAAATGCAAGTTTAACATAATATGCAAGCCTATGCAAGTATGTGAATGTTTACGCAAGTTATGTATATGTTGAAATGCAAGTTTAACATGATATGCAAGCCTATGCAAGTATATGAATGCTTACGCAAGTTATGTATATGTTGAAATGCAAGTTTAACATGATATGCAAGCTTATGCAAGTATATGAATGCTTATGCAAGTATGTGAGTGCTTATGCAAGTTAAGTATATGCTAAAATGCAAGTTCTACATGTTATGCAAATCACATGTATGATGATATGTAAGTTCATATGCAACATGTTATGCAAATCACATGTTTGATGATATGTAAGTTCATATGCAACATGTTATGTAAGACACATGTTTGATAATATGCAAGTTTGGGTTGAATATAGTTGGGTTAATATATGCTCATATATGCAAGTTGACATCCTCTTAACCCATGACAAAGTTGTATGCTAAACCCATGATAGTTGTGATGGATCTTCCCCTTTATTATGTCATGAAATGAGAACGATTTACGTGGGGAAACGATGGGGTTGGTAAATATGTTAATTAAAGCATGGTTGGGTATGATTAAGCATACCATAAAAAAATAAATTACCATAAGTGGGAATTTACCTATTGAGTTAGGTCTACCCCATGGGAATTTACCTATTGAGTTAGGTCTACCCATGTTATGGAAAACTTGATATTAATTAGGAATAATTAATATGGGGGTGATTAATTAGGTGTAATTAATCGACTAAGACACGAGGTTGGACTCATTTGTAGTGTAAAACTGCCCGGACCCGACCGGCTTAACCAGTTGCTACAAATGTCAGCCCAATGTGAGAGGTCTTAGCCATAAATTAAATACGTGATTAAGGTAAAGACACGAGGTTAGACTCTGTTATGACGTAAGACTGCCCGGACTCTACCGGCTTAACCAGGCGGTCATAACAGCCAGTCTAATGTGGGAGGTCTTTATGGGAGATCACGGTCTTAATTAATTAAGAAACACTTAACCATATTAGCATGTAGTGGGACATGAGGGGTTAAGTGGGTGCCTTGGGTGGCATATAGTAACTAGTGGGGGTGCCTTGGGTGGCATGAGGAAACTAGTGGGTTGCCTTGGGTGGCAATAGAAAATACGATAAGAATACTTAACCAAAGTGGAACATGTAACTAAACATGATTAAAGGGTTAAGTAAGTGCCTTGGGTGGCATGGGGAAATCAAGTAAGTGCCTTGGGTGGCATGTGGGAATCAAGTAAGTGCCTTGGGTGGCATGTGGGAATCAAGTAAGTGCCTTGGGTGGCATGCGAAAATCTAGTGGGTGCCTTAAGGGGCAATTGTAATATAATTGGATGACTTAACCAAACCTTAACATGTAAGGGGGCATGATTATAAAAAGGGGTTAAGTGGGATGCACTAGATAAAATGACAAGCTTAAGTAGTAGCTTGTGGGGGGCCCATTTCAACCAATATCCCAAACATATCTTTGTGGGCTCGACCCATGTCGAGTGACGGGACACGCATATTGGGCTTGATTATAAGAGGCCAAAACGGGGTAGCGGTGGCAACGCAAGTCCAACGGGTTTCATATGCGTGTGTGGGCCCGGGCTGGTAGATAAGCCGTTGTTGCATCGTGTAGATATAAAGCCGTGCACCGTTGATAGTATTGGGTAGCCACTTTAGGGGAGTGATACACCCCACTGTGGGACCAGCACGGGTATCTACGTTAGGGAGCCGATCGCTTGGGGTAGTGGGGTACACCTAGTAGAGATAGGGGCAAACGGCACCTATGTAGTCAACTAGGGTACAGGAAACTACTGGTTATATCTATCTTTGATATCCTTGGGTGGGATCAACCTTTGAGTAGGAGTGACTGGTGTGGTGCAGTTAGTAATTATCCTTGGGTGGGTAGATGTGTCTTTACGGTTATCTTAGTTCGTCCTGTGTTCGTGGGCAACTTAGTGTAGTCATTATCCCCAAAGATACCATACCGAGTTCATATCATACCCTAATTACTTTAATAATTGTATTATTAAGGAGATAGGGTTCACTCAGGCTTATGTCTGACCCCCGTTGTTTTTATCTTTTTCCTTCAGGTCCTCAGGTTGGGCCTAGTGCTAGTGGGCTTTGATCAGTTTGCTTTATCTATCTCTTGGAGCTTGGACCGTAGATGTAGAGCTCAGCTTATCTTATCTTTTCTGTTATGGCTATTTGTTATGAGTAGTGGGATTATGTACTTATTTTATTCAGGATGGATATTTTGTACTTGACTCTTGTTATGGTTTTATGATGTAACCAAACATGTTTTACTTTCCGCTGCTATGAGATGATGTTTTAAATTTTCAAGTATTACATTATATCTGTCTTGTTGTAATTTTACTGTTCTATACTCACTAAAAATACTCCACCGATGCTATGGCATTCCCTTAGTGAGTGACTATAGCGGGTGTGGGGTGTTACACGTGGTATCAGAGCTTAAGGTTACCAGAACAGATAAAATTTTTAGAAAAACTATTTTCTAAGAATATTTTTGAAAGGAGTATTTTCGAAAACATGTCTTTTAAGAGAAAAGTTTTTGAAAGAAAAGCATAATCCCCAATAGCCATATCTATATCTTTCGAATTCTCCATTTTGAATCTCTTCCTCTCTCTCATTTTGAGTTTCCCCTCCGCGTATAGATGATCTTTCTAAGATGGATAAGGATGGAAAACCACTTCAAGGGACTCAGACGTAAATCTGGTTAGAAGTTGGTTCAAGAAGAGAGGAAGGCTCAAATAGTTGTTTGGTTAATGAAGGGTGAAACCTCATTGGTGGGAGGTTGTGAGTGGAGAATAGGGAAGAGGAAGGCTAGTAGTTATCCTTTTGAGAGGAATAGGACACATTATTAGGATTGTCCAAAGAAGCAAGGGCAAGGTATGGAATCTTCTTGGGGGGTAATTGTATTCCCTCACGACTAAGGTACCAGATGGGGATAAGACCGTCTAGGTTGGAATTTGGATTTCTTTATTATCCGATTCAAACTTTATTTGATCCTGATATATCGAGTTCGTTTATCTCACCATTGATAGTTGAGTCACTGCACTTAGACACCAGTTTGGTTGATGATCCCTTAGTTGTTTCAAACCCAATTGGGCTCCATGGTGTGGTTGGGTTTGAAAGTTTTTATACTTAGCATTGAGTTTAGATGTGATGCTTGTTGGGCTTCACGGGCTATGGGTTAGTTCTGGGCATGGACTGGTTATCCAGTAGGGGTGCCGTTTTTGATTTTGGAGGGAGAGTTGTTAGGCTTATGGGCCGCTTGGGTAACACTCTCGAGATCTCTTGTAATCCCATAGAATCTGTTATGCTAAGTTATCTAGAATCGCTTGACATGTTGGTCTAGAATTTGTGATCTGTTAGAGCGGTCCGGGAATACCCGGATGTGTATAAGGAGGTGAAGGGCTTACCTCCGGAGCTGGAAATTGACTCCTAAATATATCTGGTGGGTAAGGCTAAACCAGTGTCTTGGCCAGTGTGCCACGTGGCTCCTCGTGAGAGGAGGGAACTCCATAAGTAAGTAGGCGATTTGCTTGAGAAGGGGTTCATAAGACGAAGTATATCGGAGTGGGGCGCTCCAGTAGTTTTTGCCACGAAGGCGGATGGGTCCCTCAGACTTTGTGTAGGCTAAAGAGAGCTAAATAAACTCACAAAGAAGAATAGACACCCATTGTCGAAGATTGATGATCTCTTTGATCAGTTAGTGGGCGCCTCAGTATTTTCGCACTTGGACTTAGCCACGGGATTTCATCAGTTGAGAGTGGCTGAGGATAGTACAGAGAAGACTGCCTTTAGGACTCCGGATGATTTTTTTTATGAGTGGCTGGTGATGCCATTGGGTTTGACGAACGCCCCCGTATACTTTGATGATTTGATAAGAAGGGTGTTCAAGGAGTACCTAAATAAGTTGTGATGGTCTTTGTGGATGACATCTTGGTCTTTTCTAGGAGCAAAGCCAGTTAGGGAAAAACGGTGGTTTTGGAGTAAGACTGGCGGGGACATCCAGGGTTGGACAAGGGGCTTAATTATTTAGCCGTTTTTACTAGTATCATCTCACGAAGGTCGTCTGAATTCGAAGGAGGTATCCCTTGGGTGTTTGTCTGATATTGGTTTAGGCCTTTGGGGCTTGCATTTGGGGGAATGCCGAGTTCGATTAGGGTGGTCTGCGTGAGGGATGGATAGCTGTGATGATTTTGGATGATATCCTGGTGGAGAAGAGCATGCCATACATCTTAGGGAAGTGCTGGAGGCTCTTTAAGCCCATAATCTTAGGACAGTAAAAGTGGATGGGATTTTTAGCATCCTATGGGTTTGAGATAGCGTATACCCCTGGCAAGGGTAACATGGTAGCGGACACCTTAAGTAGAAAAAGGGATTGTCCTCGAGTTTGTGGTTCGTTGAACGAAGGAGCCTAGAGTTTATTTCTATGATGGATTTCAGACCTTCCGTTAATTGTGTACCCGGTTTGCTAGCTTCCTTGGAAGTTAGACCTACTCTTTTGGGGCAAATTGTAGAAGCACAGAGGGACGACCCACAGTTGGTTGAGTTAGTAGAAAAGCTCATAAGGGGGGGGAGTCGTCCAGCCATTTGAGTAGGTACACCCTAGATGATAGGGGGTGCTTGTGTAGAGACGGTAGACTTTGTGTACCGCAAGATGAGGGTTTGAGGAAGGTTATTCCTGATAATGCACACCGTTTTAGGATGACCATTCATCCCGGTGGGGACGAGATGTACCAAGACATGAAAAGGACTTTCTTCTGGGCCGGTATGAAGAAAGATATGGCCGAGTATGTTGCTAGATGCTTGGTGTGCCAACAAGTAAAAGCAGAGCAAAAGAAGCCAGGTGGGTTGCTTCATCCTTTGGAAGTTCCGATATGGAAGTGGGATAGTGTCTCGATGGACTTCGTTGATGGTTTACCGAGATCGAGGAAGGGCAATACAGGAATTTGGGTCATGGTTGATAGACTTACTAAGAGCGCCCATTTCATACCCGTAAAGAGTAAGAGGACTGCTCCATGGCTTGCTTCAGTCTATGTTCGAGAGATAGTTCGATTGCATGGGGTACCTTCCAGCATAGTGAGTGATCGAGATCCTATCTTCACTAGTGAGTTTTGGAAGAGTTTACAGGAGGCGGTGGGGACTCAGTTGTGTTTGAGCACCGCATATCATCCTCAGACAGACGGCCAGACCGAGAGGGTGAACCGTGTTTTGGAAGACCTTTTGAGGCTTTGTATCTTGGATTTTGGAGGTACATGGGAAGAGCATCTTCCTTTGGTGGAGTTTGCATATAACAACAGCTTCCAGTCTAGTATTGGCATGGCACCTTTTGAAGCTCTTTATGGAAGGCCTTGTCGATCACCTACATGTTGGTGGGAATCTACGGATAAGATCTTGCTAGGGCCCGATATGGTTAGAGGGACTTCAGAGAAGGTTGATTTGATTCGAAGAAGAATGAAAGCAGCGCAAGACAGACAGAAATCTTATGCAGATAAGAGGAGGACTGATCTTGAGTTTGAAGTTGGGGACATGGTTTTTGTCAAAGTGTCTCCATTACGGAATGTTGTTCGCTTTGGATCCGCTGGGAAGTTAGCACCGAGGTTTGTAGGACTGTTTCCTGTCAAGGAAAGAATTGGACGGATGGCATATAGGGTGGAGTTGCCAGACAGACTTAGTGGTATACATGATGTTTTCCATGTGTCACATTTGAGGAAGTGCCTACATGAGACCGCAGAGGTGGTAGAGCCGAGCTTGCTTAGAGAAGTGGAAGTAGAGCGTGATGCGACGATTCGACGAGCTCCTACTCGCATCCTTGGGTCAGAGATTAAGAAGTTGAGAAACAGAGAGGTTCAGCTAGTCAAAGTGCAATGGGGAGATGACGAGAGCAATGCTACTTGGGAGACGGAAGCGAAGATGCGTTCTTTGTACCCTTTTCTTTTCGAGAGTATGTTCTTTAACTTCTCCTTTATTGCCTATCTTGTACTTATCTTGTCCTTAGTATGTCCTCTCGTTAGCACCTTTGACCTTTTAGATAGGGTAAACCTATGGTTGAAACATGTGTTTGAGACATGTTATGATTGATGGATGCAAGTGGATGCAAGTGTTTGCTAGTGGTTGCTCGTGGATGCATATACACACACTTTAGGCACTAGATCGGCTCAATCACTTCATATTGCATATTGCATATAAATGTGTGTAGGTAGCTATATTAATGGATGTATGATGGTTGTGCTATCATATGGATGATGCATTTATTCGGTGAATGATTGTGCACGCATGTAGAAATAGTATATGTCGATAGGGTTCTTTCGCATACATATTGGATGCATGGCACTATCATGGTTTGCATTAAGGAGGTCAACTGAATCAGTAGACCGCCTGATTTTGCATTAGATAGGGAACATATACACACACTTTTTGCATATGTTCATACAACATTAGAAACTTTAAGGACAATGGATGCCAGTGTTTGATGGTTGAGTAGATGGTTGTTTGGTTGGTAGGATACGTTCTTCTTGACTTAGAGATTTCGGGGACGAAATCCTTTAAGTAGGGGAGAATGTAACACCCCGTATGTTAAATAACTTGTTATAACATAAATCAGAGCAGAATTAAATTTAATATTCTGAATCAGGGGAAACGGGCTGTGCCATTGCGTTCGTCTCGGAAAAATACGCGAAATAGAGTTCGAGTTTTCGTAAATCGGAGTCCGTATGACCAAGTTATGGCCCGTCAAAGTTTCACAAAAAATCAAAAACGAAAACTGCTCATGTTTTGAGGCCCGGGATGAGTTTTGGGCTGTTTTTTTTGGGCCCTAAATGGTTCCTACACTTGACTTCTTCCCCAAGACATGCTTTAAAGGCTAGGATTGGTTCTAGGGTATATCCTATGGTCCTAAAACATCTAACTAATCTATATATACACCCTAATACCCCCCTTATCCTTACCAAAAATAGATCTAAGGCCATTATGCCACCACTTAGAAAATTGGAGAGCCTCCACTAAAAATCCTAAGAGGGTTTGCAAGCTAATCTACATCTTCTTCTACTTAATCATTGGGATTTGCTTCATTTAACTTGCTAATCTTGTTTTGGTGAGCTTCTATCCCCTTAATAATCAATTATTGAATTGATTATGATAAGATGTGATAAAGTATGGCTATGTTTGTGGATCCATATATTTATGCAAGCTTGATGTAGTGAATATTATGTGTTTTGCAAGTTATATGCCTTATGTCATGCAAGTTTCATAATATGTAATCATGATATTTTTATGCAAGTTGTTTCATGATGTTTATGATGCAAAACACTAAGTGAATATGGATCCATTATGCAAACATGTTATGCAAGTATGTGAGTACTTATGCAAGTCATGTATATGCTTATATGCATGTTTAACATCTTATGCAAGTATATGAATGTTTATGCAAGTTATGTATATGTTGAAATGCAAGTTTAACATAATATGCAAGCCTATGCAAGTATGTGAATGTTTATGCAAGTTATGTATATGTTGAAATGCAAGTTTAACATAATATGCAAGCCTATGCAAGTATGTGAATGTTTATGCAAGTTATGTATATGTTGAAATGCAAGTTTAACATAATATGCAAGCCTATGCAAGTATGTGAATGTTTATGCAAGTTATGTATATGTTTAAATGCAAGTTTAACATAATATGCAAGCCTATGCAAGCATGTGAATGTTTATGCAAGTTATGTATATGTTGAAATGCAAGTTTAACATAATATGCAAGCCTATGCAAGTATGTGAATGTTTACGCAAGTTATGTATATGTTGAAATGCAAGTTTAACATGATATGCAAGCCTATGCAAGTATATGAATGCTTACGCAAGTTATGTATATGTTGAAATGCAAGTTTAACATGATATGCAAGCTTATGCAAGTATATGAATGCTTATGCAAGTATGTGAGTGCTTATGCAAGTTAAGTATATGCTAAAATGCAAGTTCTACATGTTATGCAAATCACATGTATGATGATATGTAAGTTCATATGCAACATGTTATGCAAATCACATGTTTGATGATATGTAAGTTCATATGCAACATGTTATGTAAGACACATGTTTGATAATATGCAAGTTTGGGTTGAATATAGTTGGGTTAATATATGCTCATATATGCAAGTTGACATCCTCTTAACCCATGACAAAGTTGTATGCTAAACCCATGATAGTTGTGATGGATCTTCCCCTTTATTATGTCATGAAATGAGAACGATTTACGTGGGGAAACGATGGGGTTGGTAAATATGTTAATTAAAGCATGGTTGGGTATGATTAAGCATACCATAAAAAAATAAATTACCATAAGTGGGAATTTACCTATTGAGTTAGGTCTACCCCATGGGAATTTACCTATTGAGTTAGGTCTACCCATGTTATGGAAAACTTGATATTAATTAGGAATAATTAATATGGGGGTGATTAATTAGGTGTAATTAATCGACTAAGACACGAGGTTGGACTCATTTGTAGTGTAAAACTGCCCGGACCCGACCGGCTTAACCAGTTGCTACAAATGTCAGCCCAATGTGAGAGGTCTTAGCCATAAATTAAATACGTGATTAAGGTAAAGACACGAGGTTAGACTCTGTTATGACGTAAGACTGCCCGGACTCTACCGGCTTAACCAGGCGGTCATAACAGCCAGTCTAATGTGGGAGGTCTTTATGGGAGATCACGGTCTTAATTAATTAAGAAACACTTAACCATATTAGCATGTAGTGGGACATGAGGGGTTAAGTGGGTGCCTTGGGTGGCATATAGTAACTAGTGGGGGTGCCTTGGGTGGCATGAGGAAACTAGTGGGTTGCCTTGGGTGGCAATAGAAAATACGATAAGAATACTTAACCAAAGTGGAACATGTAACTAAACATGATTAAAGGGTTAAGTAAGTGCCTTGGGTGGCATGGGGAAATCAAGTAAGTGCCTTGGGTGGCATGTGGGAATCAAGTAAGTGCCTTGGGTGGCATGTGGGAATCAAGTAAGTGCCTTGGGTGGCATGCGAAAATCTAGTGGGTGCCTTAAGGGGCAATTGTAATATAATTGGATGACTTAACCAAACCTTAACATGTAAGGGGGCATGATTATAAAAAGGGGTTAAGTGGGATGCACTAGATAAAATGACAAGCTTAAGTAGTAGCTTGTGGGGGGCCCATTTCAACCAATATCCCAAACATATCTTTGTGGGCTCGACCCATGTCGAGTGACGGGACACGCATATTGGGCTTGATTATAAGAGGCCAAAACGGGGTAGCGGTGGCAACGCAAGTCCAACGGGTTTCATATGCGTGTGTGGGCCCGGGCTGGTAGATAAGCCGTTGTTGCATCGTGTAGATATAAAGCCGTGCACCGTTGATAGTATTGGGTAGCCACTTTAGGGGAGTGATACACCCCACTGTGGGACCAGCACGGGTATCTACGTTAGGGAGCCGATCGCTTGGGGTAGTGGGGTACACCTAGTAGAGATAGGGGCAAACGGCACCTATGTAGTCAACTAGGGTACAGGAAACTACTGGTTATATCTATCTTTGATATCCTTGGGTGGGATCAACCTTTGAGTAGGAGTGACTGGTGTGGTGCAGTTAGTAATTATCCTTGGGTGGGTAGATGTGTCTTTACGGTTATCTTAGTTCGTCCTGTGTTCGTGGGCAACTTAGTGTAGTCATTATCCCCAAAGATACCATACCGAGTTCATATCATACCCTAATTACTTTAATAATTGTATTATTAAGGAGATAGGGTTCACTCAGGCTTATGTCTGACCCCCGTTGTTTTTATCTTTTTCCTTCAGGTCCTCAGGTTGGGCCTAGTGCTAGTGGGCTTTGATCAGTTTGCTTTATCTATCTCTTGGAGCTTGGACCGTAGATGTAGAGCTCAGCTTATCTTATCTTTTCTGTTATGGCTATTTGTTATGAGTAGTGGGATTATGTACTTATTTTATTCAGGATGGATATTTTGTACTTGACTCTTGTTATGGTTTTATGATGTAACCAAACATGTTTTACTTTCCGCTGCTATGAGATGATGTTTTAAATTTTCAAGTATTACATTATATCTGTCTTGTTGTAATTTTACTGTTCTATACTCACTAAAAATACTCCACCGATGCTATGGCATTCCCTTAGTGAGTGACTATAGCGGGTGTGGGGTGTTACACGTATAGTGCAAAGGCGCAGCGGTTTTGGTCCTTGGCGTCGCGGTTTAGGTCGAGGAAGGGGAAGCAAAAGCTTCGGAGAGGGGGAGGGGCTGAAGCCATCGGTAGTGGTGCCAGGTTGCGGTAGCGCCACGTTTTTGGGGTGGATTTGGGGGTTTCGAGCGTCGTACGGGGAGAGGAGATAGGAACGAAGAGAGGAGGAGGTCGGAGGTTGGGGAAGGGGGTTGCGCGCATGGCGGCGACGCACGAGGGGGGCCGCGATGTGGCGCAGTGGCTCCGCTGGCAGTCCTTTTTTTTTTCCTTTCTTTATTTTTAGATGGGGTATAATGAAAGGTGAGACAGGAGGTAAAAGCGGGAGAGGGGTTTAATTGCAAAAGTTTTATATTATCTTTACTTTATTTTCTTTATTCCATAAAGCAACTTTTTATTTCAAACTCAAAATCGAAGCCACTGACTATCATCCCGAACCAAATACCCCTATTCCGAACACAATGGGATATGTCCTGTAATCCAATTCGACCGTTACAATCAGTTTCCGTCAAAATCAAAATATAAATCTATATATTGTATTTGAACGCACATTTCAATTTACCGGGGCCGCATGCTGACTTTAAAAACTCTAGAAAAATTATTTCTAGCTTCGTATTGACGATACGGTCCTAACAAAACTAATTTCGTCAAATTTGAAGAACGTTTGAAAAATGACCATTTTCTGGTTGATCCAAATTGGCTGAAACTGTTAAAACACGTTTTATTTTGCCATGCTCACATATTGATCCCAAAATTATAAATTTCGGAAACTAGCAATAAATTGACATCCCGGATCCAACAAAAGTGGTTTCGTCGAAAACGGAGGTCATTTGCAAAATTTCCATTTCTAAGGGTTATATTTTCCATAGCGACTATCCTGGATTTTCAACTGGACATAACTTTTTATTCCCGCTATGAAATTTTGATTTTTCAGATTCTTTGAAAGATATTTTCAAACAGATTCAATTATTTCTGGTATTACCAAAATCTGGTTTATTTTGAATCCTGTACATTCATTTGAAATTTGAAATTTGAAAACGGATTTTCAAACTACCACGCCATTTCCAATTCCTTTTATAATTAAATATAAATATTTATATTCTAATTTTGATTTATATAAATATATACATTCTAATTCTATTAAAAATAAATTTCTCGCCATTATTATTTAAATTAAATCATTTTAAATATTCTAAATTCATTAAAATTGTCAACATAAAAAATTTAAATTGTTGTTGATTTTCCGGGTTGTTACATTATATCATCTTATATTCAATATCAAATTCTGAAACCAACAAATATCATATCGGGAATAATGAAATATATATATATATATATAAATATATATCTTCCAAATTCCTAAACAATATCGTTGATTTCCATTTAAAACGTATTATGTAAATCATTTATAAATTATTTCTAAAACGATTTTATCTTGCTTTCAATTTTAAATCAAAATTGAATATTTCTTATCATTATGAAATTAAATTGATAATATTTTCATAATATATGACTTTGAAATCCATTTCCTTTCGTATTCATTTATAAAATGAATAAAATCGATATAAAAATCCGTTCGAGTTAAAATGGCGCAAATCTACTTAACTTGGCTCTATTTATTTTAATATTTTCGTGTCCATCTAAAATCGGACATCAAAACCATATTTTTATTATTCACTGAATATTATTTTAAAATATTCGTTATTTTAAAATATTTTTTATTTCATTTGTTTCTGAATCGTAATGTGAATCAATCAATTACCTTTATAATATCCGTTATATGGATTTCATACATCGCATGTACTCAACAATAATCATTAACCATTCAAACATCATTCATAGTGCAATTTACAACTGTAAATGCGTTAAAATAAATAAATAAATAACACTCATCACAGCCTGTCATCCCATCGATTGACATAAAACTAAATATTGGGATTAGTGTATGTCAAATATCATCCTAATGCCCGCGTTGGGTTTTCAAATAACAAATGCAGATTATTATTTGTGTAGTTGGGCAATGTGTAAAATTTATCTTCCCAATCAATATTAGATAAATAGTTGTACATAAACAAGCCATCCGACTTGTAATGAATATTTATTCCAATTTCTTTTTAGGAAATTTTTATATAAATGATTTATATATTTCAGTTTCAGAAAAATTCGGCATTATAACGGTGTCGTATTAGAACCGGAATAATGTCTACCATTAACTCTCTCCTGATACTCGCTTGCGCCATACACCACAATCAATCAATCCAATAATTTCACAATATATTCAATTTTTTTTCACAACACAATCATATCACACAAATCATCCATGTTTTGTGCAAAAAGTAGTGTCAGAAGCTACTAAGCCCGTCTGTAACCTAGGATATAATAGCAGAATGAAACTAGTTTGAGTGAGGAGGTTCTCACGTTGGTTTCCACTCCTCCAATCTTTAATTGACGGTTTTGGTTTCGTTCAGGTTTGTATTTGCCACAAATTCAAACAAGCTCTAAATTGGACCCAGTCAGTTTTGTTGTGAAGCTCTCGACTCCACGATCACAACGGATCCAGTTTCATGCAATTTGGAGTTTGTAGCAAAAAGTTATTAAGGTACGAAGTTTAAAAAAATTATTAAATAATTAATTAGATTAACTAAATCCTTATTACCTTTTCAAAATCGTTCAACGTTGCTCCTCTCTAGTCATTGCTCGCCGCCGCCGCCTCAGGCCACTAGGGCCCGACCTGACACCGCAGCTGGCTTCCACCTTCAACGATGCACCAACGCCGGCCGTCGCTCTGTCCATCTCACCGCCTTTCGCCTGGATTTCTCCCGAGCCCTAAATCAGCCTCATGGCCGATTTCTCCGCCCCTATGCTACGTAGTGGTCACGCACCAATGTTATCCTCCGCGCCTAACCACCCTGAACCACCGCCCTTCAACGAGCATTGCCAAATAACCCCACCAGTGGCCGGAATCCGACCATCTTCATTTGCGGCTACCCAAAAACTAACGCTCACGTTCATCTCGATTTTGCCGCCACCTTAGGCCATATCAGGCCTACCACCCAAAGGAAAACTTGTCCATCATCCTCTCATTTATAAATTTCTCTTTGGTGCCTATATCCAATTCTTCCTCGTTTGACGAGAAATCACCAAAATCCGAAACTAGTTTTTCGATGTTAACCTGAGATTCCGGCGAATCCGTGCAATGATAGGTCCGCAACTTTTTATGGGAGGCAGAGATCAGCCTGATCTAAAATACCCAGAAGCCGTTTAAAATAATTGCTTACGGATTAAGAGATAAATCATTTTGTTTTCAAGCGATTTTTTGCAAAATTTCGAGAGGGAGAGGGGCTGCCGCCACATTTTGGAGGGAGATGAGAAGTGAGGGTTTGTGGGGAGAAAAGATATTATATAGTGAAGGGTTTATTATTTTATTAATTTCTTAGTTCACCCTCTCTCCAACCGACATTTATCGATGCCATGGTCACACACGAACTCCGTTAGCGATGAAAGCTGATATGCTGCTATGTCCTGACGATTTGATCCCAACAAAATTGGTTTCACCGAATTCCGAGTCCGTGTTTTCTCAAAAAGCTCAGTTTCTGGCTTAATTGGTGATTGATTCACAATTTATTATGCATGGCCACACACTAGCATCAAAAATGACGAAATTTGGAATTCTCGCTATGTTTTTCAAATAGGGTTTCAACATAACTATTTTCGTCGATTTTGGAGACCGTTTGAAAAATGGCCTTTTCACTAGTCGATTAAATTTAAACCAAAATTGAAAACACGTTTAAATTTACTGTGCCCACGTATTAGATCCAAAAATTACGAAAATTGGAATTTAGCTATAATTTGACATTTCGGATCCAACAAAAGTTGTTTCGTTGAAAACGGAGGTCGTTTGCAAAACGGCTATTTTTAAGGGCTATTTATTATATTAATATATATATATATATATATTCCATAGCGACTATTTTGAATGTTAAACTGGACATAACTTACAATTTATAAAGTGAAATCTCGGTTTCTTACATTCATTTGAAAGATATAGTAAAATAGATTCCAACGTTTCTTGTTTTACAGAAATCCGATTTATTTCGAATTTTGTACATTCATTTGAAATTTAAAATAGAATTTTTAAACTACCACGCCATTTCATGCTCGTTTTAATTAAATTATAAATTTATACGTTCTAACTTCGATTTAAATAAATTTTAAATTGTTATTATTTAAAATAAGTCAGTTAAAATATTCTAAATCCATTAAAATAGCCAAATAAAAATTTTAAATTGGTTCAAAAATTCCGGATTGTTACAATCTCCCCCACTTAAAATCTTTTTGTCCTCGAAAACGAACGGAGCTGAAAGTTGTTTAACTAACCAACTCAACTTTCATTCTTCAACTTTTCAGTTTTTAAGAATTTTCTAATTTCTCAAAAATTTGGCTAACACCCTAAATTTTCAAAAAAATTCACCATAACCTCCTTTGTACGGGTTGATCAGTAAAATAACAGTAAAACCACAACTTGCCTTATAAGGCCCTAATCAATCAAAAAGAAAAAGTCAAGCGGCTTGCTAATCGGCTCATAAAATCATCAAACTCAATCAATACGGTAAACATGTACCTATTTCTCGGGCATACAATTTTATTCCTCTTCTTAGCTTCCATGCTATGACTTGTTTACGCATATATATGTACATTTGTGCAATTCCAATCAATTTTCAATTCAGTTCAATAATAAATTTAATTTGGCTAAATTTATCACTCATTCTCATATTGGTTAAATTAATAATCATTGAAATATTTTTATTAGTTTAAATTAATAATCACACAACACAACCAACAATCAATTTGTTGGTTAAATTTTCAAATATATTGCTTTTATATACCCAAAAATCATGTTTTCAGTGCCAAATCACAAACAGTAAACTCTAACTAAGTTTTGGTTCTCACAACAGTCAATTAGAAATATATAGATATCCCACTTTCGAAACTCGAATATAAATGCTAATGATGAGATCTCAATCATCATAATCATCTCCGGGCGATTAGAGTGTGATTCTATATCTACCCAGTATATTTGAGTCTTCAAGTACACGCGGATCAACGTATATTTAAAATCTCCTTATACCATATAGTCCAAAATCAACTTAAAATAAAATAATCAAGTACGTATAATAAGATATAATTTTCAAAATTAAAATCATTTTTAATAAATAACACTCTTCGAACTCATACTAAGATACTACTGATCCTATTTCTAACGAGTTATTCTCATATGATGTTACTAATCCTATTTCTGATGAATTCTTTCATTCGGTTCTAATGCGCCTTACTCTCGAGCTTTGTAAACCAAAGCTCTGGTACCAAACTGAAATGACCTGAACTTCCCCATATGGGAAAACTCGGATTGCTTTGAGAACATGATGCATCGGAACACAAACAGTAGAACATTTCATTGCTATTACAACAATTTCCATCAAAGTACAAGAATACTATGAATAATTATTACACAGCGGAAATAAAATAGTATCAGAGAATATGAATTTACATAGCAACGGAAAATAATACATAGTACAATGCGTAGTGGAAAATAACAACTGACACAACTGAAAGAGATATACAGATACAAAGCTTTCCGAATATAGCTCGTACTGTAATCCAGGATCCTAGAAAAAGAAGTATCTGCAAATCCAAAACTACTAGCTGCCCGTGTGGAAAATATTGGCACCCAAAGTTTAGATTAAAACAACAAACTCCGAGTCAGTCATGGGACCTGTGTGAGAACTAAAACGGTTATTTGCTTTTATTTTTAAGTCAGGTAAATCATGGGACCACGCCGTAAAACACGAAACGGGATTATCCCCCATGAATACCAGTGAATAAAACAAACAGTGCAATGCTAAATAGAAAAGTGAAGCTATTATAAGACTTAGGTCCCATTACACAACGAACGCAGTCGAGGATAGAGTTTTCCCTTATAATAGCTAAATATGCTTGGTACACAAAATTTTATCTTTTATTATTACTATAAGTGAAGAAACTCAACATCAAATATAAATGTATCAATCATAGACGGCGTAGGTTCCATTATATTACGTCGCCAGATACATATATATATATATATATATATATATATATATATATATACACACACAACTAAAACCGAAAAATCATTTATTGGAAATTGGGTTTCCATCTACGAACCGAGGTAAGGGATCATCCTCGCCGATTTCAAGACAACTGGCAAGTGCCTTAGGATCACACCTACGGGCAACCCTTGAATCTTCATGGCCGGTCATCCGTTGATAATAAATTATACCATAAACTATATGTTAGCCGGTTCCATCGAACCTCCAAAATTGATCAGTATGTCGACCAACATGAGCCACCAGGGACTTAAATCATATCCGAGTATTTCAACCAGCCTGAATTCTGAGGCACCTCGCTTTCCATCAAATAATATGCAACATCCACATAAGTAAATAGTCTGGGCTTCATACCATGATGTTACTCGTAGCTAGAACTAACATATGTACATTTCTATGCAGTCATGATCCCTTTTTGTTTCATACCTGGGTGTGAAGCTCGCGAATTAACACTACACAACACTATGCTGATTAAAGTTGTGCTCTGATCATCAACCACAAGACTCTTCTTTTCAATAAAAGCCTCGATCATTTGCATCTCAACATGCCACACTGTCATTCCATACCGTACCATTGATTTCCGCCAATATGTAACCTTAAGCTCATACGTCTCGGAGAAGGGTGTTAAGCAAGAGAATAAATTCTCTGCCACCAAACTGACATATATTTAGCAGTGATCAACGAATACAGTATAAAGGAATACAATGTCAGACATACCATTCATTTGCAAGTCCGTTCTAGGTCTGAACGAAAACGGAGGCACCTTATTCCTCATCCAATATGTCCAATACATGAGAGAGGCCCTCGTGTATCCGGTCGATCTCCAAGTACGTTTGGACAATCACCACTTATTACCTTGTCTTGGGTGTACATCCAAATAAAGACATCAGTAATCATCCAAACGATGTGAAGATCTCTGGTCTTCAACCAGTGTCTTCGTCGTCGATGTTCAATTGCCGTATCAATTATTCAGAATGGTTTAAACCTGGTCTTCCGGAATTACTCACGTATCTTGTAATCAAGTGCTATAAAAACACGTCATACGCCTCATTCCAATTCAAAATATTCTTTTATTCATATATTCACATCTTTAGGGAATGGTTCCCAATAATTTTATCAAAAATATTTCTTTTCAATTTTCTCTTTAATCTTCCTTTTGATATCGTTTTCAAAAGATTTTATTTTATCCTCTCACCATTCTAAACCAAATTAAGGTTTATTAACTAGTCGGGATTATTGAGCCTTACCGATAAAATCATTTATTTGATCATTCCGGTCCCAACCTATTCATCCAATGAAGCAAAACTGGTAGTACTCCATATCTAACACCCACTGTGTTATCGGTAAAATTAATTACCATTTCACGTTCAAATCTAATTAAAGATTTAAATATCACCTAGAGTAAAACAGGTGGTACTCCATTCTCGATCATTTCATGAATTCAATAAATTTAATTACCTTATTCTCATTCCAATCTAATTAAAGTTTCATTAAAACTCTAATTCACTTTTAATCTAAAAAATCATTACTTAATGATTATCCAAATTTAAGAAATAAATATTATCTTTAAATTGGTCAAAGAGTCAGTGTCATTAAAACACAGTTCACTATATGCCCAAATCAGCTTCCATCAAATATGGACACTTCATGGAAAACATATCAATATATAATCGATATAAATTTCCATATCCAATCAATACTATAAATGGAATAGTGGCAAAGCCTTTTAAATTCCATATATAGTAGCAGACTTACTTCACAAAAGCTCACCCCGATTATTACCAAATCGAATCCCATCCAATTCCAATTTAGTATATTAAATTGGAAAACTTTACTTCGGAAAAATTCAACTAAATCTTAATGAAAAGATTTATAAATTCCAAATCCTATCCTCACTGTTTACTGTGTTAAAGAACAAATGTTATTTAAAACACCATTCACGATAAACACAAAATCCAATTTCCATTCAATTCCAATTAAATTAATTGATTGGTAAACATCATTAATCTTAATTAAAAGATTTATTCTTTTCTCAACTGGGTTTATGATCAGTGCTAAAAAAGACACAATTCACGACAAACTCCAAATCCAATTTGACACTAAATACAAGGCTCTGAATAGAAATCATATCGGCTTATATTCAATATCAAGTTCTAAAACCAACAAATGTCGTATTGGGAATAATGATATATATATATATATATATATCTTCCAAATTCTTTAACAATATCCATATAATCGCATAATCCAATACCGAAATATTCCGAAGATTATTCCCATTCAAAACCATTCCAATTCATATGTTGTAAAAATTGCGGTTGTTTTAAAACCCATTTTCAATCCAATTTATTATTTCTAAAAATAATTGGATTATTATTCCAGTTAATAACTAGTTCATTTTGATAAAAATATCTTTTATCTTTTCAAAACTTGGAATTTTTCATCCAAAATCTTTCCAAATCATTTACTATGATTTTAAACAATTTTTCCATATTTTTAATAATTTCATTAAGGCCCGTACAGTCAATTTCCATAAACGACCATCAAACTGCATTTACAACGACCTTTTCCAAAACTGATTTGGACATATTTTAATCTATTCATTAGATTTTAAATCTCTTATTATCACTGGAAAGCTCTTTTTGATACAAACCCAACGGTTCCAGTTTTTGGAGAATCCGACGATTAGATCTCCTGTTGCGTCCATTCAAAGTTAACGGTCGAAATTCACGAACGGTCACTACGCAGCGCATTCTATTCAGGCCATTATATATATATATATATATATATATATATATATATATATATATATATATCGTTGATTTCCATTTAAAACGTATTTTATAAATCTTTTGTAAATTCATTTTAAAATGATTTTATCTTCCTTTCAGTTTTAAATCAAAATTGAATATTCCTTATCATTATAAAATTAAAATGATAATATTTTCAAAATACCTGATTTTGAAATCCATTTCCATTTCGTATTCATTTATAAAATAAATAAATCGATATAAAAATCCATTCGTGTTAAAATGGCGCAAATCTGCTTAACTCGACTCTATTTACTTCAATATTTTCGTGTCCGACCAAAATCGGACACCAAAACCATATTTTTATTATTCACTGAATATTATTTTAAAATATTCGTTATTCTAAAATATTCTTTATTTTAAAATATAATTTATTTATGAATCGGAATGCGACTCAATCAATTACCATATAATTTCAATTATATGGATTTCATACATCGCTTGTATTCAACAATAATGATAAATAATCATCAACCATTCAAATAGCATCCAGAGTGCAATTTACAACTGTATAAGCATTAAAATAAATAAACAATGCTCATCACAGCCTACCCGTCGATTGGCATACAACTAAATATTGGGATTAGTATATGTCAAATATCATCCTAATGCCCATGTGGGGTTTTCAAATAACAAATACTGATTATTATTTATGCAGTCGGGCGATGTGTAAAATTTATCATCCCAATCAATATCAGATAAAAAGATGTACATAAACAAGCCGTCCGACTTGTAAATGAATATTTATTCCAATTTATTTTTAGGAAAATTTTATATACATTTTATACAAATGACTTATATATTTCAGTTTCAGAAAAATTCGACGTTATAACGGAATGAAAATAGTTTGAGTAAGGGAGTTCTCACATCGGTTTCTACTCCGCCACGGGTTTGTATTTGCCCCAAATTCAAACAAGCTCCAAAATAGACCTAGTCAGATTGGTTGTGAAGCTCTCGACTCCACGATCGCAACGTTTCCAATTTCATGCAATTTGGAGTTCGCAGCAAAAAGTTATTAAGGTAGGAAGTTTAAACAAATTATTAAATAATTAATTAAATTAATTAAATCCTTATTACCTTCTCAAAATCACTCAACGTTGATCCTATCTGGTCATTGCTCATTGCTGCCCCCTTAGGCCACCTAGGCCCGACCTGACACCGCCGCTGGCTTCCCCCTTCCACGACGCACCAACACCGCCAGCCGCTCAGTCCATCTCTCTGTCGTCTGCCTGGATTCCCCCCGAACCCCAAATCAGCCTCACAGCCGACTTCTTCGCCACCACGCCACATGGCGGTCGCGCACCATCGCCACCCCTAGCGCCTCGCCACCCTAAAACGCCGCCCTTCATTGACCATCGCAGAATAACCCCTCCAGTGGTCAGAATCCGACTGAAACACCCCACCTCCATTAAGGTCACTCACAAAGGGAAAGCCTTAACTTCGGTGGAGGTTTATAAGTAAAAATCACAGTTAAACACAAGACAGATATATAAACACATATATAAGCAGTGGAAAACAAACGGACTTTTATTTCATAAAATATGTGTTCATACAAAACATTTCCATAATTGTCTCATAATAACTTCCAAAACATTACATCATCATTTCTGCCTTGATTATTAAACAAAGAAGCATAAAACATAATAAAGCTGCATAAATCCCCATAGAACATGTAGCCAAGGAAAGAGAGTCCAAACCATACATCTACTATCTTGAAGCTTGCAAAGAGTCCGACTAAGCTGGGTTGTTTCCTCCCTGTGGACCGGGGGGGGGGGGAACAGAAGAAAAGAAGTGGAAAGAAAAATAGGGTCAGACATAAAGCCTGGTAAGTCTAGTGCCTCTTCAGTATGAGAATAAGAAAAAGGACATGATAGGTATAAACTGGAAATAGGAAAGTATAAACTAAGATAAAGCAGTTTTGAATCGAATATACTATCGCATCCCACACTATATCTCTGCACCTACTTGTATTTTCTCAACTGGCACCCCATGATCGGGGTGAAGTGATCCCCTTTCTAAAGATCGGCTCCTACTCGCATAATCATCTGTCTTGCGGCCCCCAAAGATTGTAGATACCTATGCTGGTCCCACCATAGGGCGTATCAAGTCCCATGGTGGCGGCCCGACACAACTCTAGAATGCATAGGTTATACTACTGGTGCCCCCAGTGCCCTGTTTGTCTGCTCCGAAGTGTGTGCACGCCCGCACTCCATTAGAACCCACACTGTTGCACCCACTGCCGTTGCTTTTTACCTCTTACAATCAGCCCAGTAATCGTGCCCTATCATGCCTAGTTTTAGGGTACCATGATACCTAATTGGGTTACTGCTTAACTGGGTCCCCGTTACTAGGGTTTTCTAGTCAAACTTGTTAAGTGGTTAAGTGTCTGTATTTACCTAACCCCACCCACCAGTTTAATTAACATGTTGAATTGGTTAAGTGTTTTTGGTTGACTTAACCCTACCATCCTGACTTGTCTGTCCTTAGCTTTTTTTAAAGCGTCGACCACTCACATTAGATAGGTATTGTTACGGTTACTGGATGTGTCGGTCGGTTCCGGGCAGGTTTACACCGTAACTCAGTCTAACCTCGGGTCCTTATTGAGCTCAATGCTTAACCACCCACATTGGATACTTATTGTTGTGACTACTGGACAGCCGAGCGGGTCCGGGCAGGTTTACATCACAACTCAATCCAACCTCGTGTTAAGCATACTCGTATTTTCTAAATTTACATATTTGCCTCTATTACTTTTTATTTGTAAATTTGCTAACACTTAAATGTTATGGCCCACTTTCCAAGTTTAACATTTTTGGTATAAGAATTTATACCATTCAAGTGCCACCAATTTTGGCATGTGACAAACATGCCAATTTCATATATTTTCACCAATTTATGTCAAATTACCAAATTTTCCCAACGTTGCCCCATCTAAATATTAAGCTAACAATCTTAGCCTAATTTTCATCCGCATGGTTTTTAACATATAATATTTGGCTAGAAACTTAGCCTAATTTAGCGTACACAAAATTGCCATAAGAAATTCATTAACATAAACATGACATAGGTGTAAACTTGAAATTTTTCAGCATGTTCAATATGAACATCATAGGTGTGAACTTGCAAAATAGTCGACATACATATATGTGAATTTGCAACATAGACTGAATCATGGGTTTCAACTTGTCATGTGAACTTGCATTAAAAAGGGGAATCTATCTAAACAGGTGTCACATGATTTAGCATATGATTTAGACAGCATAAGCCTAAACATGTTTAGATCCAGGCATAACATCGAACATCACTAGCATATGACAAGAATATGACATGTCCATAAGTATGTATAATTTTATCACATGTGTGAACTAGATCAAATCATATGTCCAATTACAACATGAAACATGTATTAAAGTGGATCTAGGCATAATCTCAAACACAAACTAGTATATGACAAAATTATGTCATGTCAGTAAAGTATGTCTATTTTTAGCACAAGGGTGTGAACTAGATCCAATTATATTTGCTACTATAACATGAAACTTATATTAAAATGGATCTTGGCATGGATCCAATTATGAACTTGCAACTTTTGTATAAACCTATGAGCATGTATAAGAACTTAATCATTTAGGCATAGAAATTTCATTGTACAGCATATAACTTGTCATAATCGCCTAAACATATAGGTGTAGATATGAACCAAACGACTTATATGTGAATTTGAATAGATCCAACATCAACTATATTAATCCACAAACATTCTAATGGACCCAACATCAACTCAGTTATACCACAAACATCACAATACTATTCACATCACAATCATCACAACACATAGATATGAATTAAGATCGTCATTATACAATAGCACAATTCCATTTCCATTTTACATCGAATCAAATCTTAATTTTTTATTCCCATTGGAAAAATCACTATACTTACAACAAACGATGGCCTTGTTTTCTGGATTCTGAGTTCTGAATTTGCAATGCTTTCCTTTGGGTAGACAAACGTTGTTTGATTCTTGTTTTACTTTAGTTTTGGCTCGTCTCTAAGCTTTCTTTAACAGACGGCTACTCTTAGTATCCTTGCAATAGCATGACGGCTCCAGTTCTATGTTATTTGTGTGAATTTAGTTTGAGTGTTGAGTTGTATTTATAGAATTTCAGATTGATTTGAGCCGTCAGATGATCATAAAGTGAATCCAGACCATACACACCAAGAGAAGCCAATCAGATAGTGATACCTCAGCCCTAGTGAAACAGCCAAGCTCAGAAATTCGACCAGAAACCGACCAGGCCAGCCAGGGCCAAACCAGGTCGACTCCCCAGGTCGACCCCAAGGTTGACCCTATAGTCGACCCCTAGGTCGACCTGGTGCCTAGGAGGGAATTTTCCCGCCCAACGCAGTTTGGGTCTGTTTTTCGAATTTCGAACTGAATTTGAACAGATTGAATTTTAAATTGAATTCTGAAACTTCCGGAGGTCATAACTCCTTCATACGGAGTCCGATTCACGCAAACTCGAACTCTATCTCAGGCAGAATTCCGAGATGAGTGCAATGGCGTAACCCGTTTCCCTTAATTCTTTCATTTAGAATTAATTATACTTTAATTTGTTAATTTACAGTTAACACAAAATTTCGGGGTGTTACACCGACCGTCTTCATTTGCTGCTACTCAAAAGCCGATGCTCACGTTCATCTCGATTTTTCCTCCACCTCATGCCATATCAGGCCAACCACCCAAAAGCAAACCTGTCCATCATCCTCTCCTTTACAAATTTCTCTTTGGTGCCCCTATCCAATTCTTCCTCGTTTGCCCAGAAATCGCCAAAATACAAAACTATTTTTCCGGCGTTGACCTGAGATTCCGACAAATTCGTGCAACGATAGTCCCCAACTTTTTTGTGGTAGGTAGAGATCATCATGATCTACAATACTTGGAAGTTGTTTGGTATAATTGCTTACAGATTGAGAGATATAAATCATTTTGTTTTCTGTGGATTCTTTTGGAAAATTTCGAGACAGGGAGGTAAAGTGCTGCTGCCACATTTTGGAGAGAGATGAGAATTGAGGGTTTGTGCAGAGAAAAGATATTATATAGTGAAGGGTTTATTATTTTATTAATTTCTTTTTTCATGCACTCTCCAATCGATATTTATCGATGCCATGGTCACACACAAACTCCGTTTGTGATGAAAATTGACATCCTGCTATGTCTTAACGATACGGTTCCAACAAAACTGATTTCGTCGAATTCCGAGTCAGTTTATTCAAAATGCTCTATTTCATGCTTAAATGGCTGATCGATTCACAACTTATTGTGCATGGCCACATACTAGCTCCAAAAATTACGAAATTTGGAATTCTCGCTATGTTTTTCAAATACGGTTTCAACAAAACTAATTTTGTCGAATTTGGAGATAGTTTAAAAAAGGTCTTTTTAACTGGTTGATTAAATTTAAACTGAAATTGAAAACGCGTTTTAATTTACTGTGCCCACATATTAGTTCCAAAATTACAAAAATTGGAATTTAGCTATAATTTGACATTTCAGATCCAACAAAAGTGGTTTTGTCGAAAACGGAGTTCGTTTGCAAAATGGCTATTTTTAAATGCTATTTATTATATTAAAATATATATGTAAATTCCATAGCAACTATTTTGAATTTTAAACTGGACATAACTTACAATTTATAAAGTTTAATCTCAATTTCTTACATTCGTTAGAAAGATATAGTTAAATAGATTCCAACATTTCTTATTTTACTGAAATCTAGTTTATCCGATTTATTTTGAATTTTGTATATTCATTTGAAATTTAAAATCGAATTTTCAAACTACCGTGCCATTTCAGGCTCGGTTTATTAAATTATAAATTTATACGTTCTAACTTCGATTTAAATAAATTTAAATCGTTATTATCTAAAATAAATCATTTTAAATATTCTAAATCCTTTAAAATAGCTAAAATAAAAAATTTAAATTAGTTCAGAAATTCCGGTTGTTACAGTGAAGTTCACTTGTGGTAGAAGTCTGCCCAGAACAGACCGACAATTCCGACATCCACGGGTAATCAACTTAATGTGAGAGGCCTAGTGCATTAATAAACGAATATATATATATATAATAACAAATAAACTAATAAAATAAATAATAAGTATGGTAATTGCCCGTTGGGGTACAACAAATACATAACTAGGACTGATAAATAATTAACTTAGGAAAATATGGTCGTTAGAGTCATAAAGGGCAATAAAAAGGAAATAAAAAGAAATGGGTGTCAAAAAGGTGGAATTAATGTATATTGATTGTCATTTAAATACTGAGTCCAAATTAGGGATGACATTAAATAATATCCTAGAGAAAACGAAATATAATCTTCCTTATATATGTTAATAAAACTTTTATTTAAAAATATAGTTGGAATTTGTAGGTTTATAATATAAGATGTTATTAACCATACAAAACTTTTACACAAATAAATGGTGTACCTATAGTATTTCTGTATAAGGAAATTGAATGGGAATGACTTAATAACATAACCAACTTTGTCCCAAAAAAGGAAAGGTTTTAAAGGCAAATGGAGGATGAACTAATAACCTTCACGTATAGTCCGCTTCCTTGGGTCTTAAGTGGTTGAGGTTGAAGAGTCCACCTGAGAATAGGCTTTTTAGTATAGGGGTCGTGTTGGCTTGCTTTTTGACCAAGCCATCCAGGATCATTCGTGAAAGGAAATCAGGAAACCAAGTCCTCCAGGAAAGTGGAAGAATGGATCGCACGCCATCGTCTCGCCCCGCTTGGATCGCACGCCATCGTCTGGCCCAGGAATGGATCGCACTCTATCGACACGCCCAGGGAACGGATCGCTCTCATCTCGTCGACGAACGCCACCTCCAGGCGATCCGATCCCTTGCAACGAACCGAACCCACTGACCCGTTCAACCACGAGCTGGTCTTCCGCGATCCGAATCGCATGGATCTGACGACACCTGTTCACAACGGCTAGTTTGACTGTTTCTTCAATGGTGGCGATGCGATCCGAAAATCTCGGGATTCGTGCCACGTGTCCGCGATCCGTCCGACAAAATCAGCTATAAATAGCCCAGAGCTTGGCATTTTTCGGGATCTTTTTGGCAATAGTGAATGCTGAGTCCGCCATTGTTGTCAAACCACTGAAATATTGAGAGAAATCACTGTTGTACTAGCTTTTAAAGCATAATCAATAAAATATAAAGTGGACGTAGGCTCGTTAACGCCGAACCACTATAAATTCTGAGTGTTATTTTCTTTTTCCTTGTTCTTCACTTAGAATTCTCCATAGTTCATAACAATTTGGGTGTTAGGTCCAAATTTCGATCTAACATTTTTGGTGCTTTCACTGAGAAACTCAGCCTTAAAGTTTCGTCATTCGTTTTCTTGAAGATTCCAGCGATTCGAATTCCATGGCTGGAAAAAGATCTAAAGTCTCGCAGGCCAACGAAACGATCGAGGAGAGTGTGCACGAACTGGGCAACGAAGAGGTTCTGGATCGCGGAGCGCAGGGGGCGATCCGATCCGATGAAAACGCCTCGTTCCGAGTCAATGAAGATGAGACGATCCGCGCTACGGAAGGGGTTGTTACTCGATCCCGAGGCAATGCCTCGCAGCCTCCACACACCGTGACCACGAGTCGATCCCAGGGGGGCGCAGCGAACCGCCCTCCACGAACCGCAGCTACCCAGACTGATGGTCAGAACACAACTCGACCTGGAAAAGAACCCATGACCCACTCCTATCGTCCTGGAACCTCTGATCGACCCGGTCCGAGCACTATGCCCATAAGAGAGGGTGAAGATGACCATTATGGTCCTACTGCTCCTGTTACTGAGGGGGATCTTTCCCGTTTTGTCGAAATGTGGGATAGGTTATTTGATGAGTTAGCCGCCCAAAGGCAGGAAAATTCGATCCTACGGCAAAACCTGACGGCTATGGATAGAAGGCTTGATGAGTTAACAAGGCAAAGAACATCGCCAGCTCGTCCACTCACTCCAGCATATTCCTCTTCATCTGAAGAATCGCCGAGACCACCGCGGCGACCGTATGAACGAGCCGAAAACATAGAACAGCTTCGGTTCGGGACCCTGCCCTCACAAGAAGAAGAGGAACTAGGGGCAAGACCCACAAACCGTAATATGGATGGTCAAGCAACGACCCTCAGGACTCGAGGCATGAACAGTCCTGTGCATGACAGACCACCTCAGCCTCGTCGCCGTACACATACTCATGATAACAGGGGGCAGCGAGGCCCCGTCCGAGCCCCAGATTTTGTGGCTGCTCCACGAAGAGAGATCAGAGAGCCTCGTCGGGCCAGAGACACTGATCCTGAACCTCCTTTGACTAGTGCAAACGTTGCAGCCATGGTTCACCAGATTTTGGCCGACAGCCGTGGACAGCGGAACGAGGATTGGGGGATTGACCGTAGTCATACTCCTTTTACTGACGATATTTTGGATGCAACTTTTCCAAGGCGTTTCAACATGCCGCAGATGAACCGATATGCAGGAAGATCTGATCCTGTTCAACACCTGATGAGATACTCTTGGTCGATGACTGCTGCCGCCGCTTCTGATGCAGTTAAGTGTAAAGCTTTTCCCATATTCCTGGAAGACGTAGCTTTGCTATGGTTTACTCGCCTGCCGGCAAGATCGATTTCCAGCTTCAGGGAACTAAGCGAGAAGTTCGTAGAGCAATTCCGTATCTACGCACAGAAGACGAAAAGCGTGATCGATCTATTTCTTGTCAAACAGCGACCGGGCGAAAGTTTAAAGATGTACCTGGATCGTTTCAATTTGGCAGCCACTGAGGTCAAAGATCCTCATGAGCCGACCATTGTCGCAGCACTAATTGATGGAGTGGATAAGGATACTGAATTCGGGAGGTACCTGGCAGGCAAACCACCCCACACCAGAGAATTATTCTATGAGAAAGCCAATGTACATCTACGCCGGGAAGAGGTGTACGCGAACCGAAAGCTTAAAACAACTGATAAGGAAGAAGTTCAGAGCAATGTCGCCATCAAACAGACTGGAGACAACTCAGGGAAAGTTGAGGTTAACGTCGGAAATCAGAACCAGGGTAGTCGCCGACCGGGTAACAACAGTAACAATGCTAATGGCAACAGCCGGAAGAGGGGCCGAGGGAACGACTCCCAGAGAAGGACTCGTCCCAGGGCCTTTGAAAGTTATACACCCATAAATGATACTCTGGAAAATATCTTCATGAACGCGTATGAAGTCCTCCAGAATAAGATGCCGCCCCCTAGAGAGTCGACGGAAAAAGAGCGTGAGACAGGGAAGTTTTGCCTCTTTCATCAAATTCACGGCCATTCGACGAATGAATGCTGTCACCTGAGGGACGTAGTCGAAAGGTTGCTTCGAGAAGGGAAGCTAGACGAATACAGAGTAGCGCCTAGGGACAGGGGGCAAGCAGCACAGGCCCCGAATCAGAATCAAAATCAACTTGCTGCTAGGCCAACTGCTCAGCAAAAGGGAAAGAATATTGTAATCAACACTGTGATCGGTGGGCTTTACCTTGCTGGGCACAGTTCCAAAGCTCTAGATCAATATGTCAACGCAGCTAAACAACACCTCGAAGTGGGAGAATGCAGCAACCCCGAGGACAGTGTTCCGGTGAAGCAACAAAAGATGATGACTGATGATGTTGTTTTCCGAGAGCGAGAAAGCATTGGGGTCCATGCTCCAACTGAAGATCCACTTGTAATCACAATACCCATTGGGCTAGCCACTGTTCATAAGGTACTGGTGGACAACGGGAGTTCCGTTAATATCCTTTTCAAAAAAGCCTTTGACCAGATGAATCTTGAGATAAAAGACTTGAAGCCCTGCCAAGGATGGATCCGTGGATTCAACGGAGCATCCACCGCACCTATGGGTTACGTAGAATTGCCAGTTACACTTGGAGAAGGAGAACGCCAGACAGTGAGAATCCTTCCCTTTGTGGTCTTGGATGTCGAATCGCCATACAATGCCTTCTTGGGCCGGCCGGCCCTCGCAAAATTCAGAGCCTGTATAGCCCCCTGGTGCTTGCTATTGAAGTTCCCCACAGAAGCCGGCGTTGGTATCGTCAGGGGGGATCAAGTTGCTGCGCGAGCATGTTATGTTGCCGAATTAAAGCTGCTTCGCAACGGCGGGGTATCGAAACTAAAGGCACTCCTCCCCCTTTGGGGGCGGAAGCCTTATAGCAATTAAAGAAGAGGGTTGTTGGAGAGTTTCCTAGAGTGACGCCCGAGGGTATAGATCCCAGAGAGGATCAAGAACCCGGGGGCAGAACGGCAACTCCCAACGAAGCAACTGTGGATGTGCCAATCGATGACAGTGATCCGGAGAAGGTCCTTAAGATTGGATCCCAGTTAAGTCCGACTCTTACCGAAGAATTGACGACTTTCTTAAAGAACAACTTGGATGTATTCGCTTGGACCCATGCGGACATGTGCGGGATAACCCCATCAATCATGAGTCATTCTTTGAGCATTAACCCCAAACATCCTCCGGTGAAGCAAAAAAGGCGAGTGCTGGGCCCGGAGAGGTCC
Organism: Allium sativum; assembly: GCA_030737875.1. Classification (NCBI taxonomy): domain Eukaryota; kingdom Viridiplantae; phylum Streptophyta; class Magnoliopsida; order Asparagales; family Amaryllidaceae; genus Allium; species Allium sativum. The sequence continues at coordinate 501,666,930 of CM060919.1, read as the reverse complement.
GCTGCCTTGAAAGAAGAGGTTGGGAAACTAAAGAGCAATGGACTTATCAGAGATTCAACTTACCCAGATTGGATTTCGAACCCAGTCCTGGTAAAGAAGGCCAACGGGAAGTGGCGAACGTGTATCGATTTCTCGGATTTAAATAAAGCTTGTCCCAAAGATAGTTTTCCTTTACCTCGAATTGACCAGTTGGTAGACTCAACGGCAGGTCACGAGCTTCTTTCATTTATGGATGCTTATTCAGGATACAATCAGATTCCAGTGCATGTTCCGGACCAAGAGCATACTAGCTTTATCACTGATCTGGGATTATATTGTTACGTAGTGATGCCCTTTGGCTTGAAGAATGCAGGCGCTACGTACCAACGTTTGGTCAACAGAATGTTTTATAACCAAATCGGGAAAACGATGGAAGTATACGTCGACGATATGTTGGTTAAATCCAAGTAATCCTTTCAACACACTACTAACTTGGCAGAGATGTTCGGCATTCTTCGAAAGTATGGGATGAAACTCAATCCCACCAAATGTTCATTCGGTGTTGCTTCTGGAAAATTCTTAGGATTCATTGTCAGTTCGCGCGGTATCGAGATTAATCCGGACCAGATCACGGCAATCAGGAACATTCAGGAACCTAGGCAAATTAAGGACGTGCAAAGCCTTGCTGGAAAAGTGGCCGCACTAAGCAGATTTATCTCCAGGGCTACGGATAAGTGCATCCCATTCTTCGAATTAATAAAGCGGGGAAAACGCCACTTTAAATGGACACCTGACTGCGTGGAAGCGTTTCAGAACTTGCTTAGACACTTGGAGAAACCTCCAATTCTATCTAAACCAATAGACCACGAGGATTTATTCGTATATTTGGCAGTATCATCTCATGCAGTCAGCTCAGCATTGGTAAGGGAAGAGGAGAAGGTCCAAAGACCTGTGTATTACGTGAGTAAAAAATTAACAGCGGCAGAACGTAATTATTCACGGATAGAAAAACTGGCGTATAGTTTACTGATTGCCTCCAGAAAACTTCGGCACTACTTTCAAGCACATCCTATTATCATATATACTGATCACCCACTCAAGCAAGTTCTACCGAGACCAGAGGCGTCTGGAAGATTACTCAAATGGAATATTGAGTTAAGTCAATTTGACTTGAACTTTCAGCCCAGACGATCAATTCGGGGGCAAGCGATAGCTGACTTCATAGCAGAATTCACAGTTCCTGAAGAAGACATAGCAAACGAAGAAGTGGAACCCTCAAAATTACTTTTCGACCCTGATGTCTGGAGATTATATACTGATGGTGCTAAAAATAACGAAAGATCCGGCGCCGGAATAGTGCTCGAAACCCCCGAGAAACGATTGATAACTTATGCCATCCGAATGGAGTTTCAGGCCACTAACAACGATTCTGAATATGAAGCTCTGATAGTCGGATTAAAGATTGCAAAGGTGCTAGAAGTCACGAAACTGAACATCTTCTGCGATTCCAAGTTAGTCGTGAACCAAGTTACTGGGAGATTCCAAGCTAAAAGTGCAAGATTGATTCTATACTTAAAGAAAGTGAGAGAGCTGCTGAATGAGTTTGATCACTACAGCATATCTCATATTCCGCGGTCAGAAAATCAGCAGGCAGACAGGTTGGCAAAGATGGCTAGTTCTAACGATCCTGAAGTGATAGGGCTAGCCCCCGTTGAAGTACTTCGGTCTCCCAGCATTGATCAGATGGAAATCGACCTAGTACTAGAGACGGAACCAGAAAAGGAATCGTGGATGACCCCTATAAAGGATTTCCTAATGAATGGAGCGCTTCCAACCAGGAAAAGCGAGAGGCGAAAAGTGATTCGTAAGGCCGCCCGATACGTACTGCAAGGTGGAATCCTTTATAGACAAGGGTATTCAATGCCCCTCCTTCGGTGTATAGCCCACGATGACGTCAAACGTGTGCTGCAAGAAGTCCACGAAGGTGAATGTGGCGACCATACCGGGGGGCAAACTTTGGCAAAAAAGATATTACGGCATGGTTACTTCTGGCCTACCATAAACAAGGATGCAGTAAGATATGCACGACGATGTGATGCATGCCAGAGATTTTCAAAGATACCCAGAGCGCCTCCAAGCCAGTTAAAGACAATGATGAGCCCGTGGCCATTTGCTATGTGGGGAATTGATATTATTGGAAGTCTCCCCATAGCAAGGGGTGGAGCAAAGTTCGCCATTGTGGCTGTAGATTATTTCACTAAGTGGGTCGAGGCAGAACCACTAACTACGATCACAACTAAACGGGTGACCAACTTCATCGTGAGAAACATCATCTGTCGATTCGGAATTCCAAAAATTGTGATAACAGACAACGGAACTCAATTTGATAGTGCAGAATTCAGAAACTTCTGCCAAAAATACCGCATCGAGAATCGATACACATCTGTGGCACACCCACAGTCGAACGGGCAAGTCGAAGCTGTAAATAAAGTAATTAAGTCCATTCTGAAAAGAAGAATGAAGCGGGCTAGAGCCATGTGGGCTGACGAATTGCCCTTGGCACTGTGGGCCTACAGGACGACATATAAATCAGCAACAGGACATACCCTGTTCTCCCTTGCTTTTGGAATGGAAGCAGTCATCCCGATTGAGATAAAGGTACCTTCTCATCGGGTGACGTATTATGATCCAATGTCCAATAATGAATTGTTCCTTGAGTCCCTGGATATGATCGAAGAAAAGAGGGATGAGGCCGACCTGCGTGCTCTGAGATGTAAACAACAGGTCGCCCGATACTACAACAAAAAGGTCCGAGCCCGAACCTTGGAACCCGGAGACTTGGTTCTGAAACGTGTCTTTCCACCCCTAACTCATATGGGAGCGAAGTGGGAAGGACCGTATTCTATTCTCAGCAGGCTTGATAACGGAACCTTCAAGCTGGCAACCGTAGATGGAAAAGAGATCCCCAGAGTGTGGAACGCCCAACATCTACGGCCATATCTAACATGAGAAGTTTCAAATCCATTCCTTTGTTTTGTTAAAAAAAAAAAAAAACTATGTAACAGGGCATGACTTGCCTAGAACAGTCTGATTTCTTAAAGCAAGGGATTATAAAGTGGACGTAGGTCATGATTCGACCGAACCACTATAAAAATACTGTGTGTCATTTACCTTTGCTGCGCCTTTATCTGTTTGCCTATGAAAATCAGTGTGAATATTGCAGGTACCCGAAGTCCAGCGCTGACAGTTCCTATCGTAAACTAATCAGAAGAACCCAAAGCCTTGGTAAATGCTCTAGCTGCTTGTCCGACTGGTTTTAATCCTCGGAGCTTGGATTAAAATGTAAACCTGAGACGAGTTTGGGGAGCAAATAAATCGCTGGGTTCGAACTCTAACTCTCCAGAGAGAGAGAGTGTAAAAGCGTCTCCGATTGAGCGCTGAGAAAGAGCTCCTTTCCCGCTGAAGGATCGGGGAGCGAATGAATCGCTGAGCTCGAACTCTAACTCTCCAGAGAGAGAGAGAGAGTATAAAAGCGTCTCCGATTGAGCGCTGAGAAAGAGCTCCTTTCCCGCTAAAGGATCGGGGAGCAAATAAATCGCTGGGTTCGAACTCTAACTCTCCAGAGAGAGAGAGAGAGTATAAAAGCGTCTCCGATTGAGCGCTGAGAAAGAGCTCCTTTCCCGCTGAAGGATCGGGGAGCGAATGAATCGCTGAGCTCGAACTCTAACTCTCCAGAAAGAGAGAGAGTATAAAAACGTCTCCGATTGAGCGCTGAGAAAGAGCTCCTTTCCCACTGAAGGATCGGGGAGCGAATGAATCGCTGAGCTCGAACTCTAACTCTCCAGAGAGAGAGAGTATAAAAGCGTCTCCGATTGAGCGCTGAGAAAGAGCTCCTTTCCCGCTAAAGGATCGGGGAGCGAATGAACCGCTGAGCTCGAACTCTAACTCTCCAGAGAGAGAGAGAGTATAAAGGCGTCTCCGATTGAGCGCTGAGAAATAGCTTCTTCCCCGCTGAAGGATCGGGGGACGAACGAATCGCCAAGCGTAAAACTCTAACAATTGATTAGGGGGCATCGCGCTCTCCTATGCGAACACTAAACTTTGATATAACAAGTGTAACATAGCATGAACATTCTTCTTCCTGTTGATTCACTGATTTATAATTATTAATAGCTGGCTAACGACTAAATGTGGAAAGTTTCTATGAATACAGGTACACAATGATGTAGGAAGAAACAAACCCTTGTTTATGTACTGCAAATCAGCAAAGTGAAAACAAGTTAGAAACAAAAGTGAGGGCCAGTCTCACAATTACACTTCCTGGCCAGTGGGAAGCTTAAAAGACAAAATATCAGTAAACATCCTATTTATGCTTTGATATCTTCTCTCGCTTCTGCCTCTCCAGCCTCTCCTTGTCGGCTTCGGATGGATCCCCCTTTTTCCTTTTCCGCTTGTCCACGAGGGGAGCATCTGACTCCTCTGAGGTTTCCTCTCCCCCATCTTTTCCCTTACCTCTGCCGGAGAGGGAAGCAGGGAAGTCATCAGGGTTTGCAAAGTGAAGTTGCCGGCTGATGGACTTGGACTGGATTTTCATAATCATCCCAGTTTTGGGATCGAACTCTGCAAGAGGGACCACATCCAAAGCCTCATCCCCCACCTTCTTCAAAGCCAACTCTTTCTCTTGTCTGGCTTTTCGGCTGGCCAGGGGTTCCTCATCATCATCATCGTCGGCCTTCTTGGTGCCGGTGATATTCTCTTCATCATCCACATGCCGACCATCCAAGTCTTTTAAAGCCTCGATAGTCTCAGCATCTTTGGGTACGTCGGCGCTAGGCACCGAGATGCTTCCTTCAGCTGTTGCGGCCTCGGCTCGCTCTGAAACATCGATTTCAGCACCCGGCAGGATGATCCCCTCCTCCACCTCTCTCTCTTTTCCAACACCCTTGTCGGAAGGCTCGCCACCTGCATTATGAAAGACACACATTACTAATTCAATGGGTTGCCCTGTTAGACGACGACAATTCGCAATCGCTTTAGCAAATCGTTGAGAATAGAGAAAGGTACCTTCAGCAGATACTCCCTCTTGAGTAGATCCGGGTGCTCCAGCAGCCACGGGAGTTAAGCCTAAGGGGATCAGCGGATCGTCAGGATGATACTCCTCGACTTCGGAAGTTTTAGACTTGGCGGCGGAGCTGGAACCTTCGTCAATTTTTCTTTTGCCTTTAGCCATGGTTCTCTCCTTCTCCATCTCCGCCAAGATTAAGCGACGGCCCTCTGCCAGATCCTCAGGCTCGTTGTCCCTTAGGATGCTTTTCATCAATTCATCTTCATCGATCTCTTCGACCCCTAGTCTATGTTTTTCGCCTTCCACGATGGCATCCCACAAGTTGGCCAAAGTAACATGATAGTCCGGGATCCATGAGATATTGCGAGTCTTGAGAACCTGACCGAGGAAGTCAAAGATCATCTCCTCAAACCCCTCGATTTCTTTCTCTCTTTCAAGGAGTTTGCGGTTGGAGGCAGTGGCCATTTCAATGGCGCTATCAACGTTCTTTTCGGCAAGAGCTGCCCGTCTCTCCGCATCGGCCACCTGATCATTCAAAATCACTTTTTCCGCCTCTGCCAGAGCCAACTTTTCTTTTAAGCTTGCTCTTTCCGCTTCCCAAGCAGCCTTCTCCGTCAAAAAATGGCCTTGAGCCGTTGCCAGTTCGATGTTGGCCATTCTGAGGTCTTCAACTTCCTTTTTTAAGGCCATTTTTTCCTGGCTATTGGAATCCAGTTCTAAGTGAAAACGCTGCTTGGCATTTTCTAATTCAGTTTTATAGTTTGCGGCGTCTCTCTGTGCCAGGGAGAGCTGGGCTTGAGCGTCTTCCAGATCCTTCTCTAATTTTGTCCTGGCCCTTTCATTATTTTCGAGTTTTGCTTTAGACCTGTGAGCCTCTATCTCGAGTGTCCGGACGACCTCCGAAAGATTAAGTGCGTGCTTTTTCATCGCCTCGTACTGCTTGGCCACGTGACGGATATGCCCAATAACTTCTTTATCCCAGTTTTTAGGAACTGGCTCCAAGGCAAGAACAAAGACCATCCTATCGAAGAACATTCCTGGAAATTGTTCCCGTAGCTTTTCCAGCCTACCTTGGATTTCAGGACCGTGAACGTAGTCCCGTGAACCGGAGGCAGCTAATTCTGGTTGGCTGATGGGGACTATGTTGCTTCTCGTTTGCTCAGTATCTTTGGATGAATCCCTGTCCCCATCTTTGGATTCGTGGCGCCTTTTGGACGACCGACTGTGGGAAGGCGCACTCTTTGGAGGAGTCAACTCTTTTGGAAGTGTCTTCCCCCCGGTCGAAATTATTGGATGACTCGAAGGCCTGGTAGAGGTTGATTTGGGTGGAGATCGACGTTGCGAAGAGCTCGACTTGTGAGAAGGACCGCGAGGGCGCTCAGTACCCGAACGAAGGCTGGGGGTGCCTTCGCGAAGAGAACGGAACGAATAAGATCTCCTGCGTGACATCGCTCCTGCAAAAAAGAAAAGAAGAGCATATTATCACATTGAATATCCACGACATAGTAGTGCACGATCAGGCAGTGTGTGTGAGGTGTGCATCCCATATAATTCCCCCAAACAGACCCGGGCCTGGAGACAGGCTCGTCTGGCCCGTTTCACGTCCCCTTGCTGAGTCAGCCGCCTCTTCGGGAGCAGAAAAGAAAGGCTCCTCGCCGAAGTCTTTTTTCGTGTATTCGATGTCGGGCAAAGGGATTTTATTCAGCTCGTCGAATAACTGTTCTTCTGTCAATTCGTCGTCACCCACAGTATCCATTGGAGCAAAAGTAGGGATTTCTTTCGACGCATCGCCACGGGACTCATCCCCCTGTATACATTCAAGTCTTCGTCGTCCTGGATGACTATCGGAGAAGGACTTTTGTGAAATTTTGTTGTCTCCACCGCTTGTGAAGTTCCCTCTCCTTCCGTCAGGGGCACGTATTTATAAGGTTTGCCGCCGGTTCCAAGTCCAAATTTCCTATCCAAGAGGCGATGCTTGTGAAGGTTGTCATCCGTAATGCATTTTTTAATCCTTAAAAAGTCGGATCTGCTTTGCAAAAGAATGGATAACCGGTTATGGTATAATGCACCCTCTGTTTTCGGGAAGACATGATCTGTTTATGACAAAGGAAAAAGCGGAAGAATGTTATTACTCAGACTCCCCAAGCAAGATATTCAACTAGGCGATAAAAATTTACTCGATTTGAGCCATCTCCTGAGCATCCAGCCTGTTTTCTTATGTAAAACCAGTCAGACTTAGGATCCCCGATGTTGCTGTATCCGTCGTACAGAACTTTCCTGTTCGCCACTGATTCAAAAAAGGAAAAGTTGGGAGTTGCAGAAGAGCGGTGCTTGAAGAGAAAGAAGAACACCAGGTCTCTGAATTTGAGTTCGGCGTGCAAGATTTCCGCATAAGCGACATATAAAGAATATAGAGACGCGTAGGCGTTTGGATGAAGCTGCATCGGGGCAATGCCTAATCGTCTCAGAGTGTCAATGACAATTGGAGGGAACGGAGGGATAGCTCCTACTAGACACATTGTCCGACTGATCGACATATACCCTTCCGGTGCTAAATGAGGTCTGTCTTCGCTTGCAGGTGTTAAGACATCGTCCCAAGGAATGCCATGTCTTAAGCAGATTCTCTTGAGTTTTATCTCGTCGAGCTTGGACGCTAAAGAGTCAGAGAATTTATCTATCCCGACTGCGCCTGGAATTTCGTCCGGAGCTCGCTCATCAGAATCGGAGTTGTTGCTGGATGACGTGCTTTCTGTCGGATCTGATTCTGTGGCTTCATATTCGGACCCAGAATCTTCACCTTCTGGATTGATTGGAGGAATTTGAGGATTATGTTGTTCAGGAGTCTCAGATTCCGTTTCGGCTACAGATCTTGAGGAAGAGTGGTCGTTCGACATTGCTGCTAGGACGAGAAAATATGAACGATAAGATTAACACTACCCGTCCCCCGTGTGTGCAAGTGCTACTGTGTGTGCTTGTGTGTGCGCAATATTAAAAACGATAATAAAACATGAAAGCAGTCGAGGTTATTAAAAGTCATTAGTCGTCATATGCAGTCAAATCATGAAGTCATTTAGTCCAGAGAGATCAACGTCAGGGCTCTATCCTAACTGTCCAGAGTTTTGTAGCGACAAGGCGCTGATTAAAGACTGAAATTTCTTCGTATCACCAGCCGTGAGGCGGATCGCATAGCAGAGGGATCGCCCCCCCTCCGACTCGCATGACAGGGGGATCGCCCCCCTTCGACTCGCATGGCAGAGGGATCGCACCCCTTTCCCGATCGCAGAGCAGAGAGTTTGCCCCTCACCGAATCGCCGGGCGAAGGGAAGGCTCCCTCACGAACCGTTGCGACTACCGTGGTACGACCCTTGGTTGCCCTCTCAATCTTTCGTCTCGCCACTTGCTTCCGTCCTCAATCACTGACCACGATCCGAGTCAGCCTCCTTTCTCCTTTTCCATCCTTCTTCTTCCTCATCTCCTTCCCATCCTCAAGTTCTGAGCTCCACGTTCAATGGCCATGGCGACTTGGTGATTACTTCGAAAAGTAGAGGATTTATATTGTTTCTCTCTGGAATCAACCGTAGAAATTCAGGAAAGTAGTATGAGGGTGCTTCCTATAAAGTTACCTTTCTAAAAACTGAGAGAGTTCTTGGATTTTCGAAAGTTTTAAAGGTTTGGATTCGTTGTTCAACAGCTCGCGCGAGACGATTCAGCAGAGAGGAGAAAGAAGGAAAGTGAAGGGGGGAACGTCGGCTTATATAGGCAAAGAAGGTGACCGTTGGCCTCCCCTCCTTTGTCTTATTCGGTCCACGAAACGCCCCCCGAACCACGATCCTAAGACGGAATCGCAAAAAAGCCCACGGACCGCTTTGAAATGATGGCCCACGAAACTCAGAGCCCGATACGACTCGAAGAAAGATGCGCCCTGTATCGCGCAAGACCCTAAGAACTCAGCACGCGATGAGCAGATGACCAAATCGGACCGTGTCGACCTATGGCGATCCGATTCATCCATGTGTCAATTTGAACCAATGCGACTGTAAACTTGCATCCTTTCAGGAGAGAATCAATAAGTATCTTCGAAGCATGTTTCATCATCAAAAAAACATACTTCGAGGGGGCAAAATGTTGGCTTGCTTTTTGACCAAGCCATCCAGGATCATTCGTGAAAGGAAATCAGGAAACCAAGTCCTCCAGGAAAGTGGAAGAATGGATCGCACGCCATCGTCTCGCCCCGCTTGGATCGCACGCCATCGTCTCGCCCAGGAATGGATCGCACTCTATCGACTCGCCCAGGGAACGGATTGCTCTCATCTCGTCGACGAACGCCACCTCCAGGCGATCCGATCCCTTGCAACGAACCGAACCCACTGACCCGTTCAACCACGAGCTGGTCTTCCGCGATCCGAATCGCATGGATCTGACGACACCTATTCACAACGGCTAGTTTGACTTTTCTTCAATGGTGGCGATGCGATCCGAAAATCTCGGGATTCGTGCCACGTGTCCGCGATCCGTCCGACAAAATCAGCTATAAATAGCCCAGAGCTTGGCATTTTTCGGGATCTTTTTGGCAATAGTGAATGCTGAGTCCGCCATTGTTGTCAAACCACTGAAATATTGAGAGAAATCACTGTTGTACTAGCTTTTAAAGCATAATCAATAAAATATAAAGTGGACGTAGGCTCGTTAACGCCGAACCACTATAAATTCTGAGTGTTATTTTCTTTTTCCTTGTTCTTCACTTAGAATTCTCCATAGTTCATAACAATTTGGGTGTTAGGTCCAAATTTCGATCTAACAGGTCGTAAATGGCAGGTCTGTGTTGGCCTACCCAAATCTGGAAATTTAAAGGGTCAGATATGATCGTCTATCCTACGAGAAGTAGTAAGTGACAAAGGATGTTATCGAATGAGGTCATCTAGAAGGTAGACGAACAATAAAATACATACTCTCACCATATGCAAGGCAAGGGTATATGCGTGAATGTTGAAAACCATAACTACTAGGGCCCATAGCTAGTTCCCTATAGTTTATGTTAACATTGAATATATTATCGAGGCTTAATAAGTGACCAATAGGTCCGCCTTGGGCCTTCACTGGTTAGGGAGAACTCACCCTATCTATCATTGTTAGTGAGGCGTTAAATAGTAAAGGATAGAGAATGAGGATATCACTACTGCAAAAGTGGGCATATTCGACACTATTTTTATGTGCCCGTAAATCAAAAAAGCGTTACCATAGGCCATTTTTTTCAAATAGGCAACACCGGGGGGAGGGGGGCATCCGCGGCCATTGCATTAGCCATCAAAGGCAAAACTTTTGGCCATCTACTGCCACTTAAAGAAAGTGTTGCATTATAACGCTATTGCAACAGTACGTGCAAGTAATGCAACAATATACAGCATTGCCTTAAGCAGAAGCCAGAGCCTGGCTTCCAGGTCATAGTAGCGGGACCCACATGAACTTTCCATGTCAGCTGCCAACGTGTCACATGCCTTGTCAACTCTCCACGTCAGCTGCATGTGTGTTATATGTCACGTGAGCTATCCACGTGGAGCCACGTCAGATGTGGGTCCCACGTGCCATACCACCGTGGAATTAACAATACTTTATTTAATGCAACACCACTGCATTATGTAATGCAACACCACTATCATATAATGCAACATCAGAAAAAATCAACTGCAACAGTAAATAAGGCAAATGCTACATTGGAAGAAGGCAAATGCAACGCTACAATTACAAATTCTGCAGTATGTACATACAATAAACCAATACAAAACATTGTACATAGAATGTATCCATCCTAGACTTTCATTACCACATTCAAACAAACCAAAATATTCTACATACTAAACCACATCTTCAAATTGGATTTTCCTCCTAGCTTCAGAGTCACGGGTTTTTGGTTGCTTCTTGTTGCTGCTTCAAGTATGATCTTTTCTATCCATGTTGACCTAGTAAATGCCGAGCTACAAATACAAACGTCATACATTTAGTTATCATAATAGGATCAGACGGAGAGCATAGACATTGTTAAATTGAGCATAAAACATTAGTAATTCCTAGAATAACAAAGATTAAACCAAATTCGTTGACTTTATCATCATTTAGTACACTGAAAAGAGTAAAAGAGAGGGTATACCTCAAATTTTGTTTCTTAGTGCTAATATATTGATAAATTTTGTGTCATAAATTTTGTACAATTTGCAAGTAGTTCAACTAATCTGAGATGAACTTATTCCTGCTGTTTAAAAAAGATAATGAATAGCAAGGAAGACAAAGAATGGAAAGCACTAAGAATTCATTTTGGTTTTGTTTCTATGTTGTTACAGTCAAATTCAGTTCATTTCAAATCATAGTCAAACATGTGAAAAATATATGTTAAGTTACGTATGATAAAACATTACCTCACCGCCTTCTCTAGAGTTTAATTTTCCGCCTATTATATTCATAGCTATTGCAATTGCTTCATGTGTTTTTTGCGAAATAGCACCAAGAGACATACCACTAGCGCGAAAATGCTGAACAATTGAGGTTTCAAGTTCAACCTTTCCGACAGGGATGGGGGCCCTGTCACTTATGAATTCAAGAAGATCACGAAGAACTTATACAAAACCCAGATTAAGAAACATGGAGAATTAGATATGGAAAACATAGGTGAAAATTTTGTAAAATAAAGCATGGCTCACATTCACGGGTCGGTTTGCTAAATGTTGCTGGTAAAAAAAACAAGTTGTTTCACTCCTCTATAACTGCTTTGTGTAGTAACTTTGACATTTCTGTGTTATTTCCATGATACTCTCCTAAAATTACCCAAAAAAGGAATTTCAGTAAAAGATCCTGAATAACAGCAACATTAAATTGCAAAAAATCCAATGATATAGATTAAATTGCATATACAGCAGCTAACATGTAAATATAACTGGGTTAAGCAACAATTCCCAAGTTCAAATTTTTGTCTTTTAAGGAATCTGGTAAGATTAATCACATATTATAATTTTATTGACAAGTGCCCGATGCCATAATTTATCTTTGATTCACTAGGGAAAGAAATATGTATACAATATAGGAATGTTGTTGAGCAAAAAAGCAAGATGACATGATTGGTTGTTTGATGAAGATATATGCTGGTCGTGAAACTGGATGATTTGATCACAACGTCAACAAAACTGTATTGAAGAAAAGCCTACGAAATCACCCTCAAAGGTAGTATCACAAATGCAATAGTAGGAGCATGTCATATTGCAAAAAAAATAGTACCACACACTAGAGTTGCATGTCCGATATTTATTTGGATCGTATGCCTGTTTATACATGTGCCGAAGATTCATCAGTATCTACTGAAAGAACTATATCAGTATCTACTGAAAGAACTATTTCATTAACAATAACTCATAATGTAATTTGGCTCCTTTATTTAAAAAACAGCAAAAAAATACAATTAAAGTGCAGAATAAAATATTAATGTTACCTCATCAAGGGTTAGGGCACGAATACTGGACACACTGCCGGGAAAAGCAAGATCAACCACTTCTTGTCCCAGGCCATATATTTCATATATTTGAGCACCACAATAACTGTTAAAAAAGGGATTTATACAAGGTAATTGACTGCCCAAATATGGATACAACAATATCACATTATTTGTATTGGAGCAAATTGCAAGCCTATTAAGTTACGAGATCCCCATTTTAGACAGAACCTTGACAAAACCAGACTTTACTGCCTGTAGCAAAAAATATAAATTAAATATACTAATAACATCTCTAGATATTGTCGCTCCTAATCATTACAAATTACTATATAGGGCTCACAGTTAATGCTCTTAAAAAACATACTAGACAATGCTATATGAGACAGTAAAATAATAGCAAACTCTGAATATTGAGTGCAACAATAAGACTTGGAAAGTAATTCTTAAACTATTACTTCAAAGCCACAGACCTTACCATATTTCCTTTGTGCTTGCTCGATTGTCACTGTCGAAGACTTCAGAAAAATTCATTTCTAATACTTGCATAATATCCATATAGGAACTGAATCAAGATTTTAAAGCAAAATTCTAAATACTGCTACACAAAATCAATTTGAGCAATTGAATAATAAGTCACCTTTATCAGCTTTTTCAACATTCGAAAGCTCCACTTAACAGCGTATGGTGTTTTTAATGTTAATTTCATGGCTAACGCATATGTATATGTATATGTATGTATGTATGTATGTATGTATGTATGTATATATAAGAAAAGTCAAGCATCTTCAGGATACTTACTCGAAATGTGCCTAGTCATGTGTTCATATATTATCGGAATCACTAATGCTACGATGACAAAAACAGTTTTTGTCAAAAAATACACCAGAGACAAGAAAATAGGAGGCTCACCCCTGAATTACACAAATACCCCTCTGAACTCAATGCATACCACCCATGAATTCCGGATTTACCCATATTTCTTACTTACTTTTTCGGGTATTATAGCATAACTCTATCCCAATAGGAAAATCCTATATTCTGCTTGGAAAACTGCTAGTTCTGAAGGCCAAACGCTTGCTTGTAGTGCATGCATGTACATATCTTAAAATAATATAAACTTTTGACTTAGACATTGGATAGAACATGTACATTTGTGTGTACTTAATTTGATGATAGCATGAAATATTAAGATAGTGGATAGTAGCCTTTACGTGTTTTCTCATCATTTTCCATTTACACTAGTATACTTTTAAGTGTTTAATTTTCAAGTTTTTCTTAAATTTTTTGTGAAATCTAGCAATATGCATTTAAAAAACTGACAAGGTTTTAAATGTTGATTTAGCACTATCAGCTTGTGTTTAACTTCAATAATCAGACTTGTGCATAGAACTGGATACCATAAAACTTCGAGAATTTTTTTCTAGTACGGAGTCTAGAATAAGGAGCAAATTAATGTAACTCATTGTTACGTGATCGTGTGATTAATGTTGTTACGCTTTAAGTTACCATAAACCACATTGAATGGAACCATGCTCAGTTTCCATGATAAATGAAATGAACAGTGGTATATGAATTATGTCCGAACACTTGTTCTAACTAGCATTTTTAAATAAAATTGAACCAGCATAAAGAGAAATGTTTTCTGATCATAGACTCGAACGGACGTAAAATTTTAAACCAGTAAGTATTACCTTAAAAAATTTCTAGCAGCCAATAGTAAAAAAACAGGAGTAAAATGCCGCTAACTTCTAAGTTGCAAATAAACAATGCTTGTTTACTGTTCAATAAAAAAATTGTATAGCTCATTGAATGTTGACATGTAATGATCCGTCATTTTGACCGTGCCGAATCGATAAAACATGTCAACTCGAAACGTCGAAAACGATAGATTGTTATTAGTTTCTGAGGTAAACAGAATAAATCACAGAATTATAAAACACAGACACAGATACAGAGCAATATAATACCTCGCAGCGGAAATTACAGAATACAATAGTAGTTCATGAAGCTACTAAATAAATTTACAACACAGTGTACATAAATAATACAGCGGAAGTCTAATACAGTAAATAATTGATAATAGTCTTAAACAGAATGACAGAAATAACTGGATGACTGGAGCAACTGATGAACAGGTAGATATAGGTCAACAAAATCCGATATAAGCTCCAAACTCCAAAGGTGAATCTCGAAAACTGAAATACTCGATCTGACCCGAGCAATAATGCAAAACAAAACAACTCGGATCAGGACTAATCATGGAACTAAATCAACTTAAATGAAATGTTCGATGAAATGCAATCAGTAACTTAAAGGATGTTTGGGATCACCACCCTCTAAGGATCCGTCAAACTAATGATATATAATATAATACGCTATATACAATAGTGTCTATCAGTAAAGTAAAATATCAAAATAGCGTAAGCAGGATTACCATGATTACCCTTACACCGTTTATATATTCCCATAGTATATATAGTACCGTAATTCCTCCGTAAACTGGAGGCGCATCAGAGGGCACTCCATATAATATGGTACAAAACAAAGTCGTAGTGGGCTCGTATAAGGCATGTGACAAGGCACGCAAGGAATGCCAGGGTGGATTCACCATTTGCAGAGCCGGACTGGTGGTAACGCATAGTAACTACTACCGCCCACCTCGATACACACTCCTATAATCAAAAGGGCCCAAATCAAATGTCAACAGTAATAGAATAATATCGAAGAAGTGTGCTCGATAAGAGGTATGACCTCACTTGGTCCGTGCGTAGCTCCTGTTTTAGCCACATCAAGCTGACTCAAGGTAGTCAAGGTCTCGTAACAATATGAAATAAAATAAAATGGACTCGTTCTCCAAACCATCTGTTAATTTGTGATCCGAAATTCTCATTAGGTTTGGTTCAGCTGATGTGTCATCTAAAGGATATTATTTAGTTCCTTAATTTACTCTCTTGATTGGGGATTGGTCCAGCTGATGTGTCACCTAAAGAATATTATTTAGTTCCTTAGTTTACTCCCTTGATTTAGGTATTTTCAGCAACCTCATTTAAAGGATAAAGAAGATTCTCTCTTGATTGAGACATTTATAGCAACCTCATCAAAAGGATAAAGGAGATTTTAATTTACTCTCTTGATTGAGATAAATGCAGCAACCTCATTGAAGGATAAAGAATATTCTTATTTTTATTCTTTCTCTCCTTATCTGAATGCATGAAAGTAGAATATAAATTTACTGCTATGGTTGATATGTTGAATAAGCTTGTAACAACTCCATCAATTAAATCAATAAAGTTTGCCTTTCTCCCGTGGTTTTTTTCCCACAAAGGGTTTTTCCACGTTAAATCTTGTGTGTGATTTTATTCTTTACTTGCTTCTTTGATCATTTATTTATTCACAAGTGGTATCAGAGCGCTGGTTTATTCAACATGGCGTCGTTAAAGTATGATCTTCAGCTATTGGATCGAAACACTCGATTCTCATTGTGGCAAGTGAAGATGCGGGCGTTGCTCGCACAAGCTGATTATGATGATGCATTGGATGGATTCGGGAACAAGAGATTTGATCTATGGACCGATGATGAGAAGAGAAAGGATCGGAAGGCTTTGTCGCAAATTCAGCTCCATCTACACAATAATATTTTACAAGAAGTTCTGAACGAGAAGACAGTTGCTTCTCTTTGGCTGAAACTGGAGTCAATTTGCATGACCAAGGATCTCACAAGTAAGATGCATCTCAAACAAAAGCTGTTTCTGCACAAATTGCAAGAGGGAGGTAATTTGCTTGACCATATTTCTGATTTTAAAGAGATTGCTTCTGACTTGACTGCAATGGAAGTCAAATATGATGATGAAGATTTGGGTTTAATCCTATTATGTTCTTTGCCCAGTTCTTACTCAAATTTCAGAGATACCATATTATATAGTCATGATACTCTCACTCTAAATGACGTTTATGAAGCCTTGCACGCCAAGGAGAAAATGAAACAACTGGTGTCTTCAACTGGATCAAGCTCTCAAGCCGAAAGCTTGTCCGTTCATGGCAGGACAAAGGAGAAAAATTCAAATAATGTATCTCAAGGCAAAAGTTCCAATGCCTATAAAGGTCGATCTAAATCTAGAGGCAAATACAAGTCTTGCAAATATTGTAAGAGGGATGGACATGAAATATCCGAATGTTATAAGCTGCAGAACAAGGAAAAGAGAAATGGCACATACAAACCAAAAGATAACAAAGAAGATGAAGTTAATGCCAATTGTGCTCGTAATGATAGTTCTGACAATGAGATGCTTGTTGTTACCGTGTTTGCTGGATGTGCTGAGATTAAAGATGAATGGATACTTGACACTGCTTGCACTTTCCATATGTGTCCTATTAAAGATTGGTTTACAACCTTAGAACCCATAAAAGATGCTGGCTCAGTTTTGATGGGTGATGATTCGGCACGTAAAGTAGCAGGAATTGGTTCTATTCAGATCAAGATGTTTGATGGCGCAATCAGAACTTTAACAGATGTTTGGTTCATTCCCAACATGAAGAGAAATCTGATTTCTTTAAGTGCTCTTGATGACAAAGGGTACAAATATTTAGGTGGAGGTGGTGTCTTGAAAGTCACAAATGGTTCTCTTATTGTAATGAAGGGAAATCTTAGGCAAACAAATGGCCTTTATTATCTTCAAGGCACTACTGTTTCAGGTAATGCTTCCCCTGTTGTCTCAAATAATATTTCTGATTGTGATACTGCTAATCTTTGGCATATGCGTGTTGGACATATGAGTGAACTAGGTCCGTCAAAGTTGAACAAGAGAGGACTTCTTGATAGGTACAACGCAGGCAAGCTGAAGTTCTATGAGCATTGCATTTTTGGCAAGCATAAGAGAGTGAAGTTCAACACTGCAGTTCATACAACAGAAGGCATTCTAGATTATGTGCATTCAGACTTATGTGGACCGTCTAGGAAAGCATCCATGGGCGGTGCTTGTTACATGATGACAATTATTGATGATTATTCCAGAAGAGTTTGGCCTTATTTTTTGAAACATAAATCTGAAGCTTTTTCAGCTTTCAAAGAGTGGAAGACTATGGTTGAGAGACAAACTGAAAGGAAGGTAAAGAAGCTTCGGACTGATAATGGGATGGAGTTTTGTTCAGATGAATTTAATTCATTTTGCAAGGCTGAAGGCATTGTTAGGCACTACACCATACCTCACACTCCTCAGCAAAACGGGGTTGCCGAGCGTATGAACAGGACTATCATTTCTAAGGCTCACTGCATGTTGTCAAACGCAGGTTTGGATAGACGTTTTTGGGCTGAAGCTGCTTCCACAGCCTGTTATCTCATCAACCGCTCTCCCTCTGTTGCTATTGGTAAGAAAACTCCGATTGAGGTATGGTCTGGTTCTCCAGCAAATTATTCTGAATTGAAAGTTTTTGGATGTATTGCTTATGCTCATGTTGACAATGGAAAGTTAGAGCCAAGAGTTGTTAAGTGCATTTTTCTTGGTTATAAGTCTGGTGTTAAAGGCTATAAATTATGGAATCCAGAAACAAGTAAGGTTGTAATTAGCAGAAATGTTGTGTTTAATGAATCTGCTATGTTACATGATATTCCATCTACTAATGATCTTGTTGAGAGTAAGAAGAAATCAAATGTCCAGGTGGAGCATATTATTTATACATATGCTACATCAAACGCAGAAATTGAGGGACAAGATGAAGCACCCATTGTTGAGGATCCTCCAGCAGTTATGCAACCACCGCAACAATCTATTGCAACAAACAGAACTAGAAGGAATCCAAAACCAGTAAGAAGGTTAATTGAGGAAGCAAATGTTTTTGCTTATGCGTGCGCTGTAGCAGAAGAAATAGAAGGTATTGCCGAGCCTTCTTCATATTCTGAGGCTGTTATCTCTAGTGATTCTGATAAGTGGATGGATGCTATGCATGATGAGATGAAGTCACTTGAAAGGAATGAAACTTGGGACTTAATCAAATTGCCTAAATAGAAGAAACCTATTCATTGCAAATGGGTTTTCAAGAGAAAAGAAGGTGTTTCTCCAAACGATAAGACAAGGTACAAAGCAAGATTAGTTGCAAAAGGTTACAGTCAGATTCCAGGTATTGACTATAATGAAGTTTTTTCCCCTGTTGTGAAACATAGCTCAATTCGCTTGTTACTCAGTATTGTTGCTATGCATGATTATGAGCTTCAAAAGTTAGATGTAAAAACTGCATTTTTACATGGAGAATTAGAAGAGGATATTTATATGCATCAACCTGAGGGTTTTATCATCCCTGGAAAAGAAAATCTTGTCTCTAAATTAAAGAAATCTCTTTATGGATTGAAACAGTCACCTAGGCAGTGGTATAAAAGATTTGACACTTTTATGCTATCTCAAGGTTTTAAAAGGTCCAATTATGATAGTTGTGTCTATTTGAAAATTACTACTCCTTCAGCCATATATTTGTTACTTTATGTTGATGATATGTTGATTGCTTCAAAAGACAAGGTGGAAATTGAAAATTTGAAAAGCCAGTTAAGTAGAGAGTTTGAAATGAAAGATTTGGGAGATGCTAAGAAGATTCTTGGCATGGAGATATCAAGAGATAGAACTTCTGGAAAATTATACCTAAGTCGGAGTGGGTATGTTAGAAAAGTGCTTCTCCGTTTTAATATGCTTGATGTCAAACCTGTAAGTACTCCTCTTGCTGCACATTTTAAATTGTCATCAGCCATGTGTCCACAATCATATGAAGATATTGAGTACATGTCCAGAGTTCCCTATTCTAGTGCAGTTGGTTCACTTATGTATGCCATGGTTTGTTCGCGTCCTGATTTATCACATGCTTTAAGTGTTGTCAGTAGATTCATGGCCAATCCTCGAAGAGAGCATTGGAAAGCAGTTCAATGGATTTTTAGATATCTTCATGGCACTGCAAATTGTAACACCCCACACCCGCTATAGTCACTCACTAAGGGAATGCCATAGCATCGGTGGAGTATTTTTTTAGTGAGTATAGAACAGTAAAATTACAACAAGACAGATATAATGTAATACTTGAAAATTTAAAACATCATCTCATAGCAGCGGAAAGTAAAACATGTTTGGTTACATCATAAAACCATAACAAGAGTCAAGTACAAAATATCCATCCTGAATAAAATAAGTACATAATCTCACTACTCATAACAAATAGCCATAACAGAAAAGATAAGATAAGCTGAGCTCTACATCTACGGTCCAAGCTCCAAGAGATAGATAAAGCAAACTGATCAAAGCCCACTAGCACTAGGCCCAACCTGAGGACCTGAAGGAAAAAGATAAAAACAACGGGGGTCAGACATAAGCCTGAGTGAACCCTATCTCCTTAATAATACAATTATTAAAGTAATTAGGGTATGATATGAACTCGGTATGGTATCTTTGGGGATAATGACTACACTAAGTTGCCCACGAACACAGGACGAACTAAGATAACCGTAAAGACGCATCTACCCACCCAAGGATAATTACTAACTGCACCACACCAGTCACTCCTACTCAAAGGTTGATCCCACCCAAGGATATCAAAGATAGATATAACCAGTAGTTTCCTGTACCCTAGTTGACTACATAGGTGTCGTCTGCCCCTATCTCTACTAGGTGTACCCCACTACCCCAAGCGATCGGCTCCCTAATGTAGGTATCCGTGCTGGGCCCACAGTGGGGTGTATCATTCCCCAAAGTGGCAACCCAAAAGCAACACCGGTGCACGGGTTATACCTACACGATGCAACAACGTCTTACCTCCCAGTCCCAGGCCCACACACGCATATGAAACCCGATGGGCCTGCGTTGCCACCGCTAACCCCGTTTTGGCCACTTATAGACAAGCCCAGTATGCGTGTCCCGTCCTCGGCTTGGGCCGAGCTACAAAGATACATATGGGATACTGGTTGTAATGGGCCCCCCACAAGCTACCCACCAGAGCTTGTTATTAATCTAGTGTTCCCCACTTAACCCTTTAATCATGTTTAATTACATGTTTCACTTGGTTAAGTATTCTAATCGTATTTTCTATTGCCACCCAAGGCAACCCACTAGATTCCTCATGCCACCCAAGGCACCCACTTAACCCCTCATGTCCCACTACATGCTAATATGGTTAAGTGTTTCTTAATTAATTAAGACCGTGATTCCCTATAAAGACCTCCCACATTAGACTGGCTGTTATGACCGCCTGGTTAAGCCGGTAGGGTCCGGGCAGTCTTACGTCATAACAGAGTCTAACCTCGTGTCTTTACTTTAATCACGTATTTAATTTGTGCCTAAGACCTCTCACATTAGACTGGCTGTTATGACCGCCTGGTTAAGCCGGTAGGGTCCGGGCAGTCTTACGTCATAACAGAGCCTAACCTCGTGTCTTAGTCGATTAATTACACCTAATTAATCACCCCCATATTATTTATCCCTAATTAATATCAATTTATTCATAACATGGGTAGACCTAACTCAATAGGTAAATTCCCATGGGGTAGACCTAACTCAATAGGTAAATTCCCACTTATGTTAATTAATTTTTTATGGTATGCTTAATCATACCCATTTCAACATACTTTTAATTAACATATTAATTAACCCCATCGTTCCCCACGTAAATCGTCATTATGACATAACATAATAAAGGGAAGATTTACCACACATAACATGGGTTTAGCATATAACTTTATCATGGGTTAAGAGGATGTCAACTTGCATATATGAGCATGTATTAACCCAACTATATTCAACCCAAACTTGCATATTATCAAACATGTGTCTTACATAACATGTTGCTTATGAACTTACATATCATCAAACATGTGATTTGCATAACATGTTGCATATGAACTTACATATCATCATACATGTGATTTGCATAACATGTAGAACTTGCATTTTAGCATATACTTAACTTGCATAAGCACTCACATACTTGCATAAACATTCACATACTTGCATAGGCTTGCATATTATGTTAAACTTGCATTTCAACATATACATAACTTGCATAAACATTCACATACTTGCATAGGCTTGCATATTATGTTAAACTTGCATTTCAACATATATATAACTTGCATAAACATTCACATACTTGCATAGGCTTGCATATTATGTTAAACTTGCATTTCAACATATACATAACTTGCATAAACATTCACATACTTGCATAGGCTTGCATATTATGTTAAACTTGCATTTCAACATATACATAACTTGCATAAACATTCACATACTTGCATAGGCTTGCATATTATGTTAAACTTGCATTTCAACATATACATAACTTGCATAAACATTCACATATTTGCATAGGCTTGCATATTATGTTAAACTTGCATTTCAACATATACATAACTTGCATAAACATTCACATACTTGCATAGGCTTGCATATTATGTTAAACTTGCATTTCAACATATACATAACTTGCATAAACATTCACATACTTGCATAGGCTTGCATATTATGTTAAACTTGCATTTCAACATATACATAACTTGCATAAACATTCACATACTTGCATAGGCTTGCATATTATGTTAAACTTGCATTTCAACATATACATAACTTGCATAAACATTCAAATACTTGCATAAGATGTTAAACATGCATATAAGCATATACATGACTTGCATAAGTACTCACATACTTGCATAACATGTTTGCATAATGGATCCATATTCACTTAGTGTTTTGCATCATAAACATCATGAAACAACTTGCATAAAAATATCATGATTACATATTATGAAACTTGCATGACATAAGGCATATAACTTGCAAAACACATAATATTCACTACATCAAGCTTGCATAAATATATGGATCCACAAACATAGCCATACTTTATCACATCTTATCATAATCAATTCAATAATTGACTATTAAGGGGATAGAAGCTCACCAAAACAAGATTAGCAAGTTAAATGAAGCAAATCCCAATGATTTAGTAGAAGAAGATGTAGATAAGCTTGCAAACCCTCTTAGGATTTTTAGTGGAGGCTCTCCAATTTTCTAAGTGGTGGCATAATGGCCTTAGATCTATTTTTGGTAAGGATAAGGGGGGTATTAGGGTGTATATATAGATTAGTTAGATGTTTTAGGACCATAGGATATACCCTAGAACCAATCCTAGCCTTTAAAGCATGTCTTGGGGAAGAAGTCAAGTGTAGGAACCATTTAGGGCCCAAAAAAAACAGCCCAAAACTCATCCCGGGCCTCAAAACATGAGCAGTTTTCGTTTTTGATTTTTCGTGAAACTTTGACGGGCCATAACTTGGTAATACGGACTCCGATTTACGAAAACTCGGACTCTATTTCGCGTATTTTTCCGAGACGAACGCAATGGCACAGCCCTTTCCCCTGATTCAGAATATTAAATTTAATTCTGCTCTGATTTATGTTATAACAAGTTATTTAACATACGGGGTGTTACATTCTCCCCTACTTAAAGGATTTCGTCCCCGAAATCTCTAAGTCAAGAAGAACGTATCCTACCAACCAAACAACCATCTACTCAACCATCAAACACTGGCATCCATTGTCCTTAAAGTTTCTAATGTTGTATGAACATATGCAAAAAGTGTGTGTATATGTTCCCTATCTAATGCAAAATCAGGCGGTCTACTGATTCAGTTGACCTCCTTAATGCAAACCATGATAGTGCCATGCATCCAATATGTATGCGAAAGAACCCTATCGACACATACGATTTCTACATGCGTGCACAATCATTCACCGAATAAATGCATCATCCATATGATAGCACAACCATCATACATCCATTAATATAGCTACCTACACACATTTATATGCAATATGCAATATGAAGTGATTGAGCCGATCTAGTGCCTAAAGTGTGTGTATATGCATCCACGAGCAACCACTAGCAAACACTTGCATCCACTTGCATCCATCAATCATAACATGTCTCAAACACATGTTTCAACCATAGGTTTACCCTATCTAAAAGGTCAAAGGTGCTAACGAGAGGACATACTAAGGACAAGATAAGTACAAGATAGGCAATAAAGGAGAAGTTAAAGAACATACTCTCGAAAAGAAAAGGGTACAAAGAACGCATCTTCGCTTCCGTCTCCCAAGTAGCATTGCCCTCGTCATCTCCCCATTGCACTTTGACTAGCTGAACCTCTCTGTTTCTCAACTTCTTAATCTCTGACCCAAGGATGCGAGTAGGAGCTCGTCGAATCGTCGCATCACGCTCTACTTCCACTTCTCTAAGCAAGCTCGGCTCTACCACCTCTGCGGTCTCATGTAGGCACTTCCTCAAATGTGACACATGGAAAACATCATGTATACCACTAAGTCTGTCTGGCAACTCCACCCTATATGCCATCCGTCCAATTCTTTCCTTGACAGGAAACGGTCCTACAAACCTCGGTGCTAACTTCCCAGCGGATCCAAAGCGAACAACATTCTGTAATGGAGACACTTTGACAAAAAACATGTCCCCAACTTCAAACTCAAGATCAGTCCTCCTCTTATCTGCATAAGATTTCTGTTTGTCTTGCGCTGCTTTCATCCTTCTTCGAATCAAATCAACCTTCTCTGAAGTCTCTCTAACCATATCGGCCTAAGCAAGATCTCATCCGTAGATTCCCACCAACATGTAGGTGATCGACAAGGCCTTCCATAGAGAGCTTCGAAAGGTGCCATGCCAATACTAGACTGGAAGCTGTTGTTATATGCAAACTCCACCAAAGGAAGATGCTCTTCCCATGTACCTCCAAAATCCAAGATACAAAGCCTCAAAAGGTCTTCCAAAACACGGTTCACCCTCTCGGTCTGGCCGTCTGTCTGAGGATGATATGCGGTGCTCAAACACAACTGAGTCCCCACCGCCTCCTGTAAACTCTTCCAAAACTCACTAGTGAAGATAGGATCTCGATCACTCACTATGCTGGAAGGTACCCCATGCAATCGAACTATCTCTCGAACATAGACTGAAGCAAGCCATGGAGCAGTCCTCTTACTCTTTACGGGTATGAAATGAGCGCTCTTAGTAAGTCTATCAACCACGACCCAAATTCCTGTATTGCCCTTCCTCGATCTCGGTAAACCATCAACGAAGTCCATCGAGACACTATCCCACTTCCATATCGGAACTTCCAAAGGATGAAGCAACCCACCTGGCTTCTTTTGCTCTGCTTTTACTTGTTGGCACACCAAGCATCTAGCAACATACTCGGCCACATCTTTCTTCATACCGGTCCAAAAGAAAACTCGCCTCATGTCTTGGTACATCTTATCCCCACCGGGATGTATGGTCATCCTCGAACGATGTGCATCATCAAGTATAGCCTTCCTCAAGTCTTCATCTTGCGGTACACAAAGTCTACCATCTCTACGCAACCACCCCCTATCATCTAGGGTGTACCTATTCAAATGGCTGGACGACTCCCCCCTTATGAGCTTCTCTACCAACTCAACCAACTGTGGGTCGTCTCGCTGTGCCTCGCCAACTCGTCCCAAAAGAGTAGGTCTAACCTCTAAGGATGCTAGCAAACCGGGTACCAAGTCAACAGAAGGTCTGAAGTCAAACATCGAGATAAACTCCAAGCTTCTCCGTTCCACAAACAACGGACTCAAGGACAACCTTTTTCTGCTTAAGGCATCTGCCACCACGTTACCCTTGCCAGGGGTATATGCTATCTCGAAATCATAGGATGCTAAGAACTCCATCCACCTTTGTTGTCTCAAGTTCAAATCCTTCTGAGAAAACAAGTACTTCAAAGATTTGTGATCGGTGAACAACTCAAATCTCTCACCAAGAAGATAATGGCGCCAGATCTTGAGCGCAAAAACGATAGCGGCCAACTCTAGGTCATGGACAGGGTAATTTTTCTCATGCGCCCTCAACTGCCTCCCACCATAGGCTATTACCCTTCCCTCTTGCATCAAGACTGCGCCTAGTCCTGTCCCACAAGCATCAGTATAAACAATGAACGGCTTACTCCCATCTGGCAGCACTAAAACTGGAGCAGTGGTTAAAGCTCTCTTTAACCGTCGGAATGCATCCTCACAATCCACATCCCATGTGAAAACCTGATTCTTCTTTGTCAAGCGAGTTAATGGGGCTGATATCTTCGCGAAGTCCTTGATAAACTTCCTATAGTAGCCAGCCAACCCCAAGAAACTCCTCACCTCGGTAGCATTCTTCGGAGCCTTCCAATCTTGGATAGATACTACCTTTGCAGGATCCACAGCTATCCCTTCCTTAGAGACCACGTGCCCTAAGAATCGCACTTCCTTCCTCCAAAAGTGACATTTAGAAAACTTAGCCTTCAGGCTATGCGCTCGAAGAGTCTCCAACACTTCCCTAAGATGTAGGGCATGCTCTTCCTCACTCTTGGAGAAGACCAAGATGTCATCCACAAAGACCACCACGAACTTGTTAAGATACTCCCTGAACACCCTACTCATCAAATCAACAAGGTATGCGGGGGCGTTCATCAAACCAAATGGCATCACCAGCCACTCATAAAAAAAAAATCATCCGGAGTCCTAAAGGCAGTCTTCTCTATACTATCCTCAGCCACTCTCAACTGATGAAATCCCGTGGCTAAGTCCTACTACAAAAATATGGAGGCGCCAACCAACTGATCAAAGAGATCATCAATCCTCGGCAATGGGTGTCTATTCTTCTTTGTGAGTTTGTTTAGTTCTCTTTAGCCTACACAAAGTCTGAGGGACCCATCCTCCTTCGTGACAAAAACTACTGGAGCACCCCACTCCGATATACTTCATCTTATGAACCCCTTCTCAACAAAATCGCCTACTTACTTATGGAGTTCCCTCCTCTCACGAGGAGCCATGTGGCACACTGGCCAAGATACTGGTTTAGCATTATCCACCAGATATATTCGGAAGTCAATCTCCCGCTCCGGAGGTAATCCCTTCACCTCCCCACACACATCCGAGTATTCCCGGACCGCTCTCACAGATCGCAGACTCTAGACCGACGTGTCTAGCGATTCTAGATAACTTAGCATAACAGATTCTATGGGATTACAAGAGATCTCGAGAGTGTTACCCAAGCGGGTCATAAGCCTAACAACTCTCCCTTCAAAATCAAGAACGGCACCCCTACTGGATAACCAGTCCATGCCCAAAACTAACCCATAGCCCGTGAAGCCCAATAAGCATCACACCTAAGCTCAACGCTAAGTATAGAAACTTTCAAAGCCAAACACATCATGGAGCCCAATTGGGTTTGAAACAACTAAGGGATCATCTACCAAACTGGTGTCTAAGTGCAGTTACTCAATTAACAATGATGAGATAACCGAACTCGATGCGTCGGAATCAAATAAGTTCGGATCGGATAATCAAGAAATCCAAATTCCAACCTAGACGGTCCTATCCCCATCTGGTACCCTAGTCGTGAGGGAATACAACCACCCTCCAGGAGATTCCGTACCATGCCCTTGCCTCTTTGGACAATCCTAATAAGATGTCCTATTCCTCCCAAAAGGATAACTATTCGCCTTCTTCATCCCATTCTCCACTTATAACCTCCCACCGATGAGGTTTCATTCTTCATTAACCAAACAACTATTTGAGCCTTCCTCCCCATCGCCTATCCAATAGATACCTACCAGTCCTCCTCCTTCTTGAACCAACTTCTAATCTGACTATCGTCTAAGTCCCTTGAAGTGGTTTTTCATTCTTATCTATCTTCGAAAGATCATCTATGCACGGAGGGGAAGCTCAAAATCGAGAGAGGAAGAGATTCAAAACGGAGAATTCGAAAGATAGAGATATGGCTATCTGGGATTATGCTTTTCTTTCAAAATCTTTACTCTTAAAAGACATGTTTTTGAAAATACTTTCTTCTAAAATATTCTTAGAAAATAGTTTTTCTTAAAAATTTTATCTGTTTTGGTAACCTTAAGCTCTGATACCACGTGTAACACCCCACACCCGCTATAGTCACTCACTAAGGGAATGCCATAGCATCGGTGGAGTATTTTTTTAGTGAGTATAGAACAGTAAAATTACAACAAGACAGATATAATGTAATACTTGAAAATTTAAAACATCATCTCATAGCAGCGGAAAGTAAAACATGTTTGGTTACATCATAAAACCATAACAAGAGTCAAGTACAAAATATCCATCCTGAATAAAATAAGTACATAATCCCACTACTCATAACAAATAGCCATAACAGAAAAGATAAGATAAGCTGAGCTCTACATCTACGGTCCAAGCTCCAAGAGATAGATAAAGCAAACTGATCAAAGCCCACTAGCACTAGGCCCAACCTGAGGACCTGAAGGAAAAAGATAAAAACAACGGGGGTCAGACATAAGCCTGAGTGAACCCTATCTCATTAATAATACAATTATTAAAGTAATTAGGGTATGATATGAACTCGGTATGGTATCTTTGGGGATAATGACTACACTAAGTTGCCCACGAACACAGGACGAACTAAGATAACCGTAAAGACGCATCTACCCACCCAAGGATAATTACTAACTGCACCACACCAGTCACTCCTACTCAAAGGTTGATCCCACCCAAGGATATCAAAGATAGATATAACCAGTAGTTTCCTGTACCCTAGTTGACTACATAGGTGCCGTCTGCCCCTATCTCTACTAGGTGTACCCCACTACCCCAAGCGATCGGCTCCCTAATGTAGGTATCCGTGCTGGGCCCACAGTGGGGTGTATCATTCCCCAAAGTGGCAACCCAAAAGCAACACCGGTGCACGGGTTATACCTACACGATGCAACAACGTCTTACCTCCCAGTCCCGGGCCCACACACGCATATGAAACCCGATGGGCCTGCGTTGCCACCGCTAACCCCGTTTTGGCCACTTATAGACAAGCCCAGTATGCGTGTCCCGTCCTCGGCTTGGGCCGAGCTACAAAGATACATATGGGATACTGGTTGTAATGGGCCCTCCACAAGCTACCCACCAGAGCTTGTTATTAATCTAGTGTTCCCCACTTAACCCTTTAATCATGTTTAATTACATGTTTCACTTAGTTAAGTATTCTAATCGTATTTTCTATTGCCACCCAAGGCAACCCACTAGATTCCTCATGCCACCCAAGGCACCCACTTAACCCCTCATGTCCCACTACATGCTAATATGGTTAAGTGTTTCTTAATTAATTAAGACCGTGATTCCCCATAAAGACCTCCCACATTAGACTGGCTGTTATGACCGCCTGGTTAAGCCGGTAGGGTCCGGGCAGTCTTACGTCATAACAGAGTCTAACCTCGTGTCTTTACTTTAATCACGTATTTAATTTGTGCCTAAGACCTCTCACATTAGACTGGCTGTTATGACCGCCTGGTTAAGCCGGTAGGGTCCGGGCAGTCTTACGTCATAACAGAGTCTAACCTCGTGTCTTAGTCGATTAATTACACCTAATTAATCACCCCCATATTAATTATCCCTAATTAATATCAATTTATTCATAACATGGGTAGACCTAACTCAATAGGTAAATTCCCATGGGGTAGACCTAACTCAATAGGTAAATTCCCACTTATGTTAATTAATTTTTTATGGTATGCTTAATCATACCCATTTCAACATACTTTTAATTAACATATTAATTAACCCCATCGTTCCCCACGTAAATCGTCATTATGACATAACATAATAAAGGGAAGATTTACCACACATAACATGGGTTTAGCATATAACTTTATCATGGGTTAAGAGGATGTCAACTTGCATATATGAGCATGTATTAACCCAACTATATTCAACCCAAACTTGCATATTATCAAACATGTGTCTTACATAACATGTTGCATATGAACTTACATATCATCAAACATGTGATTTGCATAACATGTTGCATATGAACTTACATATCATAATACATGTGATTTGCATAACATGTAGAACTTGCATTTTAGCATATACTTAACTTGCATAAGCACTCACATACTTGCATAAGCATTCATATACTTGCATAAGCTTGCATATCATGTTAAACTTGCATTTCAACATATACATAACTTGCATAAACATTCACATACTTGCATAGGCTTGCATATTATGTTAAACTTGCATTTCAACATATACATAACTTGCATAAACATTCACATACTTGCATAGGCTTGCATATTATGTTAAACTTGCATTTCAACATATACATAACTTGCATAAACATTCACATACTTGCATAGGCTTGCATATTATGTTAAACTTGCATTTCAACATATACATAACTTGCATAAACATTCACATACTTGCATAGGCTTGCATATTATGTTAAACTTGCATTTCAACATATACATAACTTGCATAAACATTCACATACTTGCATAGGCTTGCATATTATGTTAAACTTGCATTTCAACATATACATAACTTGCATAAACATTCACATACTTGCATAGGCTTGCATATTATGTTAAACTTGCATTTCAACATATACATAACTTGCATAAACATTAACATACTTGCATAGGCTTGCATATTATGTTAAACTTGCATTTCAACATATACATAACTTGCATAAACATTCACATACTTGCATAGGCTTGCATATTATGTTAAACTTGCTTTTCAACATATACATAACTTGCATAAACATTCATATACTTGCATAAGATGTTAAACATGCATATAAGCATATACATGACTTGCATAAGTACTCACATACTTGCATAACATGTTTGCATAATGGATCCGTATTCACTTAGTGTTTTGCATCATAAACATCATGAAACAACTTGCATAAAAATATCATGATTACATATTATGAAACTTGCATGACATAAGGCATATAACTTGCAAAACACATAATATTCACTACATCAAGCTTGCATAAATATATGTTCCACAAACATAGCCATACTTTATCACATCTTATCATAATCAATTCAATAATTGATTATTAAGGGGATAGAAGCTCACCAAAACAAGATTAGCAAGTTAAATGAAGCAAATCCCAATGATTAAGTAGAAGAAGATGTAGATTAGCTTGCAAACCCTCTTAGGATTTTTAGTGGAGGCTCTCCAATTTTCTAAGTGGTGGCATAATGGCCTTAGATCTATTTTTGGTAAGGATAAGGGGGGTATTAGGGTGTATATATAGATTAGTTAGATGTTTTAGGACCATAGGATATACCCTAGAACCAATCCTAGCCTTTAAAGCATGTCTTGGGGAAGAAGTCAAGTGTAGGAACCATTTAGGGCCCAAAAAAAACAGCCCAAAACTCATCCCGGGCCTCAAAACATGAGCAGTTTTCGTTTTTGATTTTTCGTAAAACTTTGACGGGCCATAACTTGGTCATACGGACTCCGATTTACGAAAACTCGGACTCTATTTCGCGTATTTTTCCGAGACGAACGCAATGGCATAGCCCGTTTCCCCTGATTCAGAATATTAAATTTAATTCTGCTCTGATTTATGTTATAACAAGTTATTTAACATACGGGGTGTTACACAAATGCTTGTTTGCAGTTTGGTAAATCTAAAGAAGAACTTGTTGGTTATGTGGATTCTGATTTTGTAGGTGATTTGGATAAAAGGAGATCATTAACAGGTTATGTTTTCACAATTGGTGGTTGTGCTGTAAGTTGGAAAGCAACCTTGCAAACTACAGTAGCATTATCAACTACTGAGGCCGAGTATATGGCTATTTCTGAAGCATGTAAAGAAGCTATTTGGCTTAGAGGTTTATATTTTGAGTTTTGTGGAGATACATCTTGCATTACTATATTTTTTGATAGCCAGAGTGCTATATGCCTTACAAAGGATCAAATGTTCCATGAGAGAACTAAACATATAGATGTGAGGTATCACTACATTCGAGATGTTATTGCTAAAGGTGGTGTTAAAATTTGCAAGATAAGTACTCATGACAATCCAGCTGACATGATGACAAAGCCAGTTCCAATTACTAAGTTTGAGCTTTGCTCAAGCTTGGTTGGTGTTACAGTATAGTCTTTAGGGACTATTGGAGCAAGGCAGATATTTACTTGTTGAAGGAGTTCGTTTTTTACTTCAAGATGAGAATTCTTCTCAAGTTGGAGATTGTTAATTTGTGATCCGAAATTCTCATTAGGTTGGTTCAGCTGATGTGTCATCTAAAGGATATTATTTAGTTCCTCAATTTACTCTCTTGATTGAGGATTGGTCCAGCTGATGTGTCACCTAAAGAATATTATTTAGTTCCTTAATTTACTCCCTTGATTGAGGTATTTTCAGCAACCTCATTTAAAGGATAAAGAAGATTCTCTCTTGATTGAGACATTTATAGCAACCTCATCAAAAGGATAAAGGAGATTTTAATTTACTCTCTTGATTGAGATAAATGCAGCAACCTCATTGAAGGATAAAGAATATTCTTATTTTTATTCTTTCTCTCCTTATCTGAATGCATGAAAGTAGAATATAAATTTACTGCTATGGTTGATATGTTGAATAAGCTTGTAACAACTCCATCAATTAAATCAATAAAGTTTGCCTTTCTCCCGTGGTTTTTTTCCCGCAAAGGGTTTTTCCACGTTAAATCTTGTGTGTGATTTTATTCTTTACTTGCTTCTTTGATCATTTATTTATTCACACCATCCCCTTCATTTTGGAACTCACTACAAGAAAAACTGCAAATAGCAGCGGCAGAATCCGCTTCTAATCCTTCGCTAAACAGACCTTAGCGACGGATTTCCTACATAACGGTGTAGTCGGTAAAAACCATGACGGTATCTATGTCAGATTTTGCGACGGAATTTAGCATGAGTTTTCCGACATTTTACTAATTTTATAATAAAAATAAAATTTTATTTATTAATTTATATACCGACTATTTACCGATGGATAATTAATTTATAATAAAATATTATTTATAAAAAGCGTCTGTAAATCCTTACTAATTACCAAGGGATTAGCAACGAAAATTAAATTAAGGTAAACTTAACCTCTTTTTTTTGTTGGTAATCCGCTGCTATTCCTCTTCTGATCTGCCCATATATATATATATATATATATATATATATATATATATATATACATATACATATATATATACATACACATACTCATCACACACGTAAATTGTGTTCCATTTAATACACAATCCTAATTTAAATATAGCACAATTAATATCCACACACATATCATAATCAGTGTACTATATTAATCACTCATCTCATAATCAACATTCAACATTACATAATAGACATACTAAACATTATCACATCAAAAATACATAATACATCCATAATATTTCATAATCAATAATAGAAAGTACAAACCAAAATATAGTTCTACCATTTCAAATCCATAACTTGTTCTGGCATGTTCCGGCTTTTTTGCATCAAAGATGTATGTCTTCCTGTAAAACAAAAATTCTCTAGTTATACATACAATGACCGAAGTAAAAACTGAACAAAGATATCTATAGTTTGTAAACACAACCTTAATGTAGTATATAAAAACTTAAGCAAATTGAAGTCAATATTCATACAAGGGGATCTGGTTAAAAAAAATTCAAAGTAAGGATACACTAACAACATATATAACAGCCGGCTCTTAAACACTGATTTTTAATTACTCAACTAATGACGAATGCACACGACTGAAAGGAAAAGAAATCACAGTAGAAGAACCAAGCACATACAAGAAGTACCGGTGAGCAATCAAAAAAGTAATCAAGATCACGATGAAACAAAATTTCACCAATTTGAACAAATCTAATCTGTATAATGCATTTGATATGATCATGTAATAATAATAGTTACCTAAACATATATTTCCACTAGCGCAGCAACCATTGTTGCCTGCTTTCCTATTAGCAGCCTCCTCACTTGACATGATTATAACTTGAGTCTTTCTTTTCTAAAATCCTCCCAAGCTAGCTCGTTTGATAAATATAGTAATAGTTGTCATTGCCAAAGATGAATTGTAATATGACTTTACATTTGATGCATCTATAAACAATCATATAATATTTTACTATTTGCCAGTGACTTCTCACAAAGTTCTATTAGAAAATGAAGAAATTTGTGTACATAATCTAATTTTATACACTGCTTATTTTAAAAGGGCACTACATATCATTCTTTAGGACATAGGCTTATATTTTAAATTAGGTTGCTTAACGCTAAAACTGGAAGTCATGCATCAACATCATAATAGTGAAACAAAGCCAGAATTATTAACTTTAGTTGCTAAGACAATACAAATACACAAATAGAATAAATATGTCTCTCCATGTTGTCGTCCTTGCTTTTATCGGATAGACTAACATCCTTGAATATAAGTATCTATATTTATAATATAACTTAAAGTTCAACATTTGGTTACTCTTCTCCCTTTTTAAAAAAAAAAATAAGCTTAAGAGGCTCATGAATCCATCAAGTTTGTTTCAAATTTCAAGGGTGTAACTCAGCTAGCAACGATATTAAGTACAAGACAAAATGGTCACAGCATACTGCACAAGATCGAGGCATAACTTGAGATTATTGGGCTTTATGTCGGTTAGACAGGAACTACCCCTTTGAACAATTAATTAGAGGTTAGAGATCGAAGGATGTCTAAAGGTGTTATGTTATTATGGGTATGGATGTTGGGATCAACTAATTTTCTCACACTCTGTGACAGTTAATAACTTAATATGACCACATCACAGAACCTATCGTCATAGTGCAATATCATGTTCAAAAACAGTTAATAACTTAATATCGACAGAGTAGTTTAAATAACCACTCAGTGACAATTCATATGCTTCCTGACATAAACCTTAGTGCCAATTGAAATTTAAAGAATTGTATATTCATGTAAAAACTGAGTTAAGAGCACAAGCGCTCACACGCAAAAGTTAAACATGATATTACACTGTGCTGATTTTTTATTTTATTTTTTAAAACTTGTTTGCCACAGCTGTGTATTGAGAAGCAAAAATAAATAAGAACACAAAACCTACAGTATGCAATACAAAATAATAAGTGCATACCCTCCATTATAATCGCTGGCATTAACTTCCATCCAATTATCAACGCCGTTATAATTGATTCCAGTGACATTACCGCTAGGCTTTGACATAGTACGTTGCAATATCCCATTATCAATCATTACCTACAAAAAACATAGATCAAGTTAATAAATAATGAATTAAAACATGGTATTAGAAAATACAAAAAGATAACATGTACGTGTTTTTCGTAAACATGTAGCGTAATACTATTAGGTGACATTAGTATATCGGCACTTGGTAAAGAAGCAATAGCTGAGGCATTGTTGCAAATCACATAACTGAAAAAAACATGAATTTAAGGAGAAGTCATTTCATATATATATATATATATATATATATATATATATATATATAAACACCTGTAATACATGATTAGATAAAATTGATAGAATATACACCTCATATCAGGCAAAAGACATCTTGCCCTTGAGCTCTTACCTGTCAATAGAAGCATTAAAAAACAAGAGTAAATTTAAGTGCATGCTGATATGAATGATAGATTAAAAACATATTACTTCTACTTAAATGATAACTTGAATCCACCAACTGTCTATATGCCCAATCTTCAAAATTTTCGGCCGTAATTTCATATTATCTTTGCAAGGTGGCATACTTCCTTAGCTATTACTCAATAGATATTCAAATGTTTATTCATCTATGACTAGATATCAACACATACATATTAACTTCTACGACTTATATTTAAGTTTTACATGAACCTGCTTTTACTGATTACTTTAATTACTATTCCTTTCACAAGGTCATCACAAAACTTACATGAACCTGTCTTTAATATACATTAAAAAGATTGTATATACCATAGATGAAAACATCTTCAAGAATATTCTGATGCAACTCAAAACTGTAATTTGACTGTTAAACTTCACGACTATTGTTCATTGTGTTGGATTTAGCATCATAGTTTGTTACTGTTCATTAATTAATAAATCAGAAGACATGTCAATATTTTGTATTAGATTGTGAGTATCGTAGCACATGTGATGCGCATACGTATAGAAAAATATCATTAAACAAAACGCATGGCCAATTGAAATAGTCTAACTTTTTTCGATAGTTCAATATTTTTATTTTTTTATCTTTTGAACAAAAATTTTGATCAAAACACATGGTTGAATTTGAGATAGGGAAAGGGTAAAACTATATATAAACGTATAACCTTATTTTCCATCTATAAATTTTTTTAAAGCTAACAATTTTCTATCTAAAACCCAATCAACATTGAAACTCAACCAACATTTTCCAATGCACATGCTTAAACCAAATATTTCGATATACAGGAAAAAAAATCACATTTCGCAAATTATCGTATCATCATATTTGAATTCGAGGGTAATTTTGGATTCAATCTCTATTGGATAAGCTACGCTCTCTCCTCTTTCATGCACAGAAGTACTAATCATAAGTATGCTTTCCATTTCTCATTATAAACCATGGATTTGATGAAGGGAACTACAATAAGTGAAGTACCATTGTAAGGTTAAACTCTATTCTAAATAAGGAACTTTCTTTTATTTGACACTGTGTCACGTAAGCAAAATCCTATCTAGTTGAACCCATATTTAAAAGTTCGTATTTTCTTCCAAAGTAACTTTTTAATACGCTAATACTTCTTACTTGCCCCATTTTTTCTTCATTCATTCATTTATTTGAAAGACTAACAAAACAATAAATCAACGAGATAAAGAAGTACTCCATACAACATGAAAATTTAACAAAATTTTTATCTATACCTAATCATGGTGCTAACAACCTCAATAAATCAAAACCAGTATCACACGAATAAAAAAGATAAAAGCTAAAATTACCTTCAGAATCATTGTTAGGAACTTCTGTGGAAAGTTAAAAAAAAGGCGAGAGAAGAAGGAGACAATTCAGCCAAAATTAAAGTCGCTTCCTTTCATGTATTATATTCCATGAATAACCCGATTTAACTTTGCCAACATCGTCTTA
This sequence comes from Allium sativum, assembly GCA_030737875.1. Taxonomy (NCBI): domain Eukaryota; kingdom Viridiplantae; phylum Streptophyta; class Magnoliopsida; order Asparagales; family Amaryllidaceae; genus Allium; species Allium sativum. The sequence goes on along the minus strand of CM060919.1, from coordinate 501,630,435 downwards.
GAATTGTGAATTTGATGGCAAGTTGCATGTAGGCTACAAGGCATGGACGATGTGAAATTAAACTGCAGTAATCTTTAAAATTCATGGACGGAATCAGTTCTTCTTTGGAAATTAGGTTTTTATTTGGGGATGTTTGAAAGGGTGTGTAAATGGTGAAAGGTTGTGAGGCATGTTGGACGTAATCAAAGAGAAGAGAATGGTCTAATCGAGGTTCCCTGGATTGTAATCAAATCGAACAGCTTAGATTCACTATCACATATTCGCATGGATCAGAAGCAAATCCAATGGCTAATAACATATGCTGCATTTCCATGAAATATACAAATTGATGACATGTGACTTGCTGGTAAATATATCAGATTAAACAAGATAAATAATAAGATAATTAAAATGGTTATTTTCTAATTAATTTTAATTATCGTGAAAACTAGGGGAAAAGGTATAAATAAAATTCATAATTATACGCTCTTTTAAATTTGAGTTATTTCAATATTGAAAAAATTATCTTAAAATTTAATTTCTTTTAGAATTTGTTCTTTTGGTGAAGTAGTTTAGTGAAGAAGAAATGATTATCTTACAAAATTAACAAAACTGAAAATTAGAAAGAAAAAAAACATCTTATTTTTCTAACTACCAACAAAAGATTTAGAATGGTCAAAGCATGTTGTCTACCATATATATTAAAATAATGTCAAATAAACATTGTCGAATAAAGCAAACTTTTCATAATACAAACACATTGTTGTTGAAAATATGATTTTACGACCATTTCGAAAACGTGGTAATATGACTTTCTTTTATGACATCTACTTTCAAAAGTTATGTATATAGGTCATTTACAATGTTTTCTTAGATAAATGTTATGAAAGAGATATAATTTAACAAAACTTTATTGAACTGTCGTAAAATCGATGTTGTAAAATGGTTATTTTCTTGTAGTATACATTGGTTACGAGCAAAGATTATTTTGCTAATTGTAAATAAGCAATGATTATAAGTTCTTTTTATTATAGATAGTAAATTATTATTTTTTATTACTTATAAATCATTAATTAGAACAAAATAATTATTGATTTTTGAACATGTTAATAATTATTCAAAAAATAACACTAAAGTATATCTTTAAAAAAATATAAACATTTCTTGCAAATCTATTGGAATTCTATTGCAAAATAGCTTCAATAAATATTTGTCGATATTCTGCCTGGATTTGCAGCGGAAAATAGCGGCAAAAATATTCTGTCGGTAATTTGATGCAATCTGTAATGGATTAGTAAGGGATGACAGAAGACTACGGTAATAAATAAAAGAAAATAGTTTGAAAATACAAAAAAAATATCACTTGCAAATTACATGGAAATCCGTCGCAAATTAACGACGAAAATTTCCGCTTCTAAAAATTTGATGCTAAATCAATGTTTTCTTGTTGTGACTCCACCGTGTACACAGTTGTTAAAGTGGTTTTCGATATTGACAGAGAGTATGACAATAGCCGATCCCGGCCTCTTTAATAACCCATCGTTTATATTTTTCACACCGTGGTCATTATTTTATAAATCGCTTAAAAAAATAGTTTATACGAAATCTCGTATTCAAGTTTGAAATCAAATTTAAATATCTAACTTCGAATATATCAAAATTTTGAAACCCATTTGCTTAAATTGAATCGATTTAAAACCATATCTTCAAGATCTAAGTATAGTATAAACTAATGCTATTTATTCAACATCAGTTATAATATCCAAAAATATTCGCATAACGAATTACAAATCCAAAATCGACTTATATTTAAGTTATACCTTAAATATTTCAATTTTCATTAAAATCGATACCACCCCATTTAACTTCGATAATAATTTGGTTTGGTTTATAATCACAAAATTCAAGTTTGAAACAATTCAAATTTTCCTTTATAAGAAATCGTTTTAAGTCGATTCATTTAAATATAACATTTTGGTTTGAATACAATTATACGATTTAAGTTAATAATTTACACTTCAATTTAACAAATTATATTGTACTATATAATTCACATCATATATTCAAAATCGTTATTCATAAATATAACAATCCATATAATTTGGTTTTACCCTCTTAAGGCATTCATTTTAGTCGATTAATGAAATCCAACACTTAGGTTCAAATTCCCTTTTATATATTTCAAACGAAATCTTATACTTCAATTTCAACCAAATCGTATTATAACTTATAATTCCAGTCATACAGTTCAAATTTGTTACATCTACATTTTTGAGTCAAAACATATATTCCCATTCAAACAAATTACGATTTAAAACCATTCCTTATACATCAGTTCAACAAATTCTTAACTCAAACCAGACGATATAAATATCAATTCCGCATATAACCTCTCTATACGTATATATATTATATATATACCAATTCATATTTCATCACTTAAAATTGAATTCAATTCATATTGATTATACATTTTAAAATAAATCATTTTCCTAATTCACATCAAGGTTCATAAATTTAACCAATTCAAATCCAATTTCATACCCATTATAAATTTAAATTTTAACATCAATTTTCGCAATTTGAATTCATTTTCCAATATTTAAATCATTCAAATTCGCATTCAGTTAATTTAAATTAACATATCCATTATAAACTCAAATAAATTCAAAACAATTTCCAATTTAAGGTTCATCCCTTTTTAAGTTCAAATAAATTTGAATTCAAATCTGTATCATATATCAGTACATTCGTTAAATCCATATCATTATATAAATTCGAATCATAAACCTCTCGCAAATCTTACTTATCCATCTCTGGTTTATTATTAAAGTTTATATAAGAAAATAACTCTTGAAAATAGATATACATATATAAAGAAGTTTATAAAATTCTAAAATTATTTAGAATATATATTATAAACATATATAAGATCAAAATAATATAGAAGATAAATTTAAAATAATTATTTATCATAATATAAAAAGTTAAACATACTTATATAATTAAAATAAATAAATTATAAGTAAAACTTAAATAAGCATTAAATCTATATTTACTTATAAAAATCATTTAAAACATATAATTTAAAATTTTAAATATTTAAGTTTAAAATATTTAAAATATAAATATATAAAAACATAAATCTTAAGTTATTATTTAAAAAAAATCAAAATTCTAAATCAAAATACATCGAAAATACGACCAACGGAGTCCATGTATAGTTTTCTACCCTATGGTCAAGTGATATGGATATTTATCATTTCACCCACAATTTATAAAATTTCTACGGGTCTATCATTTCAACCCGCGATCCCAAATTCAGTAAAAATCATTCAGGTCTATCATTTCAACCCATAACGATTTTTCCCTATTCTAATATCCATTCGGGTATGTATCATTTCAACTCTTAGTGATTTTTCTTTTCTAGACTTGGGGCATCAACAATCACAAACAACAATCATATGGCAACAATCACAGCATATATATCATCAGTGCAACTACGTGTCATATGAATATATCGTGTCACATAAAATGTGTATATATATATATATATATATCAAATCAACCAATTTCTATCAATAATCCTATACATTTCATATAACAGTTCATTATTGATCTAACATCCATGAAAAATGTAAGTCAGGTGTGAGATAAACTTACCTTTCGTGACAACGAAATAGAGACGGTGAATAGCTCGGCACAGAATTGAAACGATGACTTCTAGGCACAATTCAGAACGGATTCAACTCGGTAACCTCTCGATATATATATATATATATATATATATATATATATATATATATATCATAAGAGGAGTAGTGGTTTCTCAACGGATTGGTACGACAATTGTCGTTTGGGATGGTAGAGATATCGGGTTGGGAATGGTTGTCAACTCAACACCAACTCAATTAAAAATGAACGCAACAAAATTTTCAAAATAATATATATACTTATATATATTTAAAATCAAAACACCACAAAATATTTCAAAACCAAATAAATATATATTGTAAATTATTTATATATAATACGCACACTCACACAAAAGAGAACTCATGCACACAAAGCTACCCAAAAGAAAACCAACCCATTACACAGTTTACACTCCCACACTTGCACACTATCTTATTCATATAAAATTTTACCGCACAGAAATCAACAGTATTCATGTGGAAACTACACACACCAACACATGCATTCACACAAATGGATTACACGCACAACTAACCCATTCTAACATAACCGTGCAAATATATGTATAGTCATTCACATAGGAAAAAGACACAGAACAAATAATAAAAAAACAGTAAAGCTTTTAATCATCAAAAGCAAAAGCAAAACCATTTTATAAACTAACCCATATACAACTCCATTCGCACATAAACTCACCCACATACAAAAACAGTAATCAAATTAACTTCATTCGCGCAAGAAACCACACACAAACATTACACAAGTTCACTCACACATTGTACCCACACGCACATACCCACTCTAGGCAAAAAAACACGTAAAAAGGGTGGCTCGGCTTTGGTTTGGCAGATTGTTGTGGAGGGTTCGGGTTAGAGTGGCGGCAACAGGCTCAGGCGGGCGGAGCTCGGGGTGGTTGGACTTCACGCGATGGACAAGGCAAGGGCATGGGCGGCTTCATCACTGGTGTGGCTCATGGTGGCGGATCAGGTTCATGCTGAAGGGGGACTGAAAGGCCAATGGGAAAAGAAGGGAATGGGAAGATTTCGGTGGCAAAAGTAGGAAGGGGTGAGGGAAAAAGCAACAGATTGGAATGCAAAGAATAGGTCCTGGGGAAGAAATAAAAGTGGAAAGGCGCAGAAAAATAAAAGTAAAAATGGAGAGAGGATGGAGGTTGAAACATTAAAGGCTACTGACATTTTTTCTAAGTGATGCTGCAATCGTGAATCAAATAAAAGATGGAATACGTTTAAATTTATGGGAATACGTGATCCGAGGAAAAAGGTATCGACCTTTTTACTCGTTCAATTCAAACCAACATTTACGTTGCTTATCATATTTTGAAAATAAACAAACGGTTATTGGGAAAGGATAGAGCCTCTCGTTTTCTAAGATAAAAGTTCATACGGAAAGGTTGGTTGAACGCTTATTTTGGAAGATTTAAAGGAACCGTTTTAACTTTCAAAAGGGCAAAGGACGTGCTTTGTTGGTAAAAGAATGGAACATCTGCTTTACCATGAAATGATTTTACAATGACTAACCAACTGGTGACGGCTTTTGAGATGTAAATAATGTGTGAACAGTTGCTTACTTCTTGTAGTAAATGATCTTTAGTCTTTGTTAAGCAAGCCACAAAGGTAAAGTTGAGGTCAGGAATTTTGAAAAGCATGTATATGTACACAAAAATAAAATAAAATAAATATGTGTTTTTGTACATTTTGGCATGCATGCGCATGCATGCAACATTTTTATACATTTCTTTTTTTTTATTTGTAATATGTTTTTATCAAAGCAAATGAAAAGCACGTATGCATAGTTTAAAACAAAGAGTAAATGTACATGCATGCTTGGAAGAAGTTGGGTTTGAAAGTATGTGCCTCTTTCTAACCTTAAAAAAAATGGATGGTTAAATAAAATAAAAGGACGGGTTTTGCTGACCCAAAATGACTAAAAAAAAATGTAAGATCGGAAAAGGGACACATCGAACTCAGATGACTCTGTTTCAAAAATGAACTGTGCAAGAATTTTCACAATTTCAGCGTGAACCGAACACCGAAACTGATAAGTGAATATATTGCTGAAATCAGCGCGATGAGACGGACACAACGGTATATAATTTGCAGTGTCAGAATGCTCAGTTCAAAAACGCATTACGGACCCCTTTAAACATAAAATTCGGATAGAAAAACAATTAAATGGAGGTCAATTTTTTTTATTTTCGTGGAACGAATTTCGCCGTTAGATTCGTGACAACAAATAAAATATTTTTCATGTCTGTCCGAACTGATTTCGAAGAGATTTCAAAATCGCTAAAATTTGAACTGTTATGCGCAGCTTTGCACTGAAAATTGCGCGACCTACAAATATTCAAATTTTTCGACAAAATTTTCACAACTACTACATTTCACTATACGTATTCCGAATTCCAAATTCCTGTTATGAAAAACAATAGAATATTTTCAAAATAAAAATTCGATTTAAATTGGAATTTGAATCGTTAAAATAGCGGGCAATTACAATCTCCCCTACTCAAAACTTTTCGTCCCCAAAAAGGAACGAGGCAGAGAGCTAGTAAATAAATAATTAATATATTTAAACCAATGATTCATATTTATTATCATACATATATATATATATATAGTTTGAAATATATAAATCAAAAGTTAAAATATTTTCAAATACTTCAAAACAGTTTCAAGTATTCATCTGATGTCTCGACTGGCGATATATATCTATCCCACTTTCAAAGCCCGAAAATAGATATCGATGATGCTGCAGTCATCACCAAAATCATTTTCAAGCGACTAGAGTGTGACTCTATATTTATCTAATATATATATATGATTTAACATATATGTTGATCAGACGTATACCCAAATCACTAGGTATTAGATAGGCCAATTTTAACGTCGGATAAGTACTCAAAACATCTTTCTATATTTTAAAACAAAATATACACCAAATTTCTAAATCGTATATTATAAATAATAAATTTCAAATCATTAAAATTTCAAGTAGGAAAAATATATCTCTTCCCCACTCATTTATCTATTAAAATTCGACTTAAATCAAAATAAATATACTAACAATATTATTACTAAATCAAAGACATAACAAATTTATTCTATAAAATACCTAAATATTTTCAAAATATTGGTATTAACAAAAGGTTATTTACAAATATACATCTTTCACAAGTATATATCAAAATTAAAAATTGCAACAAGAAAGTTTTATATTATAATACCTTTCAAAATACCAATTTCAAACCAATATTTAATAGGAAATGGACCCTCCAGAAAACTTATACTCTCCTTCTACTTCTTACCTTGTTATGGGAAAGATAAGCTATAGAATTCGGGTTGAAAGCTGAACGAACGGAAAAAAACTAATCAAAGAGGACCTACGAAGGAAGATGGACTCAAATGGAAAGGAAATTTCAGAAAGGATTCAAATGATAAACGAAATTTTATATTCGAAAAAAATTGTTTTAAAACCATTTTAAAACTATTAATACATTAAAAATACACTCTCTCTATTAGGATTCTGTGACCGATTCCACACATTCTATGGTATCACTACCCTATCTCTAATGAGCCATTACCTCATAAGCTAAAGCTTTGATAAAACCAAAGCTCTGATACCACTTGTAACAATCCGCCATTTTGACCGTGCCGAATCGAAAACATGTCAACTCGAAACATTCAAAACGATATATTGTTATTAGCTTCAGAGGTAAATATAATAAATCATAGAATCATAGATCACAGACACAGATACAGAGCAATATAATACCCCACAGCGGAAATTACAGAATACTATAGTAGTTCATGAAGCTACAAAATAAATTTACAGCAGAGTGTACATAAATAATACAACGGAAGTATAATACAGTAAATAATTGATAATAGTCTTAAACAGAATGACAGAAATAACTGGATGACTGGAGCAACTGATGAACAGGTAGATATAGGTCAGCAAAATTCGATATAAGCTCCAAGCTCCAAAGGTGAATCTCGAAAACTGAAATACTCGATCTGACCCGAGAAATAATGCAAAACAAAAAACCTCGGATCAGGACTAACATTCTTACGGAAGTAAATCGACTTAATTGAAATGTTCAATGAAATGCAATCAGTAACTTAAAGGATGTTTAGGATCACCACCCTCTAAGGATCCATCAAACTAATACTATATAATATAATACGCTATATACAATAGTGTCTATCAGTAAAGTAAAATATCAAAATAGCGTAAGCGGGATTACCATGATTATCCTTACACCATTTATATATTCCCATAGTATATACAGTACCGTAATTCCTCCGTAAACTGGAGGTGGATCAGAGGGCACTGCATATAATATGGTACAAAACAAAGTCGTCGTGGGCTCGTATAAGGCATGTGACAAGGCACTAAGGAATGCCAGGGTGGATTCACCGTTTGAAGTGCCGGACTGGTGGTAACGCATAGTAGCTACTACCGCCCACCTCGATACACACTCCAATAATCAAAAGGGCCCAAATCGAACCTCAACAGTAATAGAATGATATCAAACTAGTATGCTCGATAAGAGGTATGACCTCACTTGGTCCGTGCGTAGCTCCTGTTTTAGCCACATCAAGCTGACTCAAGGTAGTCAGGGTCTCATAACTAATACGAAATAAAATAAAATGGACTGGTTTGCCAAACCATCCCCTTCATTTTGGAACTCCACCGCGTACACAGTTGTTAAAGTGGTTTTCGATATTGGCAGAGAGTATGACAATAGCCGATCCAGGTCTCTTTAACAACCCATCATTCATATTTTTCACGCCGTGGTCATTATTTTATAAATCGCTTAATAAAATAGTTTATACAAAATCTCGTATTCAAATTTGAAATCAAATTTAAAAACCTAACTTCAAATATGTCAAAATTTTTAAACCCATTCGCTTAAATCGAATCGATTTAAAACCATATCTTCAAGATCTCAATATAGTATAAACTAATACTATTTATTTAACATTAGTTATAATTTCCAAAAATATTCCCATAACGAATTGCAAATCCAAAATCGACTTATATTTAAGTTATACCTTAAATATCTCAGTTTCCGTTAAAAACGATACCGACCCATTTAACTTCGATAATAATTTGGTTTGGTTTATAATCAGAAAATTCAAGTTTGAAACAATTCAAATTTTCCTTTATAAAAAATCGTTTTAAGTTGATTAATTTAAATATAAGATTTTGGTTTGAATTCGATTATACGATTCAAGTTAATAATTTACACTTCAATTTAACAAATTATATTGTACTATACAATTCACGTCATATATTCAAAATCATTATTCATAAATATAACAATTCATATAATTTGGTTTTACCCTCTTAAGGCATTCACTTTAGTCGATTAATGAAATCCAACACTTAGGTTCAAATTCCCTTTTATATATTTCAAACGAAATCTTATACTTCAATTTAAACCAAATCGTATTATAACTTATAATTCAAGTCATATAGTTCAAATTTGTAACATCTACATTTTTGAATCAAAACTTATATTCCCATTCAAACAAATTACGATTTAAAACCATTCCTTATACATCAATTTAACAAATTCTTAACTCAAACCAAACAATATAAAAATCAATTCCGCATATAAACTCTCTATACGTATATATATTATATATATTCCAATTCATATTTCATCACTTAAAATTGAATTCAATTCATATCTATTATACATTTTAAAATAAATCATTTTCCCAATTCACATCAAGGTTCATAAATTTAACCAATTCAAATCCAATTTCATACCATTATAAATTTAAATTTTAACATCAATTTATGCAATTTGAATTCATTTTCCAATATTTAAATCATTCAAATTCGCATTCAGTTAATTTAAATTAACATATCCATTATAAAATCAAATAAATTCAAAACAATTTCCAATTTAAGGTTCATCCCTTTTTAAGTTCAAATCAATTTGAATTCAAATCGGTATCATATATTAGTACATTCGTTAAATCCATATCATCATATAAATTCGAATCTTAAACCTCGCATTTAAATCGCAAATCTTACTTATCCATCTCTAGTTTATTATTAAAGTTTATATAAGAAAATAACTCCTGAAAATAGATATACAAATATAAATAAGTTTATAAAATTCTAAAATTAATTAGAATATAGATTATAAACATATACAACATAAAATAATATAGAAGATAAATTTAAAATAATTATTTATCACAATTTAAAAAGTTAAACATACTTATATAATTAAAATAAATAAATTATAAGTAAAACTTAAATAAGCATTAAATCTATATTTACTTATAAAAATCATTTAAAATATATAATTTAAAATTTTAAATATTTAAGTTTAAAATATTTAAAATATAAATATATAAAAATATAAATCTTAAGTTATTATTTAAAAAAAAATCAAATTTCCAAATCAAAATACTTCGAAAATACGACCAACGGTGTCTGTGTATAGTTTTCTACCCTATGGTCAAGTGATACAGATATTTATCATTTCACCGACAATTTATAAAATTTCTACGGGTCTATCATTTCAACCCGCGATCCCATATTCAGTAAAAATCGTTCAGGTCTATCATTTCAACCCATAACGATTTTTACCTATTCTAATATCCATTCGGGCATGTATCATTTCAACTCTTAGTGATTTTTTTTTTCTAGACTTGGGACATCAACAATCACAAACAACAATCACATGGAAACAATCACAGCATATATATCATCGGTGCAACTACGTGTCATATGAATATATCGTGTCACATAAAATGTGTGTGGCTATATATATATATATATATATATATATATATATATATATATCAAATCAACCAATTTCTGTCAATAATCCTATACATTTCATATAACAGTTCATTATTGATCTAACATCCGTGAAAAATGTAAGTCAGGTGTGAGATAAACTAACCTTTCATGGCAACGAAACAGAGACGGTGAACAGCTCGACACAGAATTGAAACGATGACTTCTAGGCACAATTCAGAACGGATTCAACTTGGTAACCTCTCGATATATATATATATATATATATATATATATATATATATATATATATATATATTATAAGAGGAGAAGGGGATTCTCAACGGATTGGTACGACAATTGAGGTTTGGGATGGTAGAGATATTGGGTTGGGAATGGTTGTCAACTCAACACCAACTCAATAAAAAATGAATGCAACAAAATTTTCAAAATAATATATATACATATATATATTTAAAATCAAAACACCACAAAATATTTCTGTAATAACCCGGAAAATCTGGGCCGATTTAAAATTTTTATTTTGGCAATTTTGAATATTTAAAATGAATTATTTTAAATAATAACGACGAGAAATTTATTTTGAATACAATTCGAATGTATATATTTATTCGAATCGTCGTTAGCATATAAATATTTATTTATATATATAAAAGGAATTGAAAATGGCGCGGTAGTTCGATAATTCGATTTCAAATTTCAAATAAATGTACAAGATTCAAAATAAACCTTATTTTAGTGAAACCAAAAATATTTGAATCTAATTGAGAATATCTTTCCAACGAATCCGGGAAATCAAAATTTCATAGCGGGAATTAAAAGTTACGCCCAGTTGAAATTTCAGAATAGTCGCTATGGAATTTCGGCCCTTGAAAATGGCCATTTTGCAAACGATCTCGGATTTCGACGAAACTACTTTTGTTGGGTCCGCGATGTCAAATTATTGCTAGGTTTCAAATTTCATAATTTTTCGAATCAGTTTGTGAGCGTGGCAAAGGAAAACGCGTTTGACCAGTTTCAATTGATTTTAATCGACTGGAAATTGGCCATTTTTCAAATGGTCTCAGAATTTGACGAAATTAGTTTTGTTAGGACCGTATCGTCAATACGAAGATAGAAAATATTTTTTTGGAATTTTTCGAGCTCGTGTGTGGCCCCGGTAAATTGAAATGCGCGTTCAAATTCAATATACAAAGATTTATATTTTAAATTCAACGGAAACTGATCGTAACGATCGAATTGGCCTACAATACATATCCCATTGTGTTAGGAATAGGGGTAATTAGCTAGGAACGATAGTCGGTGGGTTCGGTTTCGAGTTCAAAATAAAAAGGTACCTTTTTTTTGAGGAAGACGGGTGTGTAGCGTGAAACTACACAGCCGATTACTAGATAATATAGTAGTAGAAAAAATAAGCTGGTCAACAAAGCCTGACCAGTAGCCAAAAGAGACATAAGTTCATACCAAGCAGGTCTTTAGATAAGCACCAAAGCATACACAACTATATATACAATAGCTAGCCAAATATAAAACAGTACACAACCAAAATACTGCAGCCAAGATAGAACTAATATAGAGCAGGAGTGAACACCACCGAGCTTAACGTGGGAAGAGGGTGCTGCTACCTTGGGACCCAGGAGATTGCGGCATTGGGAGAAAAAGTCTGAAACGAGCACGCATCGCCAATCCTGTGCATGAGTCCAAAAGATGGAGAATATGATAACAAGTTCCCATCAATCGCTTAGCCGGTCTGCCAAAGGTAATAGCGTTGCGTTCTAACCAAACACACCATGAAAAAATAGCCAACATGGAGTCTAACAGAGGGTCATGGGGATTATATTGCCAGTAATCAAAGAAAGAGCTGATGGAGGGGATTGAGCCTAGGATAAAGGAACAGATTGCAGCCCAAACTGCATAAGAGAAATCACATTCGAAAAATAAATGAGAAATTGTTTCATTACATTGATTACAGAGCACACAACAGGGATCGACATTGATATTAAAGCGACGCAGTCTGACTTTGGTGTTTATGCGATTATGAATAAGGAGCCATTGAAAGAAGATAACTCTCGGAGGCAAGCGGCATTTCCAGATACGAGGGAAGGAGAAGCATCTCCCAGGATGAACAAGGAATCTATAACATGATGCTACAGAGAAGGATCTGGATGGGCCTAAAGCCCAATAAATTGAATCATGCTCGTTAGAAAGATGTGTGGAGTTAAGAATTTGGTCAATAGAGAAGATCTCATGAAGAGACCCAAGGCCCAAGAGTGATGATGGAAATAAGCCAAATGGGCCTAGCTCATGGGCCATGGCAACAGTTAGTGGGCTACGGTGATTGATTGATGCCAGGATAGGGTAACGAGAGCAGAAGGGGATCTGACCATTCCAAATGTCAAGCCAAAAGAGGCAGGAATCACCATTACCTACCTCCACATGGAAAAGCAATTTGATTCATGTTAAAGAGGAGAGTACTCCTTTCCAAAATGGAGAGGGCTTATCATCTGGTCTGAAATGAAGGATGAAAGAGGGATTAGAATTGTATAAGCGAGATAAGATCCATTTTTTCCAGATAAATTGTCCTGGCGAGAGAGCTCTCCAGACCCATTTGGCTAACAAAGCCTGATTAAAGGAGAAAAGGTCAAGAATACCAAGGCCACCATGAATAGTTGGGAGACAGACAGTTTGCCAATTGATTAGATTTTTCAGCTTATTACCATTCCAGAGAAAAGAACGTCAGATTGAGTCAATTTTGTCGATAACCCAAATTGGGAGTTTGTGGATTGACATCCAGTATGTTGGCATTGATGAGAGAACATGTATCACAAGTATAAGGCGACCAGCAGATGATAGAGAGTTTGCTTTCCAACATGACAGTCTGTGTTCGATCTTGGAGATGAGGGGTTGCCAGTCTGCTTTGTGAAGTTTGGTAGGTCGAAGGGGGATGCCAAGATAGTTGATTGGGAAAGAATCCAGTCTACAATTGAGGCAGTTGGCAATGGCAGGGCCTAGGTGATCACTATTCCCTAACATTATGATAGAACTCTTTTTGAAGTTAATAGATAGTCCAAAGATCATTTCAAAATAGTAGAGAAGGACCTTAAGGCAGTGAATGTTTTTGGGAGATGGGGTAGCGAAGAGGATTGTGTCGTCAGCGAACTGAAGATTAGAAGTGCAAAATCCAGAGTTTGGAAGAGGGATGCCTGCAAAATTGTTATGATAGAGGGATAGTCTCAGCATCTGATTGAATACGTCAACAATTAGGACAAAGATGAGAGGTGAGAGAGGGTCCCCTTGTCTTAATCCTCTTTTAGATTTTATTTTTCCACCAAATTCACCATTAATGAATACTGTAGAGATGCTGGAATAAAAATTGCCTTAATCCAATTACACCATTTTATTGGGAATCCCTTATGTGCCAAAAGAGAGAGGATGAAATCCCAATTAACCAAGTCAAAAGCCTTCGAGAAATCCAATTTGAGAAGGACACCAGGGGTGTTTGAAAAGTGGCAGAAAGATATAACTTCTTAAGTGGCTGCTACGCAATCAAGGATGCTTCTACCTTTAATGAATGCAGAATGTTCAAAGCTTATTAGGGAGTTGAAATGATGCTGAAGCCTGGAGGAGAGGATTTCAGTGATTATTTTGAAGGTTGTATTAATGAGGCTTATGGGCCTGAAAGAAGGGATTGTGTTAGCACCAGGTGATTTTGGAATAAGAATAATATTGGCGTAATTTAATTTAGCAATTGATGAGGGATTAGAATGGAATTCTTCACACATTGGTATGATGTCAAATTTTAAGATGGGCCAAAAATGTTTAAAGAATGCTGGGCCAAAGCCATCAGGCCGAGGAGCCTTATCATCTGGCATATCCTTAAGTGCATTCCAGATTTCTTCTTCTGAGAAAGGATAGTCAATATCAATGGAAGTAGGATTTGGGTAGAGGCAATGCCAATCAATTTCTGGGGAAGGAGGGGGAGACGAACCAAGGAGGTTACGGTAAAATGAAGTAAACTGACTGCAAATATCATTGGGGTCTGTGAATGAGATATTGCCATGCATGATTTCAGAAATGAAAGAAGAACGGCGGTGGCAATTAGCAATTCTATGAAAATAAGCAGTGTTTTTGAAATTAAAAATTATAAAATATATTATAAATCCACTACCCTCACCCCTCTATTCTCTCACCTCCTTAGTCAAAAATAACAAAACCCGTTGACCCCCCCCCCCCCACCCATCGTTCCCAAACCTAATCGCGCCCCCCTTTTTTCTCTTCATCAACGTGCCGCCAGGGGGTGGGCCACCGCCGCCGACCATCCACTCCGACCTCCCCTTCTTCCTCCTCATCCCAATCTCGCACTCCCTCCTCCTCTTTCCACAATCCCCGAATGCTGTGCCCAAACCGCAACACCCAGTCCCCCTCCTCCCACCACCTAGCTGCCTCGTCGCCGCCTAGGGTAGGCGCACCCCCCTCTAGACCCCCTCCGAGCAACAGCGAGCCCCCTTTCTCTCGTTTTTTTACTGTAAGTTTTCTTTTTCTTTCTTTCTTTATTTCTACTTATTTGTTTGTGTATTTTAGTGTAATTAGTTTTTTTTTTAAATTATAAAAGAAAGCTAATACTTTTATAAGTAGAAAGATTCAATTTTTATAACATAAGAATGTTTGATTTTTAACATCGCAAATGTTTGATTTTTAACATCGCAAAGAATGGATTTTTATAATCAAAAGATTAGATTTTTATTTTAGAAAAATTTAGATTTTTATACAAGAAAGGTATGATTTTTATCACCCGTAAAATATAATTTTTATATAATCAAGAAGTTAAAAATATAATTTTTATATAATCAAGAAGTTAAAAATATAATTTTTATATAATCAAGAAGTTAAAAATATTATTTTTATACTAGTGGCATATTAAAAATATGATTTTTATCATATGTGAAGTTTAAAATTTTGATTTTTAGAAGATAGAGATTATAAAAATGTGATCTTTATATATGTAGCGTATGCGAACGATGAAAGTGACAAGAGGAGAACGATGAAGATTTCCTACATATGAAGAGTCGCGGAGTTGGATTTAGCTTTTGGTGAGAACTTCTCACTTTTAATTTAATTTTCTAGTTAAAATATATACTAGGATGCAGACGGTGTTTAGTAGCACCCGTCGTCCACAGACCATGGACGACTTGTATGCTTGTTTGTTTGATTTTGCTGTGTAGTTGATTGTGTGATGTGATGTGAAATGAAATAAAATATTTATATAGTTAAAATATTTTATAGTTGAAAATAGAATTTTTAACATGTATTTAAAATGAAATAAATATAAACAAATCGGACGATTTGTTTATATACACACATTTTATTGATATTGACTGGGACGATAAATTTTACACATCGACCAAATGCACAAATAAAATCTGTGTTTGATTGTTTGAATCCCCACACGGGTATTGGGATGATATATGACATGCATTAATCCCAATAATTAGTTGTATGTCGATCGATTGATTGACAGACTGTTATAAGCGGTGAATATTTATATTTGATGCTTATACAGTGTAGAATGCACTTTGGATGATGGTTGATTATTTATCGTTGTTGATATATACATGCGTTGTATGGAAGTTCATAGAAATAAAATCTATGGTAATTGATTGGGCCGCATTCCAATTTGGAAATAGAATATTTGAAGAGAACTATTTGAATAAAATATTTGAATAGAAATATTTGAAAAAGAAATATTTGAAATAGAATATTTGAAAATAGAAATATATGAAGCCGTGTTGATTAGATTGACGTCATTTTGACGTGAACGATATTTATATCGATTATATTCGTTTTTATAATGAATATTGAAAAGTGATTTCAAAATCGAATATTTTGAAATGAAATTCGAATTAACTGAATTGAAACGAATTAGAATTCGAATTAAATTGAAAACGAATTGAAATTGAATAGAATTGAATTCGAATTGAAATTGAATAGAATTGAATTCGAATTGAAATTGAATAGAAATGAATTCGAATTGAAATTGAATTGAAACGAATTAGAATTCGAATTGAAATTGAATTGAAAACAAACTGAAATTGAATAAAAAAAATCGATTTGAAATGGAATCAATTTGAAATGAATTTGAAACGAATTTATAAGGAAAAATCCAATTTTGATTTGAATTTGAAATGAAGTTGAAATCGTTTCGAAAAAGAATTTAAAACGATTTATAAAATACGTTTTAAAAGGAAATCGACGAAGTATATATTATATATATTATATATATTATATAATGGCCTGAATAGAACGCGCCACGCTGTGGTAGTTCGTGAATTTCGACCATTGACTTCAAATGGATATTACGGGAGATCCGACCGTCGGATTCTCCTAAAACCAGAACCGTTGGGTTCATATCGAAAAGAGCTTTCTAACGAATATTTGAAATTAGAAATCTAACAGTTGGATTTGGAATTATGTCCAAATAAAATTTGGAAAAGGTCGTTGTAAGTGCAGTTCGATGGCCGTTGGTGGGAATCTACCGTACAATAATTGAATTGGAATGGATTTGAATCGAAATTGTCTTTGGAATATTTCGATGTTGGATTTCGTGATGATACATGTATTGTTATGGGAATTTGAAAGATATATTTATATCGTTATTTCCAATACGATATTTGTTGGTCGTAGAATTTTATATTGAATATAAGCCGATATATTTTCTATTCAGAGCCTTGTATTTAATATCAAATGTGATTTGGGTTTGTCGTGAATGGTGTCTTCATTAACATTGTTCTTAAACCCAGTTGAGAAAAAGATTAAATCGTTTTATTTAGATTTAATGAAGTGTGCCAATTAAATGGTATATAATTGGAATTCAATTTGAATTGATTTTTGGGTTTATCGTGAACAGTGTTTTAAATAACACTTGTTCTTTAACCGGATAATGAATGGAATGTGATTTTGGATTTATCGTGAACCGTTGTAATAACCCGAAAATGCGAGCCAGTTTAAAATTTTTATTGTGGCAATTTTAGTGAATTTTGAATATTTAAAATGAATTATTTTAAATAATATCGACGAAAAATTTATTTTGAATAGATTAGAACATATATATTTATATACGTCGTCATCAGAATATAAAATAATTATAAAAGGAATTGAAAATGGCGCGGTAGTTCGAAAATTCGATTTCAAACTTTAATTGAACGTACCGGGTGCAAAATAAACCGGATTTTAGTGAAACCAAAAATAATGGAACCTAATTGTGACTATCTTTCCAGCGAACCAGAAAAATTGAAATTTTATAGCGGGGATCAAAAGATATGTCCAGTTAAAAATTCTGAATAGTCGCTATGGAATTCAGGCCCTTAAAAATGGAAATTTTGCAAACGACCTCGGATTTCGACGAAACCACTTTTGTTGGATCCGTGATGTTAAGTTATCACTAGATTCCAAATTTCATAATTTTTCGAATCAATATGTGAGCGTGACAAAGGAAAATGCGTTTGACCATTTTCAGTTGATTTTAATCGATAGGAAAATGGCCATTTTTCAAACGGTCTCAGAATTCGACGAAACTAGATTTGTTAGGACCGTATCGTCAATACAAAGCCATAAAATATTTTTTTGGAAATTTTTCGAGTTCGTATGTGACCCCGGTAAATTGAAATGCGTGTTCAAATTCAATATATAGAGTTATATGTTGATTTTGACGAAAACTGATTGAAACGGTCGAATCAGCTTACGATACATATCCCATTGTGTTCGGAATGGGGGTAGTTAGCTATGGACGACAAGCGGTGGGTTCGATTTAGAATTCGAAATTAAAAGTTTCTTTTTGAAAACTAAAATAATTAAATATAAAATCGCTCCCTCTCACTCTCCTTTCTCTCTGCCCCCTCCCCCCCCCCCCCCCACCCCCGCTCATTCGCGATTAATTCGAAATAAATAAATAAATAAAAAGAGGGGAGAAGGGAGGAGCCCTAGCGCTGCGCCGCCAGGGGTGGGCCACCGCCGCCTTACCCGAGCTCGCACCCCGCCCTCCTCTGCTTCCTCCCCCCTTCTTCTTCCATGACTGACCCGTCCTCACCCACGCGAGCCCCAATTC
Source organism: Allium sativum (assembly GCA_030737875.1). Classification (NCBI taxonomy): domain Eukaryota; kingdom Viridiplantae; phylum Streptophyta; class Magnoliopsida; order Asparagales; family Amaryllidaceae; genus Allium; species Allium sativum. Next base: position 501,611,852 of record CM060919.1, on the reverse strand, counting down.
CCCTTACCCGAACCCTGTGCCACCACCGCGCCTGGCCAGAGCCTCCCCTCCTCCGTCGATCAACCTCGCTCAGCCCTCTCTCCTACGCAACCCCCATTCCCCCTGGCCCACCGCAGCTCCCCCGATTCCACCCAAAACTGCCTCCATAAACCCCTAGCCAGAAGCCGCCACCATAGACCCGCGCAGCGCCCCGCCTGATGACCTCCGACACGGCATCCTTTCCCCCACCCCAAAATGATGTTGTAAGTTTTAATTCACAATATTATTTCATTTTTTTTCTATGTAATTGATTTCATAGATTTAAAATCAGTTTTTAAATATATTAGGTATAGAAGTGGCGATTTTTACCTTATAGAAGAGTGACGATTTTTACCTTATAGAGTAATGATTCTTACCTTATAGAAGTGACGATTTTTACCTTATAGAAGTAATGATTTTTATCATATGAAAGTAGTGATTTTTAATCAACAAAAGATATGATTTTTAAATTGTAAAAGAATCGATTTTTATGTTGGAAAAGAAGTGATTTTTAAATTTATAAAAATATGATTTTTATATAGTCAAGATGATAAAAATGTGATTTTTATATAGTAAGAGAATAAAAATATAACTTTTTTATAGTGCTATAAAATGAAGCGTTGTAAATAAATATATGATGTAGAATATAAAAATATGATTTCTATTTATTAGAATGAAGTAATAAAAATATAATTTTTATTTGAACAGCGTAAAAAGGACTGAATTGGAATTTCAGCGGATCCAGACGGTTCAGCAGTTCAAAAGCAAAGCATGGCGGAGTGGAAACCTCTGTGAGAACTTCTCACTATAAATTTCCTTTTCTAGTTATAAATATATATTAGGATGCAGACGGTGTTTAGTAGCACCAGACACCATCGTCCACAGACCATGGACTTGTTTGTTTGGTTGTGTAGTTGGTTAGATTATTTGATTTGAATTTGACTGTTTGGTGAAATGGAATGGATTTGATTGATATGTGTATGGCGTGCGCCATTATTAGACCGGGGATAAGGGTAGGCCTTGTCCCGTTTCTAGTATCGTGCCGTTATGCCGCCGAAATTTTCTAAAATAAGTTAAAAAATAAAGATATCATTTTATTTAATAAATGAACCGAATAGAATATTCATAGGTTGAATAAAATAATTTGGTCGTTAAAAATATAATTTTTAACGTGAATGTGAATAAAATAAATATTCATTTACAAACCGGACGGTTTGTTTATGTACACCTATTTGAAGGACATTGATTGGGACGATAAATTTTACACATCGCCCAACTGCACAAATAAAATCTGTGTTTGATTTTTGAAACCCCACACGGGTATTGGGATAAAATACGGCATACACTAATCCCAGTAATTAGTTATTTGTCGATCGATTGATTGACAGACTGTTGTAAGCGTTAGATATCTATATTTGATTCTTATACAGTGTAGTGCACTTTGGATGATGGTTGATTATTTATCGTTGCTATTATATACATGTGTTGTATGGAATCCATATAATTAACTTTATATGGTAATTGATTGGGCCTCATTCCAATTTAGAAAATAAAGAATATTATAAAATAAAGGTTCATGTGTTGACCGTACTCATCCGTTGAGATTAGTCATGTGTTGAACGAAATATTTTAATAATAAAATTTACATCTTTATCATTATAAAATAAAGGTTCATGTGTAGACCGTACTCATCCGTTGAGATTAGTCATGTGTTGAACGAGATATTTTAACAATAAAATTTATATCTTTATCATATATAAAATTAGAAACTAACTGGAAAATAGATAAGATGAGTGGTCTCCAGTATATTGACCTAATGTTGGTTTCGGCCTTCGGGGTTAATATTCAGGGAATCGTTCTCTTGCTAATTTACGGTTAGAGTCTGATTTGAAATCAAATTATAAATGCCATAATTTTTATAAAATATATTAAATAACAAAAATAGCCACACGTGGACAGTACTCATTCGTTGAGATTAGTCATGTGTTGACAAAAATATAGATTCATTTGTTGAATAGAATAACGAAGTTATTGAAAAATATAAAGCCGTGTTGATTGGAGATGCGCTATTTTGACGCGAACGATATTTACATCGATTATATTCGTTTTATAATGAATATTGAAAAGAGATTTAATAAAAGGAAAACGAATTTGAATTTGAATTGAATAGAAAACGAATTCGAATTAAATGGAACAGAAATCGATTTGAATTGAAATCAAATAGAAATGAATATAAAAAGAATTTATAAGGGAAATTTCAATTTTGATTTGAATTAGAAATGAAAGTTGAAATTGTTTTTGATACAAATTTGAAACGATTTATAAAATTCGTTTTAAAAAGGAAATCGACGAAATATATATTATATATATAATGGCATGAATAGAACGCGCCGCGCCGCGGTAGTTCATAAATTTCGACCATTGACTTCGAACGGACATTACGGGAGATCCGACTGTCGGATTCTCCTTAAACCAGAACCGTTGGGTTCGTATCGAAAAGAGATTTCTAACGAATATTAGAAATTTGAAATCTAACGGCTGGATTTGGAGATACGTCCAAATCAAATTTGGAAAAGGTCGTTGTAAGTGCAGTTCGATGGTCGTTGATGGAAATCGACTGTACGGGCCTTGATAAAATTATTAAAAATATTAATAATTTGTGTAAAATCATTAGAAATGATTTGTGAAGAACTGGGATGAAAAACTCCATATTTGAAAAGATAAAAATAGATTTTTATCGAAATGAACTAGATTTGAACTAAATTTAAAACCCAATTATTTTTAAATAAATAAATTGGATTTAAAAGGTGTTTTAAATAATCGGACTTTCTAATATATTTGAGCAGAATGGAATTAGAATTGATTTGTGGATTTATCGTGAATAGTTTTTTAAATAACACTTGTTCTTTAACCTGATACTAAATAGGATGTGATTTGGGTTTATCGTGAACTGTGTTTAAATTGACATTAGTTTTTAACCCAGTAAAAGGAGTTTTAATGAATCTGCAATTAGATTGAAATGTGAATTGATAATGAAAATTATCAAATTTGGAAAGTGAGCGAGAATGAAGTAGCACCAGTTTTGCTTCAAAGCGATAGTTAAATCTTTAATTAGATTTGAACGTGAAATGGTAATTAATTTTACCGATAACACTGTGGTATGAGATATGGAGTATTACCAGTTTTTCTTCATGGGATGAATAGGTTGGGATTGGGAAATAAAATAAATAATTACTTCGGTGTGTTTCGCTAATCTCGACTAGTTTGGAGAACCATAATCAGTTTTGAAATGACATCCAAAGGAAGATTAAAGATTAAATTTAAAGAATTTATCTTTGATAAAATTAATGGGAACCTTTCCCTAAGAATATGAAATTTAGAAACTAGCTGTAGGTTAGCTAAGAAGAATGGTTTCCTGGGTATTGATCTGATGTTGGTTTCAGCCTTCGGGGTTAATATTTGGGAAATTGTTCTCTTGCTGAATTACGGTTAGTGGCTGCTGAATTGGAATGAGGCGTATGTTGTGTTTGTGTAACATTTGTTTACTATATACGCGGGTTGTTCGGAAAGGCCGGGTTTACACCCATTCTGAATAACCGATTCGACGATAAGTCGAAGATGAAGACGGTGGTTGAAGACCGGAAGTCTTCACATCGTCTGGGTGATTACTGATGATCTTGATTGGGTTGTACACCCTAGATGAGGGAATCAGTTAGTGGTCGTCCAAACGTACTTGGAGATCGATGGATATGCGAAGAAAGTGCCTTCGGTTTCGTTCAGACCCAGAACGAACTTGTAAATGGACTGTGTGTCTGACATTGGATTTTATTCTATGTTGATTGATCTCTATTAAATATACATCTGTTTGGCGGCGGAGAATTTATTCTCTTGCTTAACGCACTTCTCTGAGACGTACGAGCTCAGAGGTTGTATATCAATGGACATCAGTCGCATTGCATGAATTGCCTGTGTGGCACGTCTAAGTGACAATTGATCAAGGCTTCTATTGAAAAGCAAAGTCTTGTGGTTATTAATCAAAGAACGGCCTTTATGGCGTAGCTTTGTGTATAACGTGAATTCGTGAGCCTCACACCTCGGTACGAGTTAAAAACAGGATAAGGACTGCGGGGAGAGCACGACGTTTCTTTCTAGCTTTGGTGGTGTCAGTGACTTACCAGCCCTGACATTTATATACTTTACACCTACGTGGTTGTTGGATGAGGCGCCTCGATTTTAGGTCTGTAAGGACCGGGAAACGTGTGTTCAGGAATACTAATCCACTAACGTAAGTGTGGACCGGCCCTGAAGATCCAAGGATTGCCCAGAGCGTGTAGTCCTGAGACATTTGCTAGAGTGTCTCGAAAGCGGAGAGGAGCTTTCCCCTTGCCTCGACTCATGACGGAAATCCAATTTCCAATACGTGTATTTCGGTTTTATTTATAGAGCCTAGTATGGCGACATAGTGGGATAGGGCACTAATGTCGTCTATGATTGATATTTTTGGTTGAAATTGCTTCGACATTATACACTTATTATAGTATCAAATGATTTGTTTTTTAACGTACCAAGCATGTTTGGCTGTTATAAGGTAAAATCCTATCCTCCGGCTTGCGTTGCATTGTGTGATGGGACCTGGGTCTTATAATAGCTTCATTTTTCGAAAAAGCATTGTGTTGTCTTTTCTATGCACTGGTATTCTTGGGAGGAAACCCGTTCTATGTTATACGGCATGGTCCCTTGAATTACTCTCTTTTAAATAAAGTTTTAAATAACTGTTTTAGTTCTCACACCAGTCACATGACTGACCTGGAGTTTATTGTTTTAACCTAAACTCTAGGTGCCCTTATTTTCGACACGGGCAGCTAGTAGTTTTGGTTTTGCAGATTTATATTCACAGGATCCTGATTTACAGCTGGAACGATGCTCGGAAAGCTCTGTATCCGTGCATTACTTTCAGTTGTATTTTATAATATTTTTCCGCTGCTATGTAATTTATTGTAATCTCTGATATTTATCGAATGTAATTTATTCAATTATACTCTGTATATTCTTGTATCTTATGGAATTGTTGTAATAACAATGAAATGTTCTTCCGTCTGCATTCATTTGTGTGTTGTTCTCAAAGTACCCGCTCTTTCATTCATGGGGAAGTAACGGGTCCTTACAGTGGTATCAGAGCTTTGGTTTACAGAGCTCGAGAACAAGACACATTAGAACCATACGAAAGAATTCTTCAGATATTGGATTAGTAATATCCAATTAGAATGGCTCGTTAGAGATAGGATCAGTAGTATCCTAGAACGAGTGTGAAGAGTATATTTTTCAACTGAAAACAATTTTGTTTTGAAAATTTAAATCGTTTTATACGTATTTGAATATTTATTTATATTGAATTTGGACAATCGAGTATATAAAGATTTTGCATATACGCGTCATGAACGTATATTCGAAGTTTTAATATATTAGATAGATATAGAATCACACTCTAGACACCCGAAGATGATTCTGATGATTGATATATCATCATCAGAATTTGTGTTCGTGTTTCGAAAGTGAGATATCTGTATATTTCCATCAAGCTGGTGTGAGAACCAAAACTTATATAGATAGATTTATTGTTGTAATTTGGCATCAAAAACATGATTTTCTGTATATATATCAAAATTATGAACTTGAAACGATAATCAACTAATTGATTGATGGTTGTGTTGTTTGTCTATTTGTTTGGTGTTTTTAACCATTACGCCAGATAGAATCGAATATTGAACTGTATTAAAAAATTGGTCGCATTTGCAAATGCATGCATATACATATATATGTTCGAACAGGTAAATGGATTAGCTGTTGAGTGAACAATTTATTTGTGTGCCCGACAAATAGGTAAACCTTAATGAGTTGGATGCGCACTTTTATTATTATATCAACTCCTGTGAGTGCCATTGGATGCGGAGTGCTGGTTATTCTGTGTGTAATTAACAAATGTCACCATAGGATAGTAACAGTTAATTTTGAACTACACTGCATGGCATACTTCTTGAAGATCGCATACTTCATCATATACCACACAAGCATTTGGAGTTTGTGTGACGAGGTGGCAGATTAACCATACGAGCGAGAGGCTTGTTTGGCGATGACTATATATTACAGGTTGAATTGATGACAGATATGGACTATATATTACAGGTTGAACTGATGACCGGTGTGGACAATATAAAATTGTAACGGTAAAATTTCCAGATTAATAAAACCCCAAACGGGTCTGGAGTTGACAATAATCACGTCTCTCTAGTCATTAGATACGCCACATGGATTATTTATTTCCCACACGGGACGAGGTGACGAGAATTTATTCTCTAGTGCAATTAAAATACACACTCCCTCAGGCTTTGACAGGGTGACGAGAATTTATTCTCTGGAGTTATTATCTATACACGCTCTCCTTTAAACACCAGAATATATCACTATAAATATGTGTATGCTTTATAGGATTTATTGGGTACCTAATACGGCCCAATAAATTTCCAAACCCCTCCCCGTACAAAGGACGTTATGGCGAAAATTTTCGAAAATTCCGGGTGTTAGCCAAATTTTTGAAGAATTTGAAAATTCTCAGACACTGAAAAGTTGGAGAATGGAAGCCAGAATGAACGTTGAGTTGGTTTTTAAAACAACTTTCGGCTTCGTTCCTTTTCGGGGACGAAAAGTTTTAAGTGGGGGAGATTGTGATAACCCGGAAATGCGAGCCAGTTTAAAATTTTTATTTTGGCAATTTTAGTGAATTTTGAATATTCAAAATGAATTATTTTAAATAATATCGACGAAAAATTTATTTTGAATAGATTAGAACGTATATATTTATATACATCGTCGTCAGAATGTAAAATAATTATTTATAATTATAAAAGGAATTGAAAATGGCGCGGTAGTTCGATAATTCGATTTCAAACTTTAATTGAACGTACCGACCGGGTGCAAAATAAACCGGATTTTAGTGAAACCAAAAATAATGGAACCTAATTGTGACTATCTTTCCAACGAACCCGAAAAATTGAAATTTCATAGCGGGGATCAAAAGATATGTCCAGTTGAAAATTCTAAATAGTCGCTATGGAATTCAGGCCCTTAAAAATGGAAATTTTACAAACGACCTCGAATTTCGACGAAACCACTTTTGTTGGATCTGTGATGTCAAGTTATCGCTAGATTCCAAATTTCATAATTTTTCCAATCAATATGTGAGCATAAAAAAGGAAAACGTGTTTGACCATTTTCAGTTGATTTTAATCGACTGGAAAATGGCCATTTTTCAAACGGTCTCAGAATTCGATGAAACTAGTTTTGTTAGGACCGTATCGTCAATACGAAGCCAGAAAATATTTTCTAGGGAATTTTTCGAGTTCGTATGTGACCCCGGTAAATTGAAATGCATGTTCAAATTCAATACATAGAGTTATATGTTGATTTTGACGAAAACTGATCGAAACAGTCGAATCAGCTTACGATACATATCCCATTGTGTTCGGAATGGCGGTAATTAGCTATGGACGACAGGCGGTTGGTTCGATTTAGAGTTCGAAATTAAAAGTTGCTTTTTGAAAACTAAAATAATTAAATAATTAAATATAAAATCTCTCCCTCTCACTCTGCTTTCTCTCTGCCCCCCCCCCCCCTCATTCTCGATTCATTCGAAATAAATAAATAAATAAAAAGAGGAGAGAAGGGCGGAGCCCTAGCGCCGCGCCGCCGGGGGTGGGCCACCGCCGCCTCCCCCGAGCTCGCACCCCGCCCTCCTCCGCTTCCTCCCCCCTTCTTCTTCCCTGACTGACCCGTCCTCACCCACGCGAGCCCCAATTCCCCTTACCCGAACCCTGTGCCACCACCGCGCCTGGCCAGACCCTCCCCTCCTCCGTCGATCAACCTGCCCTCTCTCCTACGCAACCCCCATTCCCCCCTGGCCCACCGCAGCTCCCCCGATTCCACCCAAAACCGCATTCACAAACCCCTAGCCAGAAGCCGCCACCACAGACCCGCGGAGCCCTCCCCCCCCCCTGACGACCTCCGACACGGCATCCTTTCCCCCACCCCAAAACGATGCTGTAAGTTTTAATTCACAATATTATTTTAGTTTGTTTTTTCTATGTAATTGATTTCATAGATTTAAAATCAGTTTTTAAATATATTAGGTATAGAAGTGACGATTTTTACCTTATAGAAGAATGAAGATTTTTACCTTATAGAGTAATGATTCTTACCTTATAGAAGTGACGATTTTTACCTTATAGAAGTAATGATTTTTATCATATGAAAGTAGTGATTTTTAATCAATAAAAGATATGATTTTTAAATTGTAAAAGAATCGATTTTTATGTTGGAAAAGAAGTGATTTTTTAATTTATAAAAATATGATTTTTATATAGTCAAGATGATAAAAATGTGATTTTTATGTAGTAAGAGAATAAAAATATAACTTTTATATAGTGCTATAAAATGAAGCATTGTAAATAAATATATGATGTAGAATATAAAAATATGATTTCTATTTATTAGAATGAAGTAGTAAAAATATAATTTTTACTTGAACAGCGTAAAAGGGACTGAATTGGAATTTCAGCAGATCCAGACAGTTTAGCAGTTCAAAAGAAAAGCACGGCGGAGTAAAACCCTCTATGAGAACTTCTCACTCTAAATTTCCTTTTCTAGTTATAAATATATACTAGGATGCAGACGGTGTTTAGTAGCACCCGACACCATCGTCCACAGACCATGGACTTGTTTGTTTGGTTGTGTAGTTGGTTAGATTATTTGATTTGAATTTGATTGTTTCGTGAAATGGAATGGATTTGATTGATATGTGTATGGCGTGGGCCATTATTAGACCGGGGATAAGGCTAGGCCTTGTCCCGTTTCTAGTATCGTGCCGTTATGCCGCCGAAATTTTCTAAAATAAGTTAGAAAAATAAAGATATCATTTTATTTAATAAATGAACCAAATAGAATATTCATAGGTTGAATAAAATAATTTGGTCGTAAAAAATATATTTTTTAACGCGAATGTGAATAAAATAAATATTCATTTACAAACCAGACGGATTGTTTATGTTCACCTATTTGAAGGACATTGATTGGGACGATAAATTTTACACATTGCCCAACTGCACAAATAAAATCTGTGTTTGATTGTTTGGAACCCCACACGGGTATTTGGATAAAATACGGCATACACTAATCCTAGTAATTAGTTATATGTCGATCGATTGATTGACAGGCTGTTGTAAGCGTTAGATATCTATATTTGATGCTTATACAGTGTAGTGCACTTTGGATGATGGTTGATTATTTATCGTTGCTATTATATACATGTGTTGCATGGAATCCATATAATTAACTTTATGTGGTAATTGATTGGGCCTCATTCCAATTTAGAAAATAAAGAATATTATAAAATAAAGGTTCATGTGTTGACCGTACTCATCCGTTGAGATTAGTCATGTGTTGAACGAAATATTTTAATAATAAAATTTACATCTTTATCGTTATAAAATAAAGGTTCATGTGTTGACCGTACTCATCCGTTGAGATTAGTCATGTGTTGAACGAAATATTTAAACAAAAAATTTATATCTTTATCATATATAAAATTAGAAACTAACTGGAAAATAGATAAGATGAGTGGCCTCCAGTATATTGACCTGATGTTGGTTTCGGCTTTCGGGGTTAATATTCAGGGAATCGTTCTCTTGCTAATTTACGATTGGTGTCTGATTTGAAATCAAATGATAGATGCCATAATTTTTATAAAATATATTAAATAACAAAAATAGTCACACGTGGACAGTACTCATTCGTTGAGATTAGTCATGTGTTGACAAAAATATAGATTCATTTGTTGAATAGAATAATGAAGTTATTGAAAAATATAAAGCCGTGATGATTAGAGATGCGCTATTTTGACGCGAACGATATTCACATTGATTATATTCGTTTTATAATGAATATTGAAAAGAGATTTAATAAAAGGAAAACGAATTTGAATTTGAATTGAATAGAAAACGAATTCGAATTGAATGGAATTGAAATCGATTTGAATTGAAATCAAATAGAAATGAATATAAAAAGAATTTACAAAGGAAATTTCAATTTTGATTTTATTTAGAAATGAATGTTGAAATAGTTTTTGAGACAAATTTGAAACGATTTATAAAATTCGTTTTAAAAAGGAAATCGACGAAATATATATAATATATATATTATATATATAATGGCCTGAATAAAACGCGCCGCGCCGCGGTAGTTCGTAAATTTCGACCATTGACTTCGAACAGACATTACGGGAGATCCGACCGTCGGATTCTCCTAAAACCGGAACCATTGGGTTCGTATCTAAAAGTGCTTTCTAACGAATATTAGAAATTTGAAATCTAACGGTTGGATTTGGGGATACGTCCAAATCAAATTTGAAAAAGGTCGCTGTAAGTGCAGTTCGATGGCCGTTGATGGAAATCGACTGTACGGGCCTTGATAAAATTATTAAAAATATTAATAATTTGTGTAAAATCATTAGAAATGATTTGTGAAGAACTGAGATGAAAAACTCCATATTTGAAAAGATAAAAATAGTTTTTTATCGAAATGAACTAGATTTGAACAAAATTTAAAACCCAATTATTTTTAAATAAATAAATTGGATTAAAAAAGGGGTTTTAAATAATCAGAGTTTCTAATATATTTGAGTTGAATGGAATTAGAATTGATTTGTGGGTTTATCGTGAACAGTGTTTTAAATAACACTTGTTCTTTTACCCGATACTAAAAAGGATGTGATTTGGGTTTATCGTGAACTGTGTTTAAATTGACATTAGTTCTTTAACCCAGTAAAAGGAGTTTTAATGAATCTGCAATTAGATTGAAATGTGAATTGATAATGAAAATTATCAAATTTGGAAAGTGAGCGAAAATGGAGTATCACCAGTTTTGCTCCAAAGCGATAGTTAAATCTTTAATTAGATTTGAATGTGAAATGGTAATTAATTTTACCGATAACACTGTGGTATTAGATATGGAGTATTACCAGTTTTGCTTCAAGGGATGAATAGGTTGGGATTGGGAAATAAAATAAATATTTACTTCGGTGTGGTTCGCTAATCTCGACTAGTTTGGAGAACCATAATCTGGTTTGAAATGATATCCAAAGGAAGATTAAAGAATAAATTTAAAGAATTTATCTTTGATAAAATTAATGGGAACCTTTCCCTAAGAATATGAAATTTAGAAACTAGCTGTAGGTTAGCTAAGAAGAATGGTTTCCTGGGTATTGATCTGATGTTGGTTTCAACCTTCTAGGTTAATATTTGGGAAATTTTTCTCTTGCTGAATTTCGGTTATGTAAAGACCCGCAACTTCCCCGTAAAGGAAAGCGTCGGATAGTTCGAGAACAAACCACAACAGAACGCATACAGGAGAACATTTCATTGTATATTACAACAATGCATCAGATTACAAGAATATACAGAGTATAAATGAATAAATATTACACAGAAATATCAGAGATTAACAATAAGTTACATAGCAGCGGAAAAATAATACAATACACAACTAGAAGAGATATACGGATACAAAGCTTTCCGGATATCGTTCCAGCTGTAAACCAGGATCCTATGAATAGAAATCTGCAAAACCAAAACTACTAGCTGCCCGTGTCAAAATAAGGGCACCAAGAGTTTAGGTTAAAACAATAAACTCCAGGTCAGTCATGTGACTGGTGTGAGAACTAAAATAGTTGTTATTCTTTATTTTAAAAGTTAGGTAAATCAAGGGACCACGCCGTATAACACGGAACGGGTTTCCTCCCAAGAATACCAGTGCATAAAACAAACAGCGCAATGCTAAATAAAGAAAAATGAAGCTGTTATAAGACCCAGGTCCTATCACACAATGCAAACGCAAGCCGGGGGATAGGGTTTTCCCTTATAACAGCCAAAGAATGCTTGATACGTTTAAAACAAATCATTTGATACTATTATAAGTGTATAGTGTATAAAACAACTTCAAATCATAAGTATCAATCATAGGCGGCATGGGTACCATATATCATGTCGCCATATATAGGTTTACAATCAAAACCGCAAGACTTCGTATTGGAAGTTGGGTTATCATTTATGGTATGAACCGAGGCTAGGGGCAAGATCCTCAATGATTCGAGACTGCCTAGCCCGAGTCTTAGGATTAGAGCTCGAGTGACCCTTGGATCGTCAGGGCCGGTCCACACGGAGTGGATTAAAATACCTGAGCACTACGTTTCGCCGCCCTTTGGGGCGTAAGCGAGCCAACTAAATGACTCCATCGGTTCGAGAACGACCGATCAATCCGAGGCGCCTCGCAACAGCAACAACCACATAAGTCAAACTCGTCAGGGCGTGTAAAACCACTGACGCCACCTTTAGCTAGGAGGAAACGTAGGCCCTCCCTGATGTCCGTCTCCCGTTTTTGATTCATACCGGGTGTGATACTCGCGAATCAACGTTACACAAAGCTACGCCACAAAGGCCGTGCTTCGATCATCAACCACAAGACTTTGCTTTTCAACAGAAGCCTTGATCATTTGCCACTTAGGCATGCCACACAGGCAATTCACTCCATGCGATTGATATCCATCAATATATAACCCCTGAGCTCGTACGTCTCAGAGAAGGGCGTTAAGCAAGAGAATAAATTCTCCGCCGCCAAACAGATATATATTTAATAGAGATCAATCACACGGACTAAAATCCAATGTCGGACACACAGTCCATTTACAAGTCCGTTCTGGGTCTGAACGAAACCGGAGGCACCTAGTACCCCGCATATCCATCGATCTCCAAGTACGTCTGGACGATCACTAACTGTTTCCATCTTCTTGGGTGTACAGCCCAATCAAGATCATCAGTTATCACCCAAACGACGTGAAGACCTCCGGTCTTCGACCATCGTCTTCATCTTCGACTTATCGTCGCATCAGTTATTCAGAATGGGATAAACCCGGTCTTTCCGAATAACTCGCGTATATTTTAAAAGTGTTACACAAACACAACATACGCCTCATTCCAATTAATCAGTTACTAACCGTAAATTAATCAAGAGAATAATTCCCCAAATATTAACCCCGAAGGCCGAAACCAACATCAGATCAATATCCAGGAAACCATTCTGCTTAGCTAACCGACAGTTAGTTTCTGAATTTCACATTCATAGGGAAAGGTTCCCATTAATTTTATCAAAGATAAATTCTTGAATTTATTCTTTAATCAACTTTTGAATATCAATTCAAACTAGTCGGGATTAGCGAACCTTACCGAAGTAATCATTTGTTATAATTTCCCAATCCCAACCTATTCATCCCATGAAGTAAAACTGTGAATACTTCATATCTAACACCACAGTGTTATCGGTAAATTCAATTACCATTTCACGTTCAAATCTAATTAAAGATTTAACTATCACCTGGAGCAAAACTGGTGATACTCCATTTTCGATCATTTCAATCTAATTAAAGATTCATTAAAACTCCACTTAGTTTTAATCTTTGACTGGGTTAAATAATCAGTGTCATTTAAAAACACGGTTCACGATAAACCCAAAATCACATTCATTAATCATCGGGTTAAAGAACGAGTGTTATTTAAAAACACTGTCCATGATAAACCCAAAAATCATTCCATTAATTATCAGGTTAAAGAACAAGTGTTATTTAAAACACTGTTCACGATAAACCCAAAAATCATTCCATTAATTATCAGGTTAAAGAACAAGTGTTATTTAAAACACTGTTCACGATAAACCCAAAAATCAATCCATTAATTATCGGGTTAAAGAACAAGTGTTATTTAAAACACTGTTCACGATAAACCCAAAAATCAATACTAATTCAATTCCAATTAAATATCATTTTTAATTGGTACACTTCATTAAATCTAAATAAAAAGATTTAATCTTTTCTCAACTGGGTTCAAGAACGGTGTTAGTGAAGACACCATTCACGACAAACCCAAATCACATTCGATATTCAATACAAGGCTCTAAATAGAAAATATATCGGCTTATATTCAATATCGAATTCTACGACTAACAAATGTCGTATTGGAAATAACGATATAAATATATATCTTTTAAATTTCCATAACAACACCTGTATAATCCCGAATTCCAACATCGAAATATTCCGAAGACAATTTCGATTCAAATCCACTCCAATGCAATCATTGGAATTTTGGTTACTTTTAAAACCCTTTTCGAATTCAATTTATTTATTTAAAAATAAATAGAATTATAATTCTAGTTCAAAACTAGTTCATTTCGATAAAAATCTACTTTTATCTTTTCAAATATGGAGTTTTTCATCCCAATTCTTTTTAAATCATTTCTTATGATTTTACACAAATTATTACTATTTTTAATAATTTTATCAAGGCCCGTACAGTCGATTTCCATCAATGGCCATCGAACTGCACTTACAGCGACCTTTTTCGAATTTGATTTGGACGTAACTCCAAATCCAACCGTTAGATTTCAAATTTCTAACATTCATTAGAAAGCTCTTTTCGATACGAACCCAACGGTTCCGGTTTTAGGAGAATCCGACGGTCGGATCTCCCGCAATGTCCGTTTGAAATAAATGGTCGAAATTCACGAACTGCCGCGGCGCGGCGCGTTCTATTCAGGCCATTATATTATATATATATATATATAATATATATAATATATACTTCGTCGATTTCTATTTAAAACGAATTATATAAATAGTTTTAAATTCGTTTCAAAAGCAATTTCAACTTCCTTTTCAATTCAAATCAAAATTGAATTCTTCTTTATAAATTCGTTTCAAAATTCATTTCTATTCAATTCAAATTTCAATTCAATTTCAATTCAATTCATTTCGAAATCGTTTTCAATTCAATTCATTTCGAAATCGTTTTCAATTCAATTTGAATTCGTTTTCAATTCATTTCGAAATCGTTTTCAATTCAATTCATTTCGAAATCGTTTTCAATTCAATTCATTTCGAAATCGTTTTCAATTCAATTTGAATTCGTTTTCAATTCATTTCGAAATCGTTTTCAATTCAATTCATTTCGAAATCGTTTTCAATTCAATTCATTTCGAAATCGTTTTCAATTCAATTTGAATTCGTTTTCAATTCATTTCGAAATCGTTTTCAATTCAATTCATTTCGAAATCGTTTTCAATTCAATTCATTTCGAAATCGTTTTATAATCGATATAAATATCGTTCACGTCAAAATGGCGTCAATCTAATCAGCACGGCTTCATAAATTTCTATTTTCAAATATTCTATTTCAAATATTTCTTTTTCAAAATAGTTGTTATTATCAAAATATTTCGTTCAACACATGACCAATCTCAATGAATGAGTACTGTCAACACATGAACTTTTATTTTATAATATTACTTATTTTTCAAATTGGAATGAGGCCCAATCAATTACCATATAAAGTTGATTATATGGATTTTCATACAACACATGTATATCATAGCATTGAAAAATAATCAACCATCAACCAAAGTGCACTACACTGTATAAGCATCAAATATAGATGTTCAACGCTTATAACAGCATGTCAATCAATCGATCGACATATTTAATCAATCAGGATGAGTGAACTTCAACTTTCATCCTAACACCCGTGTGGGGTTTCAAACAATCCAACACATATTTTATTTGTGCAGTTGGGCGATGTGTAAAATTTATCTTCCCAATCAATGTCATTCAAATAAGTGTACATAAACAAACCGTCTGGTTTGTAAATGAATATTTATTTATTCACATTCACGTTAAAAATTATATTTTTAACGCTAAAACATTTTATCCCAACCTATGAATTTCTATTCAATTCATTTACACAATAAAATGATATTTTTATTTTTCTAACATATTTTAGAAAATTTCGGCGGCATAACGGCACGATACTAGAAACGGGACAAGGCCTAGCCTTATCCCCGGTCTAGTGAAGGCCCACGCCATTCACTCATCAATCAAATTCACTTTCGTTATGCAAACCACAAAATTTGGAGTAAGGGTCTAACCTAGCCTTACTCCTTCGCCTTATAACGGCGCACGTCTAATCCTAACCAATTTATCGATTCGATTTTTCACACCACAAACCACATTCAAACCAATATCGCAATCAATCACCAAACAGTCAAACAAACAAGTCCATGGTCTGTGGACGATTGTGTCGGGTGCTACTAAGCACCGTCTGCATCCTAGTATATATATATATATATAACTAGAAATAAAATTGAAGAGTGAGAAATTCTCACATATAGCTATCCTAGCTCCTCGGCTCTTCTTTTGCAGAAGTCTTCGTCGTTTCGCCTTTTTGTCACCTTCGTTGCTGCTTTCACTACATACGTAAAAATCACATTTTTACTTCGCTATTCAATATATATAATAATCGAATTTTTACTTCGATGTTCAATATATAAAAATCGAATTTTTATTTCAAAGTTCAATATATAAAAATCGAATTTTTATTTTAAAGTTCAATATATAAAAATCGAATTTTTATTTTAAAGTTCAATATATAAAAATCGAATTTTTATTTCAAAGTTCAATTTATAAAAATCGAATTTTTATTTTAAAGTTCAATAGATAAAAATCATATTTTTATTAGTTTAAAAATCGAATCTTTTATCATTTAAAAATCATAACTTTTATCGTTTAAAAATCATTACTTTTATAGTTTAAAAATCATAACTTTTATAGTTTAAAAATCATTACTTTTATAGTTTAAAAATCATTACTTTTATAGTTTAAAAATCATTACTTTTATAGTTTAAAAATCATAACTTTTATAGTTTAAAAATCATTACTTTTATAGTTTAAAAATCATTACTTTTATCGTTTAAAAATCATTACTTTTATAGTTTAAAAATCATAACTTTTATAGTTTAAAAATCATTACTTTTATAGTTTAAAAATCATAACTTTTATAGTTTAAAAATCATTTATAAAAAATCAAATTTTGCCTAATTTTATATATAAACAAAGCATTGTTTTATATATAAATAATTTTTCAAGGGTTTCAAATAAACAAATAAAATCAGATCTAAAAGAAAAAAAATATATAATAAAAATAAATAGGAAGGCTTACTGTTGTTTTTTTTCTTTTTCTCTTCAGCGAAAGGGGGGCGTCCGGCGCTCACGGAGGGGGGGGTTCTCCACATCGGCGGCGGCTATTGAATGGTGGCGGCGCTCACTGGATTGGGGGGGGGGGGCGAGTTCTGCAGAGGAGGAGAGGAAGGCGTCGCGAGATAGGAGGTTGGAGGAGGTGGAGGAGAGGGATCAGAGGTCAGCGATTGGAACTGGGGAGGGGCGGCGCCACGTTGGCGGCGGCGTGGAAGCTCCGACGACGGGAAGAGATTTTTTTCTTTTATTTCTTTTTTCTGCTGAAATCGGTTATGAAGGGAAAAGGGGGGGCCAGCGGGTTAAGGGAGGAAGGTTTTTTTTTATATATTATTTAATTTCTAAAAGTTGACTTTCACATACGACCTCGAAACGAGGCCCACCGCCTGTCGTCCATAGCGTTTTACCCCCATTCCGAACACAATGGGATATGTACCGCAAGCTGATTCAATCGTTTCAATCAGTTTCCGTTTAATTTACTTTTAAATCAGTATATTGAATTTTAAACGTACATTTCAAAATACCGGGGTCACATGCTAACTCTATAAATTGCAGAAAAATATTTTCTAGCTTCGTATTGACGATACGGTCCTAACAAAACTAGTTTCGTCGAATTTTGAGACCGTTTGAAAAATGGCCAATTTCCAGTCGATTAAAATCAACTGAAACTGGTCAAACGCGTTTTCCTTTGCCACGCTCACATATTGATTCGAAAAATTATGAAATTTGGAATCTAGCCATAATTTGACACTGCGGATCCAACAAAACTGGTTTCGTCGAAATCCGAGGTCATTTGCAAAATGTCCATTTTTAAGGGCCTGAATTCCATAGCGACTATTCAGAATTTTCAACTGGACATATCTTTTGATTCCCGATATGAAATCTTGATTTTTCGGATTCGTTGGAAAGATATTCACGAATAGATCCTAATGTTTTTGGTTTCACTAAAATCCGGATTGTTTTGCACTCGGTACATTCAATTGAAGTTTGAAATCGAATTATCGAACTACCGCGCCATTTTCAATTCTATTTATAATTATATATAATTATTTATATTCTAACGACGACGCGTATAATATATACGTTCGAATTATATTCAAAATAAATTTCCGTCGATATTATTTAAAATAATTCATTTTAAATAATCAAAATTCGCTAAAATTGCCAAAATAAAAATTTTAAACTGGCCCAGATTTTCGGGTTGTTACAATCTCCCCCACTTAAAACTTTTCGTCCCCGAAAAGGAACAAAGTCGAAAGTTGTCTAACAATTCAACTCAACTTCCATTGTTTTTGATTACGGCTTAAGTTCTTCAACTTTTCAGTTTCTAAGAACTTTTCAAAAATTTCAAAAATTTGGCTAACACCCTAAATTTTCGAAAAATTTCGCCATAACCTCCCCTGCAATGGGAGCATCAGGGAATTTCAAATAGCTTCCCCGGTCCTTCAGATCTCAAAAAGAAAAAGAAAAAGCCAAGCGGCTAGCCAATAGGCTCATAAAATCATCATCACCCAAACAAAACAGGAAATTATGTAGTAAACATGTACCTATTTGTCGGGCAAACAAATTTTATTCTCTGCTCTAGCCTCCTTGCTATGACCTGTTCAATGTAAGTACAAGTATATGCATGCAATTTCAATCAAATTCTAAAACATTCTAATATGCGCTGCTAAATTCATTTTTTATCAATCATTCTTCTTACACTAGCTATATTATACAATATCGATACATTTTTAAAACAAAAGCATATTTAAGTTCATAGAAGTATCATACACATCCAAACATATATCCAAAATGCTAGTTCATTACATCAAAACCCAACTTTCTAGGAAGTCGTGCCTCCTCCCTGCATAATTTCCAAAGTAGATATCTCCTTTCCTTTGGATTTCTTATCACCCTTCTTTAACGGGCAATTTCGGGCTAGATGCCCTATATCTTTGCATCGGAAGCACTTCTTTTCTTTTCCCAATTTTCTGGATTTTTTCTTAACGTTTGGACACTTATCCACAAAATGTCCCGTTCCTTTGCACTTAAAACAAACTATGTCCATTCTTGTCTCTTTCTCCTTGATTTTCTTTCTCTCAGGGCACCGAACCGCATAATGCCCTTCTTCTCTGCATACACGACAATAAACACCCACGTATGTTCCTAAGTTCAACTCCCTTTCTTTTTCTGCTTTCTGCTGGGCCCTCCTTGTTTGTTTCGGAGTCATAGTGAAGTCAGCATAAGATAAGCCATAGAGAACCATCTCCTACATTATATTTGAGGATTTTATCAAGAGAGTTTGCATTCCTTTTCATTAACAAATATCTTGATTTATGCTTTATATATCATTCCAGTATTTCTATTAGTTGAATTAACAATCATCACAGCTAGCAATCAATGTGTTGGTTAACTTTCAAAGGTATATTTTTTTTTTTATTATATATACACTAAAAATCATGTTTTCGATGCCAAATCACAACAATTAACCTATCTAGTTTGGTTCTCACACCAGTCGATTGGAAATATATAAATATCTCACTTTCGAAACTCGAACATAAACACTGATGATGAGATCTCAATCATCAGTATCATCTCCGAGCGACTAGAGTGTGATTCTATATCTATTCAATATATTAAAACTTCGAATACACGTTTGCAAGGCGTATATGCAAAGTCTTTATATATTGGATTGTCCAAATTCAATATAAATAAATAATCAAATACGAATAGTTGATTTAGATTTTCAAAACAAAATTTGTTCTCATTTGAAAAATATACTCTTCACACTCGTCCTAGGATACTACTGATCCCATCTCTAACGAGTCATTCTAATTGGATATTACTAATCCAATATCTGATGAATTCTTTCGTATGTTTCTAATGTGTCTTGTTCTCTAAGCTTTGTAAACCAAAGCTCTGATACCACGTGTAAAGACCCGCAACTTCCCCGTAAAGGAAAGCGTCGGATAGTTCGAGAACAAACCACAACAGAACGCATACAGGAGAACATTTCATTGTATATTACAACAATGCATCAGATTACAAGAATATACAGAGTATAAATGAATAAATATTACACAGAAATATCAGAGATTAACAATAAGTTACATAGCAGCGGAAAAATAATACAATACACAACTAGAAGAGATATACGGATACAAAGCTTTCCGGATATCGTTCCAGCTGTAAACCAGGATCCTGTGAATAGAAATCTGCAAAACCAAAACTACTAGCTGCCCGTGTCAAAATAAGGGCACCCAGAGTTTAGGTTAAAACAATAAACTCCAGGTCAGTCATGTGACTGGTGTGAGAACTAAAATAGTTGTTATTCTTTATTTTAAAAGTTAGGTAAATCAAGGGACCACGCCGTATAACACGGAACGGGTTTCCTCCCAAGAATACCAGTGCATAAAACAAACAGCGCAATGCTAAATAAAGAAAAATGAAGCTGTTATAAGACCCAGGTCCTATCACACAATGCAAACGCAAGCCGGGGGATAGGGTTTTCCCTTATAACAGCCAAAGAATGCTTGATACGTTTAAAACAAATCATTTGATACTATTATAAGTGTATAGTGTATAAAACAACTTCAAATCATAAGTATCAATCATAGGCGGCATGGGTACCATATATCATGTCGCCATATATAGGTTTACAATCAAAACCGCAAGACTTCGTATTGGAAGTTGGGTTATCATTTATGGTATGAACCGAGGCTAGGGGCAAGATCCTCAATGATTCGAGACTGCCTAGCCCGAGTCTCAGGATCAGAGCTCGAGTGACCCTTGGATCGTCAGGGCCGGTCCACACGGAGTGGATTAAAATACCTGAGCACTACGTTTCGCCGCCCTTTGGGGCGTAAGCGAGCCAACTAAATGACTCCATCGGTTCGAGAACGACCGATCAATCCGAGGCGCCTCGCAACAGCAACAACCACATAAGTCAAACTCGTCAGGGCGTGTAAAACCACTGACACCACCTTTAGCTAGGAGGAAACGTAGGCCCTCCCTGATGTCCGTCTCCCGTTTTTGATTCATACCGGGTGTGATACTCGCGAATCAACGTTACACAAAGCTACGCCACAAAGGCCGTGCTTCGATCATCAACCACAAGACTTTGCTTTTCAACAGAAGCCTTGATCATTTGCCACTTAGGCATGCCACACAGGCAATTCACTCCATGCGATTGATATCCATCAATATATAACCCCTGAGCTCGTACGTCTCAGAGAAGGGCGTTAAGCAAGAGAATAAATTCTCCGCCGCCAAATAGATATATATTTAATAGAGATCAATCACACGGACTAAAATCCAATGTCGGACACACGGTCCATTTACAAGTCCGTTCTGGGTCTGAACGAAACCGGAGGCACCTAGTACCCCGCATATCCATCGATCTCCAAGTACGTCTGGACGATCACTAACTGTTTCCATCTTCTTGGGTGTACAGCCCAATCAAGATCATCAGTTATCACCCAAACGACGTGAAGACCTCCGGTCTTCGACCATCGTCTTCATCTTCGACTTATCGTCGCATCAGTTATTCAGAATGGGATAAACCCGGTCTTTCCGAATAACTCGCGTATATTTTAAAAGTGTTACACAAACACAACATACGCCTCATTCCAATTCATCAGTTACTAACCGTAAATTAATCAAGAGAATAATTCCCCAAATATTAACCCCGAAGGCCGAAACCAACATCAGATCAATATCCAGGAAACCATTCTGCTTAGCTAACCGACAGTTAGTTTCTGAATTTCACATTCATAGGGAAAGGTTCCCATTAATTTTATCAAAGATAAATTCTTGAATTTATTCTTTAATCAACTTTTGAATATCAATTCAAACTAGTCGGGATTAGCGAACCTTACCGAAGTAATCATTTGTTATAATTTCCCAATCCCAACCTATTCATCCCATGAAGTAAAACTGTGAATACTTCATATCTAACACAACAGTGTTATCGGTAAATTCAATTACCATTTCACGTTCAAATCTAATTAAAGATTTAACTATCGCCTGGAGCAAAACTGGTGATACTCCATTTTCGATCATTTCAATCTAATTAAAGATTCATTAAAACTCCACTTAGTTTTAATCTTTGACTGGGTTAAAGAATCAGTGTCATTTGAAAACACGGTTCACGATAAACCCAAAATCACATTCATTAATCATCGGGTTAAAGAACGAGTGTTATTTAAAAACACTGTCCACGATAAACCCAAAAATCATTCCATTAATTATCAGGTTAAAGAACAAGTGTTATTTAAAACACTGTTCACGATAAACCCAAAAATCATTCCATTAATTATCAGGTTAAAGAACAAGTGTTATTTAAAACACTGTTCACGATAAACCCCAAAATCAATCCATTAATTATCGGGTTAAAGAACAAGTGTTATTTAAAACACTGTTCACGATAAACCCAAAAATCAATACTAATTCAATTCCAATTAAATATCATTTTTAATTGGTACACTTCATTAAATCTAAATAAAAAGATTTAATCTTTTCTCAACTAGGTTCAAGAACGGTGTTAGTGAAGACACCATTCACGACAAACCCAAATCACATTCGATATTCAATACAAGGCTCTGAATAGAAAATATATCGGCTTATATTCAATATCGAATTCTACGACTAACAAATGTCGTATTGGAAATAACGATATAAATATATATCTTTCAAATTTCCATAACAACACCTGTATAATCCCGAATTCCAACATCGAAATATTCCGAAGACAATTTCGATTCAAATCCACTCCAATGCAATCATTGGAATTTTGGTTACTTTTAAAACCCTTTTCGAATTCAATTTATTTATTTAAAAATAAATAGAATTATAATTCTAGTTCAAAACTAGTTCATTTCGATAAAAATCTACTTTTATCTTTTCAAATATGTAGTTTTTCATCCCAATTCTTTTTAAATCATTTCTTATGATTTTACACAAATTATTACTATTTTTAATAATTTTATCAAGGCCCGTACAGTCGATTTCCATCAATGGCCATCGAACTACACTTACAGCGACCTTTTTCGAATTTGATTTGGACGTAACTCCAAATCCAACCGTTAGATTTCAAATTTCTAACATTCATTAGAAAGCTCTTTTCGATACGAACCCAACGGTTCCGGTTTTAGGAGAATCCGACGGTCGGATCTCCCGCAATGTCCGTTTGAAATAAATGGTCGAAATTCACGAACTGCCGCGGCGCGGCGCGTTCTATTCAGGCCATTATATTATATATATAATATATATAATATATACTTCGTCGATTTCTATTTAAAACGAATTATATAAATAGTTTTAAATTCGTTTCAAAAGCAATTTCAACTTCCTTTTCAATTCAAATCAAAATTGAATTCTTCTTTATAAATTCGTTTCAAAATTCATTTCTATTCAATTCAAATTTCAATTCAATTCATTTCGAAATCGTTTTCAATTCAATTCATTTCGAAATCGTTTTCAATTCAATTTGAATTCGTTTTCAATTCATTTCGAAATCGTTTTCAATTCAATTCATTTCGAAATCGTTTTCAATTCAATTCATTTCGAAATCGTTTTCAATTCAATTTGAATTCGTTTTCAATTCATTTCGAAATCGTTTTCAATTCAATTCATTTCGAAATCGTTTTCAATTCAATTCATTTCGAAATCGTTTTCAATTCAATTTGAATTCGTTTTCAATTCATTTCGAAATCGATTTCAATTCAATTCATTTCGAAATCGTTTTCAATTCAATTCATTTCGAAATCGTTTTATAATCGATATAAATATCGTTCACGTCAAAATGGCGTCAATCTAATCAGCACAGCTTCATAAATTTCTATTTTCAAATATTCTATTTCAAATATTTCTTTTTCAAAATAGTTGTTATTATCAAAATATTTCGTTCAACACATGACCAATCTCAATGAATGAGTACTGTCAACACATGAACTTTTATTTTATAATATTATTTATTTTTCAAATTGGAATGAGGCCCAATCAATTACCATATAAAGTTGATTATATGGATTTTCATACAACACATGTATATCATAGCATTGAAAAATAATCAACCATCAACCAAAGTGCACTACACTGTATAAGCATCAAATATAGATGTTCAACGCTTATAACAGCATGTCAATCAATCGATCGACATATTTAATCAATCAGGATGAGTGAACTTCAACTTTCATCCTAACACCCGTGTGGGGTTTCAAACAATCCAACACATATTTTATTTGTGCAGTTGGGCGATGTGTAAAATTTATCTTCCCAATCAATGTCATTCAAATAAGTGTACATAAACAAACCGTCTGGTTTGTAAATGAATATTTATTTATTCACATTCACGTTAAAAATTATATTTTTAACGCTAAAACATTTTATCCCAACCTATGAATTTCTATTCAATTCATTTACACAATAAAATGATATTTTTATTTTTCTAACATATTTTAGAAAATTTCGGCGGCATAACGGCACGATACTAGAAACGGGACAAGGCCTAGCCTTATCCGCGGTCTAGTGAAGGCCCACGCCATTCACTCATCAATCAAATTCACTTTCGTTATGCAAACCACAAAATTTGGAGTAAGGGTCTAACCTAGCCTTACTCCTTCGCCTTATAACGGCGCACGTCTAATCCTAACCAATTTATCGATTCAATTTTTCACACCACAAACCACATTCAAACCAATATCGCAATCAATCACCAAACAGTCAAACAAACAAGTCCATGGTCTGTGGACGATTGTGTCGGCTGCTACTAAGCACCGTCTGCATCCTATTATATATATATAACTAGAAATAAAATTGAAGAGTGAGAAATTCTCACATATAGCTATCCTAGCTCCTCGGCTCTTCTTTTGCAGAAGTCTTCGTCGTTTCGCCTTTTTGTCACCTTCGTTGCTGCTTTCACTACATACGTAAAAATCACATTTTTACTTCGCTATTCAATATATATAATAATCGAATTTTTACTTCGATGTTCAATATATAAAAATCGAATTTTTATTTCAAAGTTCAATATATAAAAATCGAATTTTTATTTTAAAGTTCAATATATAAAAATCGAATTTTTATTTTAAAGTTCAATATATAAAAATCGAATTTTTATTTCAAAGTTCAATTTATAAAAATCGAATTTTTATTTTAAAGTTCAATAGATAAAAATCATATTTTTATTAGTTTAAAAATCGAATCTTTTATCATTTAAAAATCATAACTTTTATCGTTTAAAAATCATTAGTTTTATAGTTTAAAAATCATAACTTTTATAGTTTAAAAATCATTACTTTTATAGTTTAAAAATCATAACTTTTATAGTTTAAAAATCATTACTTTTATAGTTTAAAAATCATAACTTTTATAGTTTAAAAATCATTACTTTTATAGTTTAAAAATCATTACTTTTATCGTTTAAAAATCATTACTTTTATAGTTTAAAAATCATAACTTTTATAGTTTAAAAATCATTACTTTTATAGTTTAAAAATCATAACTTTTATAGTTTAAAAATCATTTATAAAAAATCAAATTTTGCCTAATTTTATATATAAACAAAGCATTGTTTTATATATAAATAATTTTTCAAGGGTTTCAAATAAACAAATAAAATCAGATCTAAAAGAAAAAAAAAATATAATAAAAATAAATAGGAAGGCTTACTGTTGTTTTTTTTTCTTTTTCTCTTCAGCGAAAGGGGGGCGTCCGGCGCTCACGGAGGGGGGGGGGGGTTCTCCACATCGGCGGCGGCTATTGAATGGTGGCGGCGCTCACTGGATTGGGGGGGGGGGGGCGAGTTCTGCAGAGGAGGAGAGGAAGGCGTCGCGAGATAGGAGGTTGGAGGAGGTGGAGGAGAGGGATCAGAGGTCAGCGATTGGAACTGGGGGAGGGGGGGCGACGCCACGTTGGCGGCGGCGTGGAAGCTCCGACGACGGGAAGAGTTTTTTTTTCTTTTTTCTGCTGAAATCGGTTATGAAGGGAAAAGGGGGGGCCAGCGGGTTAAAGGAGGAAGGTTTTTTTTTTATATATTATTTAATTTCTAAAAGTTGACTTTCACATACGACCTCGAAACGAGGCCCACCGCCTGTCGTCCATAGCGTTTTACCCCCATTCCGAACACAATGGGATATGTACCGCAAGCTGATTCAATCGTTTCAATCAGTTTCCGTTTAATTTACTTTTAAATCAGCATATTGAATTTTAAACGTACATTTCAAAATACCGGGGTCACATGCTAACTCTATAAATTGCAGAAAAATATTTTCTAGCTTCGTATTGACGATACGGTCCTAACAAAACTAGTTTCGTCGAATTTTGAGACCGTTTGAAAAATGGCCAATTTCCAGTCGATTAAAATCAACTGAAACTGGTCAAACGCGTTTTCCTTTGCCACGCTCACATATTGATTCGAAAAATTATGAAATTTGGAATCTAGCAATAATTTGACACTGCGGATCCAACAAAAATGGTTTCGTCGAAATCCGAGGTCATTTGCAAAATGTCCATTTTTAAGGGCCTGAATTCCATAGCGACTATTCAGAATTTTCAACTGGACATATCTTTTGATTCCCGATATGAAATCTTGATTTTTCGGATTCGTTGGAAAGATATTCACGAATAGATCCTAATGTTTTTGGTTTCACTAAAATCCGGATTGTTTTGCACCCGGTACATTCAATTGAAGTTTGAAATCGAATTATCGAACTACCGCGCCATTTTCAATTCTATTTATAATTATATATAATTATTTATATTCTAACGACGACGCGTATAATATATACGTTCGAATTATATTCAAAATAAATTTCCATCGATATTATTTAAAATAATTCATTTTAAATAATCAAAATTCGCTAAAATTGCCAAAATAAAAATTTTAAACAGGCCCAGATTTTCGGGTTGTTACAGGTTAGTGGCTGCTGAATTGGAATGAGGCGTATGTTGTGTTTGTGTAACATTTGTTTACTATATACGTGGGTTGTTCGGAAAGGCCGGGTTTACACCCATTCTGAATAACCGATTCGACAATAAGTCGAAGGTGAAGACGGTGGTTGAAGAACGGAAGTCTTCACATCGTCTGGGTGATTACTGATGATCTTGATTGGGCTGTACACCCAAGATGAGGGAATCAGTTAGTGGTCGTCCAAACGTACTTGGAGATCGATGGATATGCAAGGAAAGTGCCTTTGGTTTCGTTCAGACCCAGAACGAACTTGTAAATGGAATGTGTGTCTGACATTGAATTTTATTCTATGTTGATTGATCTCTATTAAATATACATCTATTTGGCGGCGGAGAGTTTATTCTCTTGCTTAACGCCCTTCTCTGAGACGTACGAGCTCAGTGGTTGTATATCGATGGACGTCAGTCGCATGGCATGAATTGCCTGTGTGGCATGCCTAAGTGACAATTGATCAAGGCTTCTATTGAAAAGCAAAGTCTTGTGGTTATTGATCAAAGCACGGCCTTTATGGCGTAGCTTTGTGTATAACGTGAATTCGCGAGCCTCACACCTCGGTATGAGTTAAAAACGGGACAAGGACTACGGGGAGAGCATGACGTTTCTTTCTAGCTTTGTTGGTGTCAGTGACTTACCAGCCCTAACATTTATATACTTTACACCTACGTGGTTGTTGGATGAGGCGCCTCGATTTTAGGTCTGTAAGGACCGGGAAACGTGTGTTCAGGAATACTAATCAACTAACGTAAGTGTGGACCGGCCCTGAAGATCCAAGGATTGCCCAGAGTGTGTAGTCCTGAGACATTTGCTAGAGTGTCTCGAAAGCGGAGAGGAGCTTGCCCCTTGCCTCGACTCATGACGGAAATCCAATTTCCAATACATGTATTTCGGTTTTATTTGTAGAGCCTAGTATGGCGACATAATGGGATGGGGCACTAATGCCATCTATGATTGATATTTATGATTGAAATTGCTTTGACACTATACACTTATTATAGTATCAAATGTTTTGTTTTTGAACGTACCAAGCATGTTTGGCTGTTATAAGGTAAAACCCTATCCTCCGGCTTGTGTTGCATTGTGTGATGGGACCTTGGTCTTATAATAGCTTCATTTTTCGAAAAAGCATTGCGTTGTCTTTTTTATGCACTGGTATTCTTAGAAGGAAACCCGTTCCGTGTTATACGGCGTGGTCCCTTGAGTTACTCTCTTTTAAAGTAAAGTTTTAAATAACTGTTTTAGTTCTCACACCAGTCACATGACTGACCTGGAGTTTATTGTTTTGACCTAAACTCTGGGTGCCCTTATTTTCGACACGGTTAGCCAGTAGTTCTGATTTTGCAGATTTATATTCACAGGATCCTGATTTACAGCTGGAAAGATGCTCGGAAAGCTCTGTATCCGTGCATTACTTTCAGTTGTGTTTCTTATTATTTTTCCGCTGCTATGTAATTTATTGTAATCTATGATATTTATCGAACGTAATTTATTCAATTATACTCTGTATATTCTTGTATCTGATGGAATTGTTGTAATAACAATGAAATGTTCTTCCGTCTGCGTTCATTTGTGTGTTGTTCTCAAAGTATCCGCTCTTTCCTTCACGGGGAAGTAACGGGTCCTTACAACCATGTTTTAAATGACACTGATTCTTTAACCCAGTTAAAGATTAAAACTAAGTGGAGTTTTAATGAATCTTTAATTAGATTGAAAAGATCGAGAATGGAATATCACCAGTTCTACTCCAGGCGATAATTAAATCTTTAATTAGATTTGAACGTGAAATGATAATTCAATTTACCAATAACACAATGGTGTTAGATATGAAGTATTGCCAGTTTTACTTCATGGGGTGAATAGGTTGGGATTAGGAAATAAAATAAATGATTACTTCGGTGTGGTTCGCAAATCCCGACTAGTTTGAATTGATATTCAAAGGAGATTAAAGAATAAATTTAAAGAATTTATCTTTGATAAAATTAATGGGAACCTTTCCCAAAGTTTAAGAATATTTGAATAAAAGAATATTCTAAATTGGAATGAGGTGTATGTTGTGTTTGTGTAACACTTTTTTATTATATACACGAGTTATTCGGAAAGACCGGGTTTATCCCATTCTGAATAACTGATTCGACGTGGTGTCAAAGATGAAGATGAAGACGGTGGTCAAAGACCGGAGGTCTTCACGTCGTTTGGGTGATTACTGATGATCTTGATTGGGTTGTACACCCAAGAGGAGGGAATCAGTTAGTGATCGTCCAGACGTACTTGGAGATCGATGGATATGCGGGGTACTAGGTGCCTCCGATTTCGTTCAGACCCAGAACGGATTTGTAAATGGACTGTGTGTCTGACATTGGATTTTAGTCTGTGTGATTGATTTCTATTAAATATATATCTGTTTGGCGGTGGAGAATTTATTCTCTTGCTTAACGCCCTTCTCTAAGACGTACGAGCTCAGGGGTTATATATCGATGGATATCAATCGCATGGAGTGAATTGCCTGTGTGTCATGCCTAAGTGGAAAATGATCAAGGCTTCTGTTGAAAAGCAGAGTCTTGTGGGTGATGATCAAAGCATGGCCTGTGTGGCATAGCTTTGTGTAACGTTGATTCACGAGCCTGACACCCCGGTTGTGAACCAGAAACGGAAGAGGACTTCAGGGAGGACATGCGTTTCTTTCTAGCTAGAAGTGGCGTCAGTGGTTTTACACGCCCTGACGAGTTTGACTTATGTGGTTGTTGTTGTTGCGAGGTGTCTTGGATATATCGGTGACTGTGTGGAGCCGATGGAGTCATTTGGCTCATTTGCGCCCCATAGGGCGGGGAAACGTAGTGTTCAGGCATTTTAATCCACATCGGTGGACCGGCCCTGACGATCCAAGGTGCAGTTGCGGCTGATCCTGAGACATGGTAGGCTAGATTGTCTCGAAACGGTGAGGACGATCCCTGGCCTCGGTTCACAGACGGAAATCCAATTTTCAAATACGTGACTTTACGGTTTCGATTGTAGAGCCTAGTATGGCGACATGATATATGGTACCCATGCCATATAGGATTGATACATTTATATTTGAAGTTATTTTGACACTATACACTTATTATAGTATCAAATGATTTGTTTTAAACGTATCAAGCATGCTTTGGCTATTATAAGGGAAAACCCTATCCTCTGGTTTGTGTTGCATTGTGTGATGGGACCTGGGTCTTATAATAGCTTCATTTTTCTTTATTTAGCATTATTGCGCCGTTGTTTTATGCACTGGTATTCTTGGGAGGAAACCCGTTCCGTGTTATACGGCGTGGTCCCTTGATTTTCCTAACTTTAAAAATAAAGATTAATAACTTTTTTAGTTCTCACACCAGTCCCATGACTGACCTGGAATTTATTGTTTTAACCTAAACTTTGGGTGCCCCTATTTTCCGCACGGGCAGCTAGTAGTTTTGGTTTTGCAGATTTATATTCACAGGATCCTGGTTTATAGCTGGAATGATATCCGGAAAGCTTTGTATCCATATATCTCTTATAGTTGTGTATTGTATTATTTTCCGCTGCTATGTAATTTATTGTAATATCTGATATTTTATGAACTGTTATATTGATTTATACTCTGTATATTCTTGTAATCTGATGAATTGTTGTAATATACAATGAAATGTTCTTCCGTCTGCGTCCTTTGTGGCTTGTTCTCGAAATATCCACTCTTTCCTTCACGGGGAAGTTACGGGTCCTTACAATTTCAAAACCAAATAAATATATATTGTAAATTATTTATTTATAATACGCACACTCACACAAAAGAGAACTCACGCAGACAAAGCTACCCAAAAGAAAACCAACCCATTACACAGCTTACACACCCACACTTGCAAACTATCTTATTCATACAAAATCTTACCACACACAAATCAACAGTATTCATGCGGAAACTACACACACCAACACACGCATTCACACAAATGGATTACATGCACAACTAACCCATTCTAACATAACCGCGCAAATATATGTATAGTCATTCACATAGGAAAAACACACAAAACAAATAATAAAAAAACATTAAAGCTTTTAATCATCAAAAACAGAAGCAAAACCATTTTATAAACTAGCACATATACAACTCCATTAGCACATAAACTCACCCACATACAAAAACAGTAATCAAATTAACTTCACTCGTGCAAGAAACCACACAAAAACATTACAAAATTTACTCACACATTGTACCCACATGCACATACCCACTCTAGGAAAAAAACACATAAAAAGGATGGCTCGGCTTTGGTTCGGCAGATTGTTGTGGAGGGTTCGGGTTAGAGTGGCGGCAGCAGGCTCAGGCGGGCGTAGCTCGGGGTGGTTGGGCTTCACGCGATGGACAAGGCAAGCGTATGGGCGGCTTCATCACTGGTGTGGCTCACGGTGGTGGAGCAGGTTCATGTTGAAGGGGGTCTGAAAGGCCAATGGGAAAAGAAGGGAATGGGAAGATTTGGGTGGCAAAAGAAGGAAGGGGTGAGGGAAAAAGCAACAGATCAGAATGCAAAGAATAGGACCTGGGAAAGAAATAAAAGTGGAAAGGCGTAGAAAAATAAAAATAAAAATAGAGAGAGGATGGAGGTTGAAACATTGAAGGCTACTGACATTTTTTCTAAGTGATGCTGCAATCGTGAATCATATAAAAGATGGAATACGTTTAAATTTATGGGAATATGTGATCCGAGGAAAAAGGTATCGAACATTTTACTCGTTCAATTCAAACCAACATTTACGTTGCTTATCATATTTTGAAAATAAACAAATGGTTTTTGGGAAGGGATGGAGCCTCACGTTTTCTAAGATAAAAGTTCATACGGAAAGGTTGGTTGAACGCTTCTTTTTGAAGATTTAAAGGAACTGTTTTAACTTTCAAAAAGGCAAAGGACGTGCTTTTTCGGTAAAAAAATGGACATCTGCTTTACCATGAATTGATTTTACAGTGACTAACCAACAGGTGACGGCTTTTGAGATGTAAATAAAGTGTGAACAGTTGCTTACTTTTTGTAGTAAATGATGTTTAATCTTTGTTAAGCAAGCCACACAAAGGTAAAGTTTAGGTCAGGAATTTTGAAAAGCATGCATATTAACACAAAAATAAAATAAAATATCAAATATGCATTTTGTACATTTTGGCATGCATGCGCATGCATGCAACATTTTTATACATTTCAGTTTTTTTTTGTAATATGTTTTTATCAAAGAAAATGAAAAGCACGTATGCATAGTTTGAAACGAAGAGTAAATGTACATGCATGCTTGGAAGAACTTGGGTTTGAAAGTATGTGCCTCTTTCTAACCTTAAAAAAACAAAAATAAAATAAATGGATGGTTAAATAAAATAAAAGGACGTGTTTTGCAGACCCAAAATGACTAGAAAACATGTAAGATCGAAAAAGGGACACATCAAACTCAGATGACTCTGTTTCAAAAATGAACAGTACAAGCATTTTCACAATTTCAGCGCGAACCAAACACCAAAACTGATAAGTGAATATATTGTGGAAATCAGCGTGACGAGATGGACACAACGGTATATAATTTGCAGTGTCAGGATGCTCTGTTCAAAAACGCATTACAGACCCCTTTAAACATAAAATTCGGATAGAAAACAATTAAACGCAGGCCCAAATTTCCGATTTTCGTGAAACGAAATTCACCTTAGATTCGTGACAACAAATAGAATATTTTTCATGTTTGTCCAAACTGATTTCGAAGAGATTTTAAAATCGCTGAAATTTGAACTGTTATGCGCAGCTTTGCACTGAAAATTGCGAGACGGACAAACATTTAAATTTTTCGATGAAATTTTCACAGCTACTACATTTCACTATACGTATTCCGAATTCCAACTTCTCGTTATGAAAAACAATAGAATACTTTCAAAATAAAAATTCGATTTAAATTGGAATGTGAATCGTTAAAATAGTGGGCTATTACATGACATGTCTAATTTTTTGATATGTCATGTGTTTATTATTTACTCGAAAACTTACATCTCGATACATAGAGGTTTATGTAGGGCCTCAGAAGAACAGATTCGCCCTAGTACGCTCCCACCATTAAAACTTCGGGATAAACTGATAAATGTGAATGTGGTGCTTAATCGAACAACTGAGGAAGTCAATCATCTCAGTTGTTAGTGGTACAACACTGCTCGAGCAGTCCAATTCATTCACAAAAGGTGGAAGTTCACATACTATCAGCACAGCTTGATTCACAAAAGGTGGAAGTTCACATACTATTAACACTACTTTGTTATATTTTTTTAACAAAATAAAGATAATGCAACGACTTACTATAAGATCTACTATTAGAACAACTCGATGCCTGATTACCAAAAAACTAATTTGCAACCCGCATTGAACCAAGAAAGGCAACACTAATAGTACCTGTTTCAATAAGCATAAAACTGCTCCCAATATTTATGTCCTTAAAAGGGACTACCTTCACAACTGTCCAGAAAAAAATGAAGCCTTACCAGGTAAATAGATCAACCAAGGAGAACGGAAGAGCCAAGTCATCAGAGGCAAACCTCAAAGCATGTAACTGAGTTCCAAATCCAACCCCGAGCCTAATTTGGTAATATGTGGATATGTACCAATATGCCAAGGGTAGCCTAACACGTTGATAACCTGATCAAAAGCCATAAACCCAAGGTTTCTAACCGTAGAGCAGTGAGATGAAGAAGGTGGTGCTCGTTATTGTGGATGGCAATGGATAGGATATGGAAGCTGAACTCAAACGAAAGAGGGGAGGCAAGGGATTTAAAGGAATCAAAATAGATGAGGGTATCCAGTGATTGAATCAGATGAAACTCGACGAATCAGATCTGGAGGCGGATGCTACAACTTAAAGTGGGCTAAATAGCGAAAGAGATACACGATCCAAAACAACGAAAGGGTAAACTTGGTCAGGGGAAGATGGGAACATTGAAAAGAGGGAGGAAAAAGATGAAGGAGACAATTAATTTAGGTTTAATTTTGGTTAATAGAAAAAAAAGTGGATAATGAAGAGAAGATGTAAGAAGAACAATTACCGGATAATTTTTACACCGTATTTTGCAATGGAGGGAAATATCGCGCCACAATTTCATAAGAGTAATTTCATAAGAAGAACAGTGCAGAGGTGGCTGTAATTGATTAGATAATAAGACAATGTATAAATTGGAAACAAAGATTGATTTTAACCATTAGATTAATCAATATCTATGATTATTTATTTGGTTAAACTAATCACGCGGATCACGACTTTGATTGTATTTATGTAAAGCTATGCTTTGAACTGGTGTTGCAGCACAAGAATTCCAACCGCACAAGAATTGAAACCGCAATAGTACGTTCACGTCTAATGCAACAACATATGAATAATGTTGCAGAAGATCAAAGAGAGCATAGCTTTCGCCATACTTTTCATGCAACACACACAAATTAGTGTCGAATATGCCCACTTTTGTAGTAGTGTATAGACAGAAACCCCGAAATTAGGGGCTCACTCTCGATATGATTAACCAGTTAAACTCTAGTATAAGGTTTCACAAAAATGTGTGTAAATATCCTATCTCAGTAATATAATTTGGGAATACACATATGGGCTGAATAGTAAAGTCATGCATAAACATTTACTAGGTTGTGCTAGAATCACTAACTTGGTTAGTCATACAATTTGGGTTGAACAAAACGGAATATATCTGTGTCATAGACTGCGTTGTACATTTCTTAGTCACCAGAACTTGTTGTTCTGACCCCCTCCTCATTACAACCTCCAGGTTTCATAAAGAAGTTCAGGTCCTCATAGATGATTAAGTTTGGCTTTCGATTCTCGTTCTCTCTCATGCTCGGTATTGGCAAAATGACTTACTTTGAAGAAGGTAGTTACCTGAGTTAATACTAATTTATCTTAGTTTGTTTCCGCTGTGAGTTATTTTATCATACTCTGATTATGCCCATGCTCGTTTAGTGCAGGTACCAGATATAAGCTCTATGCTTGGATGTGTTCAAGTTTTGATTTTTGTCAAAATTTTGGTGTAGAAAAGTGTGGGGTGTTACATTTGGTATCAGAGCTTAGGTTTGACCATCAGAGGAATTAGTTAAATTAGGAATTGTGAGAGAACTTAATTCGATTTTCTTTTCTATTTTTCTTCGTATTTCTTACTCGACTTTAAATTATTTCCACAATAAAATTAGTCGTGGGCCTTATTATATAAAATGGGCTTTGAGCGACTAAGAGTTGAAATATGTTGAGTTCGGATTTCTAGCTAATTCTGTCTTACCCAAAAGTACGTTGGCGATCTCGTCATGAAGAGCATGAGAACGATATATGGTGGAGCCCGTGGGTTCAAGTTAGAGACTGGAAAAAAGGCTAGTTACAACCGAGAAAGTAATAAATTTTTGGTTTGGTTACGTTGGTAGTTCCAGTTAAGACCATTACTCGATCCAAAACGGAGAAAAAGCCCACGTTAATATGTCGTATCCATTTCGGAATTATAATTAAGTGATTTATCCATTTGTTACTTCGTTAAAATTATGAATCTACCTTTGTTGAGATATTCAATTGAATTCTTAGCCTTTTATTCGAGGAAATTTATTTTTAAAACTATTTGAAAAATAAAAATGGATTTCAACAGTTTTGAAATACGGTTTCGGAAAATAGTTTGTGAAGATATGATTTTTAAATATTTAATCTATTCTTGTTTCAAAATTTTAGAGCTATTGTGTAATTTTAATAAATATATATTCATTTTGATTTTTAGTATCCAGTTTCCTGTATATATTGGATAATTTACTGAAATTACAAAATTTTTCCCTTAAGACTCTAAAGCTCTAACATTTTGGACATGAAAAAGTTTTTCTAGTATGAAATATAAAACTGGAGTATGAATAGTAATAATAAAATGGATTTATATATAGAAACCGTTAGTTTATAAATAAATCCCATTTTTGGAAAGGTTTTAATTTTTTCTTCAAAAGGGCTAAGAAAAATCCTTTATCTTGGTCAGTGGGGTATTTGAATTTGAATCTATTAGTTTATGTCAGCTGGTAAGGGGGAAAATCCATTTTAATTTATATTACGAATTACTAGCTGAATTTTTGGAATTCATTCGTTCGTTACATGGTTGAAGCATCGTTGTTGAGACTATAAATCCTTGGAGTTGGTTCGGAGTTTAACTGCGATTTTAAATTACTGCAATAATGAGGATGACTATTTTTCGAATCACATCAAATTTTAAAAGACAACGTGGGACTATTAATATTTTAATCAGGCGTAATAAGGTCAAGGTCCAACCTCTGTCCAAATCTCATTTGGTTGTTGACCGTTTGGTGCGATACTAAGGCGGTCAATTTGTTGACGAATTTTGGTACAACTTGGACCAATGACTCAACCATAAAAGTTGCGTCCAATTTACCCTTTAACTTCTTTCTTTTATCCTTTCTTCTTCATCTAATTGAGCCGTATCTCTATCCTTCTTTCCTTTCTTTGTTGTCACCTCGCCTCCTCATTTTCCGCGCTTGTTTGCACATTAGATCATACCTCACTAATACTCCAAGAACTTTCTTCTCTCCGACCATTTCTTGGCCTATAATACCTAATTGAGCTATCCAATTTTACTCATACCATTTAAGTCTCACCCTTAAGGAGAGATCATTTGATTGGGTTCAGATGCGCAAAAAGGTCTCACCGCTTTATGGCTAAAGAAAATTGTCAAGGTAGTTGGGTTTGCACCGGCCCATTTCTCGAGATCTTTGAATAGGGTTATTGTTTGTGTTGCATCCACCTTTGCTATACCTTGTTAGAATAGGTTCTTTCAAAGGCGATCGTCGTTTCAGAGATGAAGATTTAAGCTAACTTTTGATGGTTTCTCTGAGGATAATCATGAGATTTTAAAGGAATCCGTGTTTTACACGGACTTGAATGGTCTCTTATTTGACCGGCTTCGGAGGTTTTTGTAGTAAATCTCTTCTTCTTAATGTCGGGAATCTATGTTCGAACTGCGCATGTAAAAACCCGCATTTTATGACAAATAAATATTAAATAGTGCATATGTGTGTGTGTATGTGTGTGTGTATAGTCATAAATATATAAAAGAATAATAAAATAATGGTAATGTATGATTGCATGTAATAAATAGATGCATTAAAAAGAAGTAAAGATTAGTTCGAGTACCAATGTAATGCATGCGTTAAAAGAAAAAAGAAATTAGTTGCATGCAGTGTAATTATGTTGCACGCAATGATTTACAAATATCTATTAATCTATCTATTAATTAGACCAGTAAACAGAAACCAAACCTTTTTTAGAGCCACATGTGTCCCACTATGGCAAACCAATTCAACTTATGTTTGTTTCGCGTGTCATTAATTTCGTAACCGCATTCTTTCTCAATTAGGTAACCACGTTTACTAACCTCTTCTTCCCCAAATTGGATTTCCTTTACGCTTCTGTTTCCAAAACGCAGATCTACATCGATTTCCTTTTGATTCCAACACGACCCATCCCGGAGTTCGATTCTCCACTCTTTCTTTATTGCTGGAATTAATCTGCCGTATGGGATTACACAAGGAGGCCAGGAATTGCTACTATAGAAACAAAAATCGCTTAAGGTACGATTCATTTATCTTAACCAATCACCAATTGATTATAGTTTTTGAGTTTATTTCCCTTTTCATACTCTATTTTTAACCATGTTTTTCTACAATACTCATGTACTCTGAACTGGTGCTCAAAGTATGGATCTCGCTTTAAAAACACTGGAAACCAGTAGATTCATTATGTGTCTGCCACTTTTGTCTTCTATAAACTACTGATGAGTTTGATAAAAAAAATAAAGTCGAATAACCTATTGTTGGCGTCTGTTCTTCACTTCAAAGGGAATCACTGCAAAATTATTTTTATATTTAATGTTTCCATTAGAAATTTTTTTGCATCTTTTATGGCTTAGTTTGATGCAGATATAACATTTTTTTTGCTGGTTGGTACAGTAGATTAATTTGTTTATTGAAAGTTAGTATTTTCTGGTTAATATGAAACATTCATTTATGTTTCATTTAAACTCATGTCTATCAAGCATGAAGTTAAAGTTGGTTGCTCCATCTAAA
The DNA here is from genome assembly GCA_030737875.1 of Allium sativum. NCBI lineage: Eukaryota > Viridiplantae > Streptophyta > Magnoliopsida > Asparagales > Amaryllidaceae > Allium > Allium sativum. The sequence continues at coordinate 501,573,581 of CM060919.1, read as the reverse complement.
TACATGTCCAGTGTCTACATCCATGTTGTATTCATTGACTATTCAACATAAATAGGCATTCAATGGGGACTACAGTGAATTGGGCCTAGCTAATGTTCACGGTAAATGCTTCTACCAATGAAATGTTACTAATCTAAAAACATACACCCAACTGCTTAACTGGGTAGAGAAAAACATATCAGTAATTTTTTTTAAATTCTTTTTTGTTTGATATTTAATTACCCATTGGTTTTTTCTAGCAATTGAACAAGTGCCACGACTAGCATGTCATGTGCATGCTATTGGCAAACACAATAGGATTGCAGGCAAGACAAGTTGGTATCATGCTATACAAAAGAAGAGCAAGATATAAGACTATGCAATTATATAAGGATTATGATGTGCAAGGTTTAAGTCTAAGCGATTATAGAAGGATTGTGATGTGTGTAACAGAGTTTGATGACATCTTCAACCATAGAAGATCAATATACAATCTGATGTAAACTAATATGCACTTTGTTGTAGACTTATAAATAGAGTGGTTTACTAATGACTTTTTAGCAATAGTTTGTCTTTAGTTACAGTTGGTTGGATACTACAGCCGGAACCCTTTTTAAAGAAATACACAAAGATTGCGAGCATTCCAAAATAAAAGAAAAAAAACATGTGCAGTCTTTTAACAATCAACACAGATATTGGGGTTATAATCAGTGATCAAAAGGCAAGGTTTTTAGCAATGAAATTCCCATTTATCTTTTTATTTGATATTCAACTTTCATTAGATGCATAACTGCGTGTATTATATGTATAACTAATACCAGCCCAACTTCACCTCCTGGTAAAGTCTCTAATTTTGGTTATGGACAGTCAGTTGGTTGAACAAAAACAATAAATGTTAGACAATGCACCGTGCATGTAATTTTGGTTATGGACTGTCATTTTATTGAAGTGGTCTATGATATATTATAGTGTGTGCGCGCGCGCGCGCGCGTGTGTGTGTGTATATATATATATATATATATATATATATATATATATATATATATATATATATATATATATATATATGAATGTTAGCCAATGCACTGTACATGTAATCTGGCAGGTAATAATATAGATTTTAAAGATAGATTAGTGAAGCGTAAATTTATTTGATCTAAATCTTTTATATCATGCAAAGAAAGAAATTCTTCTACATATGTGATACGTGTAACTTCATGCAATACCGATCTTTAATTTGTTGACACTTGCCCTCTTCAACATTGCAAAGAAACAAGTTTTCACAATGTTTAGTTCATCCTTACATTTGTTCTTCTCTTTTAAGGTTGCACACGTTGTTAGCAACATTTCCTTATAATTGTAGTAAATGTAATCTCCACAATCACGTCTTTGGTAACTATAGTAAATGTCCCTATAATTTATTTTTCTACACCTGATCCTCTCGATCTCTCTTCTGAAATAAGTTTATCAACAAGCATTGGTGGCCGGAGGAAGGAAATCCAGAACTAGGGTCAGATAAAAAGTGAGATATTGGATTTTTAGGAGACATACTAAAATCCCTAATAGGTAAGGCTACTTCAACCTCCAAAAGTTTAACTATTTATCTTTCATAGTGCTAGAAATTTTCTTCTGAGACCTTAATGGTAAATCCACTATTATAATTTTGGTTAGTTTATTCAATTTCTAATACCTATATATATAATTATAATTATAATATAATTTGTTATGTAGAACAGTTTTCACTAAGTAGACACCAGTTTATTGAAAATCAACATGCTGGTAACATTGTAAAATTTACCGTATACGTACAAATTATCTGTGAGCCACTGTGATTTGTATGTTTGTAGACCTATAAGCACTACAATGTTTATTCTAAAGTTACACCCAAAATTCATTGATTTACTGCAATGTATTTTTCCATAAATACACGCTATCGCACAATATTGTTTAGTGTAATTTGATTCGATTTCATATCTAAAAATGATAAATACAGTCATACATCATTTAAAATTTGCAATAATTGGTTTTGCATTATGACACAAGGATAACCTGTCTCAATCCTTTGTTTATACTACGATAAATAAAATTTGGTTTGTATAATGGTATATTGCTAAATATTTTAATTCCTACTTACGCGCATATGAACATTTCAAAATTTAAATTGTAGTACACACACATAGGTTAGTTTGCTAAAGGTTTTTTCTCCCCTTTTAAGGCCAAGGGTAGTATCATAGGATTCTCCCCTATTATAGATGATGATTATACTTTAATTCATCAAATTAACTGCCCATACAAATGTGTTGTTTTATTTTGTCTTGATTGTGTGTTAGTAAAACATTTGTAATTGTTGACTTAAGATTATAGTACTTGGATTATTTTTTTGCAATTTTCTACTAAATTCCACATAAAATACGCTAATGATTTACTATGTTATTAAGTAGTTTCATTAAAATTATCGTAATGGACATCGTCTTGAATTCCTCTTTTCATTTGGTGCTAAAGTTTTTGTGAATATTACTATGTTTGCAATTATAAGAGGATCGAAATGATATTACATATTATTACCAATATAATACGCAAAAAAATTCCAATAATGCATATGAATACAAACTATTTATCAACGTTATCCTACCAATGAATTTTGTTCGTACACTAAATCTTCTGTTTTCGTCATTATTCATTTTCCAAAGCAATTACAATTAACAGAGGATTTTCAACAACAATAGTTAAACGCTTAAGCTTAAAATACAATCAAGAGCATTACTATTTTTTTATTTTTCGACCAAAAAATTTACTGATAAATCCTTTAGCTTTCGGAGGGTGACCTTCGGAGTGGAGGAAACATTGTGTTGAGATAAAGGGTGTAGGCCAAAAAAGGATTCATAAGTGGTTGTTAATGAAGTTGAAGTTACCAAATTTTGAGGAGCAAGCAGGTCCCTCCCACCAAGGGGATAATCCGGCGGACCCGGAAGACAATGATGGACCGAGAGCGGCCCAACGGTTTCTGAAAGCTCTTTCACCCAGCCCGCGGGTAATCGACTTCAACTCATTTATACTCTCTGTTTGCAAAGTAATAAACATTCTACGTGATGTGTAAATTACTGATTAACAATAGTTAGGTCAGCTTTTTTTTCCTCAAAGCGAAGTAGAATGGATGACATACTGCTAAGTTTACATGTTTATTTGGCGGACAATAATGATGTTCTATTTTGTTGCTTTATAAATGTTCATTTTTCATCATTATTTTCCAATAGTAATTGTAGTAATCAACTTAAAAATTGTTTGTCAAGTGCAAAAAGAAAAAAAAAAATCTTTGCTTTGTAAGTTCGAAAATACTTAACTATTTTAATCATTTCTTGAATTTTAAACAAATTAACATTTAGGTGCAACAGAAATAGTACTTGGATTTTTTTTTATTTTTTTTTTGAAATTTTCTAGTAAATTCTACAAAAATACTCAAATGATTTACTATGTCATTAAGTAGTTTCACTAAAATATCATAATATACATCATCTTGAATTCTCCTTTTCATTTGGTACTAAATTCTTTTGTGAATATTACTCTGTTTGCAATTATAAGAGGATCGAAATGATATTACATATTATTGCCAATATATACGGAAAGAAATTCCAATGATGCGTATGAGTAGAAACTATTTATCATCGTTATCCTACCAATGAATTTTTTTAGTACACTAAATCTTCCATTTTTGTCATTATTCATTTTCCAAAGCAATTATAATTAATAGAGGATTTCCAACAATAATTAAAATCTTAATCTTAAAATACAATCAAGAACATTACTATTTTTTATTTTTCATCCAAAAAAGTTGCTGATAAATCCTTTGACATCAACTCATTTATACTCTGTGTTTGCAAAGTAATAAACATTCTACAGGATGTGTAAATTACCGATCAACAATAGTTAGATCATCTTTTTTTTGGTCAAAGCGAAGTAGAATGGATGAATTACTACTAAGTTTGCATGTTTTTTTTTTGCGGACAATAATAATGTTTTATTTTGTTACTTTATAAGTGTTTCATTTTTCATCATTATTTTCCGATAGTAACTGTGGTAATCAATTTAAAAATTGTTTGTCAAGTGCCGAAAGAAAAAGAAAAAAGCTTTGGTCTGTAAGTTCGATAAGACTTAATTATTTTAATTATTTCTTGAATTTGACACAAATTAACATTTAGGTGCAACAAAAATAGTTGAACATTATATTAATTCTTAAGTCATTAAGAATAATGTTTCATTTTAAAAGTTAGTCCTTTAAATTTGAACTTGAAGTCCAGGACAATTAAAATGTTTCAGTAAACTTTTACATGCATATAAGTAATATTTTTAGAATCCACATATATTTCTTTTGTAATCCTTTAGAACATAAATAATTCAATTAAAATTCATCTCATGCTAAAGTAAATATGTTCTTATTTTATTTATTGTACTTGGATTTGGTTCAACTAGCTAATGATGTTATTTTATGAATAATTTATTATTAATGAATCAAAATTAGATTATGTTTCTGTTATGTAATGACGGTCGGAACAAAGTCCCCCTTCCTTGCACGCGTATGAGCTGGGATACAACTCTCATATAACAAAAGGAATCTCTGATGTTACGTGCCTACCAGCTCCTGTTTATACACAATTCCTTCAATGTATTCCGTAATGTGTGACAATTGTAGCCAAACCATCATTCTTCCTTAAGAACATGTGAGGCAATCCTAACAGTCTCTCCCTTGACTCGTGTAACACCCCACCTCCATTAAGGTCACTCACAAAGGGAATGCCTTAACTTTGATAGAGCATTTTAGTAAACAGAACAGAATATTACAAGACAGATATAAAAATAGTACTTGAAAAACTTTATAACTTTATTGCAGCGGACAGAAATCAGTTTGGTTACAACTTTACCAAAAGCTCAAGTACATATATATCAGCCTTGTTCAAAAGCCATCAGAGTACAAAACTTTAAAATCATAATCCCTATAGAACGGAAGCTATACAGAGCCAAGCCATACTTTAAGCACTTCAAGCAGAAGGAATCCGGATCAAGCTAAAGTATTCCCTCCTTGGATAACCTGGGGGGAAACGGAAGAAAAAGGGGCGAAAACAAGCAAGGTCAGACATAAAGTCTGACAAGTCCAGTGATTTTCAGTTATGAACAGATAATAATAGCATGACATGAAAATAAAACTGGATGAGAGATAACAGTAACAGGTGTAACGGATATTACAGAAGAACAAAATGACATAAGCTATTTCTTTACACTTCTCTGCACTAATACTAGTATAACAGAATTAGGTGTCACCATAATGTCTAAACTGAAACAGAAACGGGTACAGAATAATTTCCACAGAAGAGAGTGCTAGTAATGGGCCTTTACCACCCGAACGGAAACAGACAGAAACAGAATGCTAATAATGGGCCTTTACCACCCCAACAGAAGGTACAGAAACAGAAACAGATTAATCCCTACGGAAACAGAATGTAGAATTAGGTGTACACTAGTAAATGGGCCTTTACCACCCGAACAGACGGTACCACGCAGAAACAGACAGGTGTTACCACCCAACAGAAACAGACGGTACCAACAGAAACAGACAGAACTAAGTGTACCCTAAAACCCTACCCCAAGCGATCGGCTCCCTAATACATAAATACCCTGTGTCGGCCCCACAGTAGGGTATATCACTCCCTAAAGTGACAACCAATTGGCACAGGCCTATTTACAGATGTCACGACGTCATACATCCTCAGAGGCAGACCGGGATCCATGCACGCACATGACCCGGTTGGAACGCACCATCAACACCCCTCGCCATTATCAAATTGAACCGCTTATAATTAGTTTAGTAAGCGTGCCCGGACCCTGCCTACTGTTGGGTCAAAGTTTTGATACCAGAAAAGGGTTACTGACTAATATGGGTCCCAAACAACAAATGACACAAGTAATTCCCCTACTAACCTTGTGTCCCCAGACTAACAGATTTCAGATTAACTTGTTTACAAGTTCAGACATATAGAGTTCAGATCAACTAGTTCACAGACCAGACAAGTTTTCAGACTAACGGATCATGTATACGGATTTAACAGACTTTCAGATTTGTCTAACTTTGTAATTGGGCCTACAGATTCATGGAACAGATTTATTAAATTCATCAGTCTAGTTGGTTTAACCCTATCCGCCCAACACGTTTTAGACATTATATTTATCTCAGATTTTTATTAATTAAATATTAATGCCCAGACCTCTCACATTAGACTGACAGTTTACGGCTACTGGTTAGGCCGGTTGGTTCCGGGCAGATTTCTGCCGCAAACTGAGTCTAACCTCGGGTTTCAAGCACGTTATGACTAACTTCTCACATTAGAACCTATTTATTGCGGCCACTGGATGTGCCGGGCAGTTCCAGGAAGAATTACGCCGCAAACTCATTCTAACCTCGAGTCGGCCATGTTTATCTTTGCGGCCAATTAATTAATAATTTACCATTTATGCCCACACCTAATATACATGTCAATTATTCATAGCTAATTCAGATTATGTAAATAACAGACTGAATATATCAACTTAACATATATAGCAGATAACAGATTTTCGCAGATTAGGCGACTTAACGGATTCAACAGATTAAGTAATTTAGCAGATTTAGCATATAACAGATTTGGCATTTTTAGCAGACTTAGCAGATGACAGATTTGGCAGATGAACAGATCTAGCAGACTAGGCAGTAGAGCAGAACTAGCAGATTAAGCAATGTAACAGAACTAGCAGATTAGGCAATATAACAGAACTAACAGATTAGGCAAATATAGCAGAACTAGCAAATTAGGCAAATATAACATATTTAATCATTCCTTAAAATCTCACAAACATATCTTGCCTAATCATAAATTTGGCTTAAGTTTGCATGCCTAAATAGTTGTCATGATTCACACTATGATCATATACCCCACGTTTGCATTGAATTTACATGTCATAGATTATGGTCATAATTTACATGTCCCAATTTAGTTCAACTTGCCTAGTACAAAAGATTCACATATAAATTATACCAAATATAGCCATCGATTTCAATGCATGTCATATATTAAAAAAATCTCGTACTTAGGTGTTATTCACATTTGATAATTATCAAATCTTAATATAGATCTTAACAACTAAGTCATATTCTCTTTCAAATCATGAATTGTTATATAAACAATATGCCCAACAATCTAGTTATAACAGATCTTAATTCAAAATATGCGTTATGTCCAATGTCTCAAGTCACATGTTAACATACCATGGTTCCTCTTCTTCCAATTCACATGATATGCATAGATCTAAATCTAGTTTACAACCTATGTCTTTTTTCTTAAATCAGTCACAGATTAGCCATGTCCAATTATGCCACATTCTTTATTTGTCCCAAACATTTTAGCGTTCGTGCGTTAATCTCTTATGAGATTTGGCGCAGGCTCGGAGTAGCCTGGCTATAGAACAGAAAGAAGAAGAGATACAGAATAAAATAGATCAGAACAGAACATACACAATCTCAAATTCAGATTTACAATCATGTCACAATTATGATTAAAGTTTATATCGGAAAATAACTGCACTTGCCTTGGTTGGATTAAAGAAAGAACTTTAATTGTTGTAGAATCGTTGCAGAAGCTTTAATCCCTAGTTTGAATTGAGTTGCTTAGGTTGATGTTGATTAGCTTCTAGTTTTGATTCCAGCAGAGTACGACGCCATTTTTATTTTTATTTAGAACAGAGGCAGAGTAGAAGCAGAATAGAATTATGTGTAGAGAAGGCTAGGTTTAGGGCTATTTAAATAGGGTCAAGTCAACGAATCTAGACAGAAATCGGACCAGAAACATCAGAGTGAACTCTGACTCAAAAATGGGCTCGGCGACCAGGTCGACTGCCCAGTCGACCTGGCCAGGGGGGTCGACTGCCCTGTCGACCTGGGTCTGGGCAGGAAATTTCCCGCCCAGTCTGTTCTGGGTTTGAAATTCGAATTTTGAATTCGAATTCGTGCTGTTTTTAATTCTGAAAATTTCTGAAACTTTGGAAGGCCATAACTTCTTCATATGGACTCCGCTTTACGCAAACTCGGACTCGTTTTCAAGCAGAATTCTGAGACGAACGCAATGGCGCAACCCGTTTCCCTTGATTCTTATTTTAAAAATTAATTATCCTTTGATTTGTTACTTATACGTTCACTGGAAAATACGGGGTGTTACAACTCGCATCCTACGAGTAACTTTTGAGAGCACTGCCTTGCCTGCATGGCCCAATTCGAACCATCGGCTCTATTACCACTATTATGTAACGACGGTCGGAACAAAGCCCCCTTCCTTGCATGCATATGAGTTGGCACACAACTCCCATATAATAAAAGGAATTCCTGATGTTACCTGCCTACCAGCTCATATTTATACACAATTCTGTCAATATATTCTGTGATGTGGGACTATTGTAGTCAAACCAGCATTCCTCCTTAAGAACATGCGAGGCAATTCTAACAGTCACCCCCTTGACTTGCATCATACCAGTAACTTTTGAGAGCACTGCCTTGCCTGCATGGCCCAGTTCGAACCTTCGGCTCCGTTACCACTATTACGTAACGACGGTCAGAACAAAGTCTCATTCCTTGCATGCATATGAGTTGGCACACAACTCCCATATAACAAAAGGAATTTCTGATATTACCTGCCTACCAGCTCATATTTATGCACAATTCCGTCAATATATTCCGTGATGCGGGACTATTGTAGTCAAACCATCATTCTCCTTAAGAACATGCAAGGCAATCCTAACAGTTTCAACTTTCAAGATACCACTTCTGCAATAGTGGAACAACTAGGTGTTCCCGTATGCATTTTATTTATTGTCTTATTTTATTATTATTTCATAGTTCAACAAGTATTCTCTTGGACTGAATAATTACACAAAAGTAATGTTTACCTTAATTGGTATTCATTCTAATAAATCATATTTGTGTTCATCTAATTACCATAGATTTGTTTGATTACACAAATTGTCCTGATGTCGACTAGGAAGTCCTGTAACGGCCCGTATTTTTAACCATTTATTTAAACATTTAAAATTGGTTTTAAATGTTGTTTTGAAATTAAATAACGTAAATTTAATTGTTTGAATATTTTTATGGATCATTTTTCACTTGCTTTTACTAAATACACAATATTCCATGCGCGGAGTACGTGTCATGATCACGCGTGTAGCGCTTGCCTTACCACGCGCAAAACACATGCCGTTACGCTCGTATAAATAAAGGGATTTTAATATAAATTTTTAATATAGAATTTCTGTAACACCCCGTGTATTCTATAACAGTGAAATTCACAAATTAAAGTATAATTAATTTCAAATCAAAGAATTAAGGGAAACGGGATACGCCATTGTGTTCGTCTCGGAAAAATACGCGAAATAGAGTCCGAGTTTTCGAAAAACGGAGTCCGTATGAAGAAGATATGGCCTCCGGAAGTTTCAGAATTCAGGTTAAAATTCATACAGAAGGAAACAGCTCAGAAAATCAAGTTTAAAATTCAAAATCGGGCCCAATTGGCCAGGGCGGGAAAATTCCCGCCTAAGGCACCCAGGTCGACTTGGCTGTCGACCTGGGCAAGCCAAGTCGACAGGCCTGTCGACAGGGCTGTCGACCTGGCCCCAGAGCCAGGTCGAACCCAGCCCACCCTGGCTGGTCTGGTCTGTGTTGGTCGATTTTCTGAGGCTTGCTTTGTCACTAGGGCTAGGTGGCAGCTCCTGATTGGTCTCTCTTTCGAATGAATGGCTAGGATTAACCCAAGCTACATCGATGGTCCTAATCAGTTCATAAACTCTATAAAAATGACCCTAGACTCTACCTAATCTATTCATTCAAAAATAAGAATGAGGCCATCATGCTGCTGAGGAACGACAAGGAGTAGCCACCAATTTGAGAGACGGTTAGGAGACAAACTCTAAAGCATAAAGCAACTACAAGTTAAACTTAAACAAATCAAATCAACGCCTATGTCAAAGGAATAGCATCTCCAAATCCAGAATTCAGATTTCTGAATTGAAGAATTCGTCACACGATTGTAAGTAGAGTACTATTCCGATGTGAATAAATAACTGTGTTTGATTTGTACACTTGATTTGTGGTGATAGTAATTCATATTTGTGCGTTGCTATGATTCTAATCGATTTGGAATATTGTGATGTAACGATTGGATATTCGCAAGTATGTAATTCATGTTGAAGCTACATGTTTGTGGTTGTTTAATTTAGATTCATGCAAGTATGTGGTTTTGCTACTATGCCAACATAATGTATATTTTTGTACAAAATCACTTTTTGTGTAATTGGATCAAATTTGGGGTATTATGATTCATATGAAATTATGTTGGAATTGGCATCATGATCTATGTATAAAACCATACTTTTGTATTAGAAACAAAAGTAAGCCTCTTTGTGAATTTATGTTGATTTTATGAATATGACTAGGCTATGTTTGGTATTATGCCTAATTGAAAAACATGTTAGACCTATATTGTTAACAAGAATTATATGATAATATATGTGACACATAGCTAAGTTAGAATTACATTCCAATTGCAAGTTTGCATGAATAAAGTAAAAACCATGATTTCATGTTTAGGAATATTTATGCCATGATTACATGAATAGATCAAAAACCATGACTTCATGTTTGGGTATATTTGTGCCATGATTATGTGAATAGATTAAAAAGCATGATTAAGTTGGAATAATTCTAGTTGAACTATACTTTTGTATTAGTAACAAAAGTAAGCACCTTTTTAAACATATAGTAATTTTATAAACATGATTTTCTTATGTTTGACATTATGCCTAAGTAAAAATATAGGTTTATGTTGTAGTTAAGACTTTGTGTCCATCATGATATCTAATTTAGTTAGATTCTTAACTTAACTACAAGTTTACATGGTTTGATTCATGTCACTTATGCTTTATGACCAAAGTATATGTTACTACAATGCAAGTACACCTGTTTCTATTTTGTAGTTCCAACGTTATGTTGCAAGTTCATGCGTTCACATTCCCCTTTTTGTGTATACAATCACGTTTTAAGCCTCCCCTTTTTCACGTGGCTAAGTTGGGCTTAAAAAGGCTAAGTCCAACATATATTATAATAAACGAACGTATTAAACGGGGGAAATAGCGTTGGGCCAAATTAATTAATAAATGAAAATATAAAAGTAGACATGCCCAAATTCAAGAATGGGTTGGGCCCATGATTGGTGTAGACCTTTACACCATTAGCTTAAATTGATTTTGAATAATGGGCCGCAAATATTTACATATAAAAAGAAGAAAGACAAAATATGTAAATGTAGAAAATACGATGTGTTTAACCCGAGGTTGGATTGAGTTGTGATGTAAACCTGCCCGGAACCGCCCGGCTGTCCAGTAGTCACAACAATACCTATCCAATGTGGGTGGTTAAACATGGAGCCCTATAAGGACCCGAGGTTAGACTGAGTTGTGGCGTAAGACTGCCTGGACCTAACCGGCAACAGGCAGCCACAACAATACCTGTCTAATGTGAGAGGTCAAGGCTTTAATAAGACAATTAAGGCTGAGTCAGGATTGGTAGGATTAAGTAAATTATATTAATACTTAATCAAAATGGAACATGCTAAACTAAACAGACTGATTGGGGGTTAGGTTTACAAAACACTTAACCAAATTAGCATGTTGGCTAGAAATAGAAAACCTAGTAGCGGGGGACCCTTTTCAGCAGTAAACCTATAAGGTATCATGATACCCTGAAACTAGGCAGGGTGGGGCACGATTACTGGGCTGACTGTAAGAGGTCAAATCGACGGCGGTGGTGCAGCAGTGTAGGTTCTAACGGGGTGTGGGCGTGCACTCACTCCGGCGCAGAAAAATAAGGCACTGGGCACCAGTAGCATACCTGTGCATTCTAGGGTTGTGTCGGGCCGCCGCCATGGGACTTGATACACCCCATGGTGGGACCAGCATAGGTAACTACAACATCGGGGGGGCCGTAAGACACATGTAACTATGCGAGTAGGAGCCGATCATCATAAAATGGATCACTTCACCCTAATTATGGGGTGCCTGTTGGGAACTAGTTTATATGGGTACAGAGATTAATATGGGGTACGATAGTATATTCGACCCTAGACAACTTAACTAAGTTTATGGTGCTTTCCCCATTTCTAGTTTATACTTATCATACCCAGTTCTTTATTCATAGACTGAATAGTCCTAGACTTACTCAGGCTTTATGTCTGACTCTACTTTTCTTTCGTCTTTTTTCTTCCGTCCCCCCCCCCCCCCCCCCAGGTCCACAGGGAGGGAATACCGCAGCTTGACCAACCTTCATATCCAGCTTGAAGAGAAAGAATGTATTGCTTGGATCTTTTCGTTTTGGACTATGGCTTTGGACAGCAACTTTGGGACTTTTGCAGTTTACTTATGTTTTCTTTATGCTTCTTTAAATAATGTAATCAAGACAGTTATGAACATGTTATGTTTTTTTGGAAGTATTGTAAGACAATTATGGTATGGTTGTTGTAACACGTATTTTTAATGGAATAAAAGTTTGTTGTTTTTCCGCTGTTCAAAAATATGTGTTCTTATATCTGTCTTGTATATCTGTGACTTATACTTATAAACCTCCACCAAAATTAGGGCATTCCCTTTGAGAGTGACCCTAACGGAGGTGGGGTGTTTCACTTGGTATCAGAGCATAGGTTTACCAGATAAGATAAAAAGTTTTGAAAATTTATTTCAAAAAGGAAATTTAAAGAAGCATTTTTAAAAGAAAAATATTATTTTATTTTAAAAAGGCAAAGTCCCCCCAAAGCCATAGGTACTATCTCTTATCATTCATTTTGAATCTATCTTTTTTGTTTCAGCATGTCCGAAGAACTTAACTTGCCAGAGGGTGTACCAATACCTGGTTGGTTTAGACGGTTCTTAGAAGCAAGGGCCACTCAGCCCCAGGTCCTACCGTTCCTCCTCCCCCAGCTGCAGGAAATCATCCAGCTGCAGCAGCACCTCTTCCTCCACCTCCTCCGCGGGGAAACACTTTTGCTAAGATATGTAAAGATTTTAAAGCTATGGGAGGAAAGGATTTTCATGGAACTGAGTCCTTCATGGCAGCTAGAAATTGGCTGAAAGAAACCGAGGACTTATTCATCATCTTTGAGGTAGAAGATAGACAGAAAGTACAACTGGCAGTATGGCTACTAAAGGGCGAGGCTTCCTACTGGTGGGAAGTCACTAATGCAGAAAGACCAGTGGAGACATGGGAGGACTTTAGGGCACGGTTTGAGGCTAAATTTCTCTCAGATGCAGAAAGGAGTTTGCAGTTGGAAAAATTCTTATTTCTTAAACAAGGGAACAAGACAGTTAAAGAGTAAGTTAATCAGTTCGATGAGCTGGCTAGGTTTGGGCTGGACCTAGTCAACACCCCGCACAAGAAGGCTCTCCGTTTCGTCAAAGGGTTGAATGAGCCATTACACAGTTTGGCCATGACCCATATACCCATGGGAGCAACGTATGAAAGATTGATACAAATGGCATTGCTGAACGAAGAGGATAAGGAAAAGAAGGAGACAAAGGCAGAAAGCTCTCAAGGGAAGAAAGAGGGTTTGCAGCCTAAGAAGACAGACTTTAAGAAGGGCGGGAAAGGCAACATAGAGAAGAGGAAGTGTAATTTCTATGGCAAAGTGGGGCACTTAGTGAAAGATTGCCGGAAAAAGAAGGCCAAGGAGAATGGTGGGTGCTTTTCTTGCGGTGAGACAGGCCACAGGGCTAAGGACTGCCCAAAGAAACGAGGACAGGGGCAGAGGGTTGGATCCACCTCAGGGGCACAAGTTCATGTGCTAGAAGCGCCACCTCTGCAACAGCGAGGTATAAATACTTCTGTAGAAAGTGTAGTTTATCTTTATGATCACCCCGTTCGCACTTTATTTGATTCTGGCGCATCACACTCCTTTATTTGTCTGCTTTAGTAGAATCTCTGCACCTAAAAACTAGTATGGTAGATGACCCCTTAATTGTTTCAAACCCAATTGGGGGACCAGCTCATTTGTCTATGATCTGTTTGGGATTGAAAATTTCTATTCTAAGCGTAGAATTTCAATGTAGTGCCTTTGTTTTGGGCTTTTCGGGATATAGTTTGATTTTGGGCATGGATTGGCTATCCAGTAATGGGGCCATCCTTGATTGTGAAAAAAGGGTTGTTAGGCTCCTAACCCAGCTCGGTAATACTTTGGAAATTTCTTGTAATCCCTCATATGCGGTTATGCTTAGTTACCTTGAATCGCTAGATGCCTCTGTTGAAAATTTGCAATCAGTTAGAGTGGTCCGGGAATATCCGGATGTCTTCGAAGAGGTGAAGGGCTTGCCTCCGAAGCGGGAGATAGACTTCCGCATATATCTTGTAGATAATGCAAAGCCCGTTGCGTTGCCCGTTAGACACATGACTCCACGGGAAAGAAAAGAGCTCAGTAAACAGATTAAAGAGCTTCTAGAGAAGGGGTTCATTAGGAGGAGCATTTCAGAATGGGGCGCTCCAGTGTTGTTCGCTACAAAGGCGGATGGTTCACTCCGTCTATGTGTTGACTATAGGGAGCTCAACAAGCTAACGAAAAAGAATAGGCACCCTCTTCCCAGAATTGACGATTTGTTTGATCAGCTTGTAGGAGCGTCTGTTTTCTCCCAACTCGATTTAGCGACCGGTTTTCATCAGCTAAGGGTGGCTGAAGATAGTATCGATAAAACGGCATTCAGAACCCCAGACGGCTTCTTTGAATGGCTTGTCATGCCTTTCGGCTTGACAAATGCAACTGCTTACTTCGTGGACCTGATGAGTAGGGTATTCAGAGATTTCCTCAATAAGTTCGTAGTGGTCTTCGTAGACGATATCCTTATCTTCTCAAAGAGTGAAGAGGAACATGCTCAGCACTTAAGGGCAATCATGGAAACTCTGCGAGTCCATCAACTAAAAGCCAAATTCTCCAAATGCCACTTTTGGAGAGAAGAAGTGAGGTTCCTTGGGCACATAGTATCCAAACAAGGGTTAGCAGTGGACCCTGCTAAGGTAGTGGCGGCACAGGATTGGAAAACACCAAGGAATGCAACTGAGGTCCGAAGTTTTCTAGGACTAGCAGGTTTCTATCGAAAGTTCATAAGGGATTTTGCGAAAATCTCAGCTCCACTCACGAAATTGACCAAAAAGAATCTAGTGTTCAATTGGGACTTGGATTGCGAGTTTGCTTTCCAGCGACTGAAAAGGGCTCTTACAACAGCCCCAGTTTTGACGTTGCCAGATGGGAGCAAGATGTTCACTGTTTATACAGATGCATGTGGGACAGGGCTAGGCGCCGTCTTAATGCAAGAAGGAAGGGTAGTAGCTTATGGCGGGAGGCAGTTGAAAGTGCACGAAAAGAACTACCCAACCCACGATCTTGAGTTAGCTGCCATCGTCTTTGCACTCAAGTCTTGGCGACACTATCTCCTAGGTGAGAAGTTCGAACTTTACACTGACCATAAATCGTTGAAATATCTTTTCTCGCAGAAAGATCTTAACTTGAGGCAACAAAGATGGATGGAGTTTCTTGCCTCGTATGATTTCGAGATCTCCTACACTCCGGGCAAAGGCAACGTAGTGGCAGACGCGTTGAGCCGAAAGAAATTGACCCTAAGCCCGCTGTTTGTTGAAAGACAAAGCCTAGAGTTTATAGCCAGCTTCGACTTTAGGCCTTCCTCCGAATTTGTACCAGGCTTGCTAGCATCTCTAGAAGTGCGCCCAACTTTAGTGGGCTCAGTAGGGACAGCACAACGCGAAGACCCTCAGCTTGTGGAAACGATTGATAGGCTAATTAGGGGTGAGACTTCAAGTCACCTCAACAGATACTCCATCGACGATAAGGGTTTGCTAAGGCGAGACGGAAGACTATGCGTCCCACAGACAAGGGATTTAGTAAAGAAGGTTCTGGAGGAAGCACATCACTCCAAGATGACGATACACCCAGGCGGAGATAAAATGTACAAGGACATAAAAAGAACTTTCTTCTGGAACGGCATGAAAAAGGACGTGGCAGAATTCGTTTCTAAGTGTATGGTGTGCCAACAGGTTAAGGCGGAACAGAAAAAGCCTGGCGGTCTGCTACATCCTCTAGAGGTCCCGCAGTGGAAGTAGGATAGCATCTCAATGGACTTCATCGATGGGCTGCCTAGGTCTAGGAGAGGCAACACCAGCATTTGGGTAATAGTGGATAGGCTTACTAAAAGCGCCCACTTTTTACCTGTCAAAAGTAAAAGAACTGCCTCATCTCTAGCATCTCTTTACCTCAAGGAAATCGTTCGACTCCATGGAATACCATCCAGCATTGTTAGTGACCGAGACCCTATCTTCACAAGTGAGTTTTGGCGGAGTCTGCAAGAAGCGGTAGGCACGCAGTTATGCTTGAGCACAACCTATCATCCCCAAATCGACGGCCAAACGGAAAGAGTGAACAGAGTTTTGGAGGACCTTTTAAGACTGTGCGTCCTTGACTTCGGAGGAACGTGGGAAGACCATCTTCCTTTGGTGGAATTTGCCTACAACAACTGCTATCAAGCAACCATCAGAATGGCGCCCTTCGAAGCTTTATGTGGAAGACCGTGCCGATCGCCCACTTGTTGGTGGGAGTCTACTGATAAGCTCATACTTGGACCAGATATGATCCGAGAGACTTCAGAGAAAGTAGACTTAATACGAAGAAGGATGAAGACGGCCCAAGACAGACAAAAGTCCTACGCCGACAAGAGGAGGACCGACCTTGAATTTGAGGTTGGGGACAGAGTTTTTCTTAAGGTATCTCCGCTAAGGAACGTTGTTCGTTTTGGAACCACAGGAAAGCTAGCACCTAGGTTCGTAGGGCCATTACCTATCATCGAGAAAATTGGGAAAATGGCCTATAGACTAGAGCTACCCGAAAAGCTGGCCGGAGTTCACAACGTTTTTTATGTTTCACATCTCCGGAAATGTCTACATGAGTCTGCTGAAGTGGTAGAGCCAAATATCCTAGAAGAAGCTGAAGTGGAACGCGAAGCAACCATAAGAAAAGTTCCAACCCGCATATTAGGAACGGAAGTGAAGAAGCTACGCAACCGCGAAGTCAAGCTCGTCAAAGTTCAGTGGAGCGACGCCGAGGGAGACGCGACTTGGGAAACTGAAGCTAGAATACACACTGCCTACCCTTTTATTTTCGAGGGTACATCCTTGATCTTTTTTTTTCCTTAAGTTGCGCTTTTATCTATCTTTTTAGGTATATTTCCTCGACCTTATCTTTTAGGTAGAAGCCCTTTGGATGAAAACATGTAATTGAAACATGTTATGGATGATGGTTGCAAGTGGTTGCAAGTGATTGCTAGTGGTTGCTCGTGGTTGCATATACACACACAATCTTGGTTTTAGATCGGCTCAGTCACTTCATATTGCATATGCATATATGTTTGCACTCGTATATGGTTGAACTTTAATGTGTTGTCATATGGATGTTGCATTTGTATGAATGATTGTGCACTCATGTAGAATCATGAATAAGAAAATTTGCATACATAATGGATTCATGGCGCTTACATAATTCGCATTAAGGAGGTCAACTGAATCAGTAGACCGCCTGATTTTGCATTAAATAAGTACATGTACACACACACACTTCGCATATGATCATTAAGCATTAGAGGTCTTTTAAGGACAATGGATGCTCGTGTTTGATGGATGAGTAGATGGATTTTTGGATGTTAGGATATACATTCTTCCTGAACTTGAAGATTTCGGGGACGAAATCCTTTTAAGTGGGGGAGAATGTAACACCCCGTGTATTCTATAACAGTGAAATTCACAAATTAAAGTATAATTAATTTCAAATCAAAGAATTAAGGGAAACGGGATACGCCATTGTGTTCGTCTCGGAAAAATACGCGAAATAGAGTCCGAGTTTTCGAAAAACGGAGTCCGTATGAAGAAGATATGGCCTCCGGAAGTTTCAGAATTCAGGTTAAAATCCATACAGAAGAAAACAGCTCAGAAAATCAAGTTTAAAATTCAAAATCGGGCCCAATTGGCCAGGGCGGGAAAATTTCCGCCTAAGGCACCCAGGTCGACTTGGCTGTCGACCTGGGCAAGCCAAGTCGACAGGGCTGTCGACAGGCCTATCGACAGGGCTGTCGACCTGGCCCCAGAGCCAGGTCGAACCCAGCCCACCCTGGCTGGCCTGGTCTGTGTTGGTCGATTTTCTGAGGCTTGCTTTGTCACTAGGGCTAGGTGGCAGCTCCTGATTGGTCTCTCTTTCGAATGAATGGCTACGATTAACCCAAGCTACATCGATGGTCCTAATCAGTTCATAAACTCTATAAAAATGACCCTAGACTCTACCAAATCTATTCATTCAAAAATAAGAATGAGGCCATCATGCTGCTGAGGAACGACAAGGAGTAGCCACCAATTTGAGAGACGATTAGGAGACAAACTCTAAAGCATAAAGCAACTACAAGTTAAACTTAAACAAATCAAATCAACGCCTACGTCAAAGGAATAGCATCTCCAAATCCAGAATTCAGATTTCTGAATTGAAGTATTCGTCACACGATTGTAAGTAGAGTACTATTCCGATGTGAATAAATAACTGTGTTTGATTTGTACACTTGATTTGTGGTGATAGTAATTCATATTTGTGCGTTGCTATGATTCTAATCGATTTGGAATATTGTGATGTAACGATTGGATATTCGCAAGTATGTAATTCATGTTGAAGCTACATGTTTGTGGTTGTTTAATTTAGATTCATGCAAGTATGTGGTTTTGCTACTATGCCAACATAATGTATATTTTTGTACAAAATCACTTTTTGTGTAATTGGATCAAATTTGGGGTATTATGATTCATTTGAAATTATGTTGGAATTGGCATCATGATCTATGTATAAAACCATACTTTTGTATTAGAAACAAAAGTAAGCATCTTTGTGAATTTATGTTGATTTTATGAATATGACTAGGCTATGTTTGGTATTATGCCTAATTGAAAAACATGTTAGACCTATATTGTTAACAAGAATTATATGATAATATATATGACACATAGCTAAGTTAGAATTACATTCCAATTGCAAGTTTGCATGAATAAAGTAAAAACCATGATTTCATGTTTAGGAATATTTATGCCATGATTACATGAATAGATCAAAAACCATGATTTCATGTTTGGGTATATTTGTGCCATGATTATGTGAATAGATTAAAAAGCATGATTAAGTTGGAATAATTCTAGTTGAACTATACTTTTGTATTAGTAACAAAAGTAAGCACCTTTGTAAACATATAGTAATTTTATAAACATGATTTGCTTATGTTTGACATTATGCCTAAGTAAAAATATAGGTTTATGTTGTAGTTAAGACTTTGTGTCCATCATGATATCTAATTTAGTTAGATTCTTAACTTAACTACAAGTTTACATGGTTTGATTCATGTCACTTATGCTTTATGACCAAAGTATATGTTACTACAATGCAAGTACACCTGTTTCTATTTTGTAGTTCCAACGTTATGTTGCAAGTTCATGTGTTCACATTCCCCTTTTTGTGTATACAATCACGTTTTAAGCCTCCCCTTTTTCACGTGGCTAAGTTGGGCTTAAAAAGGCTAAGCCCAACATATATTATAATAAACGAACGTATTAAACGGGGGAAATAGCGTTGGGCCAAATTAATTAATAAATGAAAATATAAAAGTAGACGGGCCCAAATTCAAGAATGGGTTGGGGCCATGATTGGTGTAGACCTTTACACCATTAGCTTAAATTGATTTTGAATAATGGGCCGCAAATATTTACATATAAAAAGAAGAAAGACAAAATATGTAAATGTAGAAAATAAGATGTGTTTAACCCGAGGTTGGATTGAGTTGTGATGTAAACCTGCCCGGAACCGCCCGACTGTCCAGTAGTCACAACAATACCTATCCAATGTGGGTGGTTAAACATGGAGCCCTATAAGGACCCGAGGTTAGACTGAGTTGTGGCGTAAGACTTCCCGGACCCAACCGGCAACAGGCAGCCACAACAATACATGTCTAATGTGAGAGGTCAAGGCTTTAATAAGACAATTAAGGCTGAGTCAGGATTGATAGGATTAAGTAAATTATATTAATACTTAATCAAAATGGAACATGCTAACCTAAACAGACTGATTGGGGGTTAGGTTTACAATACACTTAACCAAATTAGCATGTTGGCTAGAAATAGAAAACCTAGTAACGGGGGACCCTTTTCAGCAGTAACCCTATAAGGTATCATGATACCCTGAAACTAGGCAGGGTGGGGCACGATTACTGGGCTGACTGTAAGAGGTCAAATCGACGGTGGTGGTGCAGCAGTGTAGGTTCTAACGGGGTGTGGGCGTGCACTCACTCCGGCGCAGAAAAATAAGGCACTGGGCACCAGTAGCATACCTGTGCATTCTAGGGTTGTGTCGGGCCGCCGCCATGGGACTTGATACACCCCATGGTGGGACCAGCATAGGTAACTACAACATCGGGGGGGCCGTAAGACACATGTAACTATGCGAGTAGGAGCCGATCATCATAAAATGGATCACTTCACCCTGATTATGGGGTGCCTGTTGGGAACTAGTTTATATGGGTACAGAGATTAATATGGGGTACGATAGTATATTCGACCCTAGACAACTTAACTAAGTTTATGGTGCTTTCCCCATTTCTAGTTTATACTTATCATACCCAGTTCTTTATTCATAGACTGAATAGTCCTAGACTTACTCAGGCTTTATGTCTGACTCTACTTTTCTTTCGTCTTCTTTCCTTCCGTTCCCCCCTCCCCCCAGGTCCACAGGGAGGGAATACCGCAGGTTGACCAGCCTTCATATCCAGCTTGAAGAGAAAGAATGTATTGCTTGGATCTTTTCGTTTTGGACTATGGCTTTGGACAGCAACTTTGGGACTTTTGCAGTTTACTTATGTTTTCTTTATGCTTCTTTAAATAATGTAATCAAGACAGTTATGAACATGTTATGTTTTTTTGGAAGTATTGTAAGACAATTATGGTATGGTTGTTGTAACACGTATTTTTAATGGAATAAAAGTTTGTTGTTTTTCCGCTGTTCAAAAATATGTGTTCTTATATCTGTCTTGTATATCTGTGACTTATACTTATAAACCTCCACCAAAATTAGGGCATTCCCTTTGAGAGTGACCCTAACGGAGGTGGGGTGTTTCAATTTCAATATATTGAATCTAAATTCTTACAAAAATATCGCTGAATCTTTGACTAAATTCTTACAACAAATCTGATTGCCACACTTTCGAAAATCGTATTTAAACCACATGAAATCTTTGAAAATCCTTACCACTTACAGAAAT